>CM023095.1:35958347-36472693 GCA_013103745.1 Gardenia jasminoides
CTGTGTACTTCGTTCAGTTACGTATTACTTAAAAGAAATCTCATTTAATAGGAAAAAAAGCGGGGGCATAATTTCTATTTTCTGAGAACATCTTTCTAAATGCCAATGTCTTAATCCACGCTAACAATTATTTCGAGATAAGATGGAAAAGGTGCACCACATCCACCACGGGCTTTATTTGAAGGATGAAAGCAATTGCAACCAAGTGGTTGTTGCACACTTTTGGAATCAAATTTTGAAGAACAAATAATTTGTGGGCAAATGTGCACCAGCGAATTTAGACAAAGTTTTTTTTTTGAAACACCTTATAAACACAAGAGCCAATTTAAACAAATATATACATCTGATGCAACAATTTTACAAAATATTTCCCCTACTTGATTAAACCTATGTCTAAAAAAATGAGAATACAAGATCAAACATAAAAAAGAAATAAAGTAGAATGGAATAAGCTACGTAAATCAGGGATGGGTTTATTGTCCTCAAATCTACCATATAGCCTCCGGTGGCATGCAGGATAAGCGTCTCCGGAAGGCGGAATCTTCGAAGAGGCATGCCACGATCTCGAAAAAAAATTTGTAAAACTGCGGGCTATAACCTGCCTTTAGTAGTGTCGCATTATGAAACCCGTTTTAAATTTTTCGAAAGAGCACTTGTCCTTCCTCGATTTTACAGTGGCAATCTTCAAAATGATTTAATCGCTAATCTAAACATTTACTCAAAATAAAGCTAACCCGCCGATTGGTTGATTGAGATCAGCAGCCTCTTCTCTGCGAAAAGAAAAGAAATGGTGAAAAAAAATAATATTAACAGCGGCGCGTTACCACTTTTATCTGGCTGACGTAAACATATGGGTTCTTGGGCGTCAGCCAAAGGTGGGTAATAAATTTGAATTCCTTTGTTTTCTTTGAGATTTGCAAAATCTATTGCATCGTTCCGACAACTTTGAACCCGTATCACCGTCTATTCATGGTAAACTAGAGTTGTCCTTTTGATGAAAATGCCGCGATGAAAGTAGTACGAAGTTTGTGCAAAGAAACAATTTTATTTTTTTAAAATGATATCATGACATAGAATGAATGCTAAACGTAGCATTTTAAATCAATAATAGCAAGCGTTAGGAAAACTATTTAAATCAAAAAAAGCGTGTACATATTCCCCTTTGGATATCGTCTCGCTGCCGATTTCTTGACGGTAAGGGAGTGCTTGATATAAAATTAAACCACGATAAACATAATCACCGACTCCCTTTGTCCTATGAACTTTCCTTTGCTTGCCTTGTTGCTTTTGAAACTTGTAGCCTTGATGCGGCGCTGATTTGCGGGGAATTGATGGGTAGCATAATGAAATGAGCGGACTTAATCCCCAATTTTGTCAATTTAAACATGTTTATTAAAAAATGGGTGGCATCCCGATTGAACAATCCCTTGACGAAAAATTGAGAATGTATTTACATCATTCTTTTGATTAGAAACTTATTTGAGGGTATTTTACCAAGGGTGGAAGTCATAGGATTTTGCAAGGGGTTTTGGGGTATAGTGTAGGGAGCAAGTTTTAAACGAGCAAATTTTTTTTGAAAAATACGCGGTTTGGTCATTTTCTTCTTTTCTTCTTTTTTTTTCAAAATACAAAGAGTACTGATGTAGGGGTTTGTGATTCTCGAAAGTTTGCTAATAGTGCTTGTTCTTTATAAGAATAAACGGGGAGAGGCGGGGTTGAAGTGTTTAGAAAAGGGAAGAAAGGTCGAGCTTTCGGACCATAACTTTGCGACAATTTCTAAAGAAACCTTGTTGATCATATGAAAATCTTTTTACAAGTAATACGTTGGTATTGGTTGAGGAAAAATCACCATGCAGGTAAATCTCCGGCTGAGAACCAAGAAATACTCCGGTACGCGTCACCCAGATAATGAGCGGCACTTTTGCCAATTCGGATAATTCCCGTAGCGCACCAACTTTCTGCCTTCGGAAGGTTGCTTGAAACCTTATTTTTAACGAACATCACGGTCATTTCTTAGCTGCTTCGAGCCATCGGCATATGGCGATAACATTGCATATGACGATAGCATTCAACCTCACTCATCAGTCAAAACGTTGATGCGCTCATGGCGTTGCGGGGTTATTCAACTTCTTCCAAGCGAGAACTTGAATTAGAGATCGCGAATGGGATTTCCAACCCGGTGGTAACCGCGGCTTCCGTCCATACATGAGAGAATAAGGTGTTGCCCAGGTAAAATCGATTACAATTTTATCTTTAAAAAAGTGGATTTTCATACAAATCTCGGTGTCTTTCGATCATCACCTAGAAATGATGACATCAAGTTCATAGATATCGAGGGGTACACTAGATCCAAATCAAATTCAAATGGTGACGTCAAGAATTGAGTTTTATTTGTGGTCATCAAAACAAATAAAATAAATGTCACGAAAGTAAAATGAGTGGAGACATGGCGAGAAGGACAAAATTTCATTTCATTTGGCAAGAACAAGATAGCCAGATGGTACCATGGAAGCATAATTAAAGAGACATAATTTTAAACAAGCAAAAAGAGTAAAATAACAAGTGCACATTGTTTTTTTGTGAAGGCATGATTGTGTAAAGCATGATTCATTTTTTAAGGACAATCACCACCAGTTGCAGAGCCTCATAGAGTGAAATGATGGTGGCCAATTTTGTACTTCAGCCCTGCGGGGAATAAAGGAAGCTCACGTTCTCAGTAGGGTGCGGCATCAGGGTGACAGACAAGCAGTGCTCCCCATCTCTATATCATCCTTCGAGACCTTTCGCAGCCAACCCTACCTTCTCGTCTTCTTGTAATGAAGCGACATGGTCAACAAATTCTCTCCTTGATCATTCCAGCGGCGTTTTATGTTACGAGGGTTTCTATTGACGTTGACCCTTGCTGCATTCTTTCTTTTTGAGAACTACTATCCGACATCCATATGTCTTGAATTTTATGCTTGAGGGTAACAATTAATCGTCGGATGTCCGGGACTTCCGAATGGTAAGTGCAAATAGCATAGGATCATGCAATAGGAGTCCTTGCAGGGAATCTGACTTGGGAGGACGTATGGAATTCCCGGCTGACTTTCAAGCTACTCATCGGGTCCAACAAATGACCTTGAGATTGGTGAAGTCGAGGAAAGGTTCCCGATTTTGCATTTCATTATGGTGAAAAGTATTTTGGACAGGATTTTGTGGAATCTAGAATTATAGTAATGAGGTGCGGAATGGGTTGGAAGTTGTGAAAACAAGGTTCAAGTCCCAAATGACAGGTCGGTGAGGCATCGCGGCAATGTGATAAGCAGTACGATGGGTAGGAACCAAGGTAAATATGAGCTTGAATTGGTGCGGTGACTTCAGAGCTCACGGAGGCGAAGGTGGGTTCGATCCTTGAAACAACTTCTCCTTATTCTTTCTAAACTAGAGTTTCCTCCCCTTTGCCATTTTGCCTTACCGATGCTTCAATTCTTGTTTGAGCGGTCCATTGATAATTTTTACGACTTTCGTCATACTCTTCTAGCAATGACAATTGCAGCAAAAGAACTCCCAGTCATTCGAAAATCTCTGCTCAAAATGGGATCATGACATGCGCCTTGATAAAATGCGAACAATCTCTTAGCGGTCATAGGAGCTCCAGCCTTCAGCGACTAAGGCTCTCGGCAGCTTGGCATATGTTTTGTGATCTTCAAGTTACGTCTCGCTTTGATTCCTTCAATGTTGTTGCGTGTGATTAAGAACTCACAATTGAATTCATATGCTTCACAAAAGGCTTGACGGCAAATCCAACAAGTTTTGATCTCTTGAGATTTGGGGTTGAGTACCAATCAAAGCATCCCCTTCTAGGCTCTGGGGAATAGGCGCATGAGCAAGTTCTCATCATCCACTAGTTTACCAAGTTTGTTGCCAAACACTTTTTTAGGTCGTCTTAGGGTTCCGGTACTATCATATTACTGAACTTGGGGTTTTGAAACCCATGGTAGCTGCACATTAGGGAATAGGCAAAGGTGATCATAGTCAGACCAGGTGTGGGTTTAGTCCCATTCTTCTTATGAACTCATCAATTTATCCAGCCTTTTCGGAAATCTTTGTCAACTGGTGCAATGGGTCATCACGCATGATTTTCTTGGGAAGTCAGATCCCACACAAATGGTTGATATGGTATGGTGAGGCTCACGGAGCTGCGGTACGAGGAGGCATGTTTAAAGTGATGCAGGGTTGAGTATGAGGGTTTGTCTTTTGGTTGGGCTTGGTAGAATGTAATTAGGGATGGGAATGTGGAAGGGTGGGTGTTGTGATGAAAAGGTAACATCATTATGGGTTAAAGTAGGTGGGACAAAGTAGTTTGAATATTGGTCCGGGAGGGGAGTTGATTATCTGTCCGCAGGGGGTTGCTAACAACCGGGTCCATGTTCATTCGAGACAGCTCCTCCCTATTGTTATTTGCCACCAAGCTGGCCATCAATTACATGCACTTTGTGCAGCCATTTACCTCATCTCTCAGTAAACCTTCCCAGATACTTCATGCTTAGCCGACTCCCAAGGCAGCAAGAAAGTGGTCAGGCAGAAATGACCAAAACATTCTCTATCGAGCCTTGAGGTCTGCGAACTCATGTTCTGGTTGCTTCAAGCTCTTACTTTTGGATCGGGTGCGATGGGGCTTACAGAGTGAAACTATTTTAAAAGTATCGAGTGGGGAAAGAAACACACTTTAGGAGACTTATTTCGAAGGGGCTGGGAGATTTATTTGAAAGAAAAAGAAAAAAGTGAAGTTGAGTGATTGTTCATATAATTGGGATGTCATGTCCTAGGAGGCCCTTTTAGCAAGGGTGAAGCATGAAAAATGCAATCCCTACGGGGTACGCACCGTACAATACCCAGATGGGTCAGATCACTCCAGTTGATATGTGATTAGTAATCGATCCAGGGGTTGACCAAAAGAATACGCTGTTTGCTTAGAGCATTATGAGATGAAGTTGAGCGGTTCATTATTTTAATTGATATATGAATAGATGTTAAAGGTTAAGGACTATTCTTGAAAAGAATGTGGTGTCTTGACTAGTCTTTGAAGGAAATATGGATCTAGTTCAAATGGATTGAGGCCGAGATTGATGGTTTACTCAAAAATCCATTTGGGTTTATTGCTTACACCTAACTCCATCTCAATTTTATTTGCAACAACACACTAGCTCATAAGGGCTTCTAAAATCAAAGATTTGGCCTTGATAAGATCATTATCTCAACAATGAGAAATTATTTGTGAATTTTTTGATTTAGTGTCCTTATGCAGGATTTTACCAACTTTGATAAATGGCCAAAAAATGATTACTAGAGGTTTATATTCTAGCGACGAGGTCATTCCATATCTTTGGATGCCATCATAGAGAGGACGATCTACCTTACCTTGTGCACTACCCTTTGGATGTTAACGAAAACATTATAAACATGCAAGTCTCATTGGATTATATATCCAAGACACAAGGGTGGTTTATTCCCTAACATGGATTCCTTACGCTCGGCATTCCCTCTATGGCTTTATGCATGATGCCATTTTATTAAAAGCAAGTAAAGGTGCAAATGAAACATGGCCTATAGGGAGCCCCATTTGAATCTTGGGGGTAAGCCTAAAAAGTGATATGCAATTTTAACAACTTAAATGCAATAGCATAAATTCAAGCGTGCAATAGCCTATCTAGAAGGATGACTTGTCTTAAAGAGTGCCAAGACTCTTATTTTCTAGAGTTTGTGAAATGCAAGAAAGGGAGAGACAACAAAGGTTAGTTTAATCAGCAGATATCACATAACACGTTGGAACAACAAATTGCACAAAAAAAATAAAAGAGGGGTGGAATCCTCCTCTCTGTTTAGTGATCCTTAATGGGGTAAGGTGGACTCTACCCTAGGCAATTCTAACATGGATGCATGAGGGTTGGGATCACTAATGCATCTAGACTAATACAAAGGTTCTGGGCTCCCAACCTTGGACCAAAGGCAAAAAGGTCATCAATCCAAATGCCTCAAGTGGGTGGTTGAGTGATCCCCACGGACATTGCTAATGCATTTGCGTGCGCGGGTGCCACGACCACATGTCCAAGTGGATCAATCCTAATTCTAATAGGGAAGAGTAGCGTGACAAACCACTAAAAGTAAAAAAAAGTAGGGTCAAAGTAAAATACATATGCATACGTATGAGGTGATTCCCTTTGAGAGGAGGGATTCAAACACAAACATTCTCAACTCTAGGGTAGATGCACCACCCCAATGCAAGGCCTACAATTAAATAAACAAATAATTCATTCATGGTGCGGTGATGTGATAAGGAGCGATTCACATGTGGAAAACCCTAAAAAGAAAAGAAAAAAAGGAATGCAGCCTAAAACATCAAATGTGATATATAAGAAAGTTAGAAAAGCGAAATAGTCAACTAAATCAAGTGCTCACCGGACCCTCTTTAGGAAAATCCCGATTAAGATTGGAGTCGACATACCAAGTATGATTTTTTAGAAGCGAAGGAGGGAGAAATGAAACCCTCGTCTGCTGTTCGGTTTAGTGGAAAAGGTTTTGGTTAAAATTAATTTTTGAAAAGAAAGGGGTCATGGGACAACAAAATCTGACGATTTGGACCAAAAACAAAGTCTAGAAAAGGGTTTTAGAAAAGTTTGGAGTCGCCACTTGGTATGGAGTTTAGGTGTACCAAGTCACCCAAAATTTTAATTAATGGAAATAAACTAAGAAAACCCTTAGACGACTGGGTCTTTGAAAACAAAACTAGAAAAGGTTGGTCCGCGGTTGAAAGAAGGGGAGAGGAAAGACTCGATGTTACTGCGTCTCTAAGGCACCCTTCTAACCTAGCAATAAAGCTAGTTGCAAGATTTAGTTAAAATTTCCTAATTCTAATTTTAAATTTATCACATTTGGATGTTGTCTATGGATGCAAAATAGAAATCTAATGTTGGATCGAGAGGGGCAAAATGTCTCCTTGAGATTTGAATTGATCACATTAATTGTGTCATCAGTTTGATCCTCGAGGAGGTCCGCGAAAAATGCAAATGATGAAACTCAAAAATGAAAAAGGCGAGGAGGACTAGGGTTTTCAAAAGAAATTGCATTTTATAAAATCTCAAGGGAAAGAAATTGGATTTTGAAAAGATCAATTTTAAGTTCAAGAGGGATTTTCAAAGATGCAATTTTAAGAAAAAAACGGTTTTGACTTTGGTGCTAAAACATGAAGAAGAAACTTGACTTAAAGAATGATTTTGATAGAATAATGCATGTATGTCCTAAGGGGATAATACAACATAATGGGTGCGGGGACTAAGTTGGTGACTTTAAATCTTCCTTTTTAGAAGGAAATAAAAGCGCTAAGGCTAAGAAAGCCATACTGTCTTTTCTAATTCAAAGGGTAATGCCTTAAATGCACTAATCTATTTTTTGACGAAAAAAAACAACTAAATGACATGTTTTGCATCGGGATGGGAGAATAATAACATGCAAAATGGAAGAAACTCTAAAGTGAAAAAGTGTGTGAAATTTGTATCTAATGCATGCGGCATTTAAGGGTCTAGCATTGGACTAACCCTAGTGAAAAAAGTTCTCACTAACATTGGATTAGTGAGAAATCAAAGGAAAGACCACAACTAGCGTTGGACTAGTGTGGTGGCGTCAATATATTTACAATAAACATGTAGACATGATAATAAAAGCAAGTAAACACATAAAACACATAAACACATAACACATAGGCATAATATCTAGATGCAAGACCCAGGAAACAAGTAAACACATAATCATGTCTCTCAAAAGCATGCAAAATAAGCATATAAAACCTAATTATTACATTGGAACTAAATACATTCTAAGGGAAAAATTGGAATAATAATCTAACTATTACATTTTCTAGAATCAATACACTTTTTACAAAATTAAACCTATCTATTATAACTTGGCATCCAAGGCCTCCAAATGATTTACCCCAAAAATTAAATGACATAAATAAAGGGTAGGCATGAATAAAAGCAAAGGAAAACTTAATTTAAAACATGCAAGATCATGCAAAAATACATAAGAGCACATAATAGGAGAAAGAAGTTACCATCCCTTGATGTGATGCCTTAATTGAATCCTTAAATGAGGGGAATGGTTATCTAAGATTCAATATCAACAAAAGGGATCAAGGTACCAATTTAAGGAAAAATCAATCTAAAATTCAAAGAAAAGGTATCAAAAGCGATTCGCAACAACATGGACAAGATTAGGAAATCTGAATAATAGAGTAAGATTACGGAACAAAAGAGCAAGAAATAACAAAGCCCGAGAACGAGAGGTTACTGAGCGGGTAAAAGCGGACAAAGCAGCATAGCGGGTCCGCGTTACATGCAAAATGTAAAGTTGAGGAGGAAGCGGACTGGAAGCATGGACATAACGATCGCGTCTCTTCCATCTTCAAAATATCGGGAAGATTGCTTCCAGTTTTGAACAATAACACAAAACAAAATCTTGAGAGGCAAGGGGATCTATTTAAAGCATTAAACATCATCATTGAGATCATCAAAACAAATAAAAAGAAAAAAGGCCAAATCTTAAGCATCGACATCATCAAATAGACAAAAAAGGGGAAGGGAAGAGCTATCAGGCTAGAAGCACGGGTAGTTACGCGGACTAGGCTGCGTAACAATCCCGCGTTTCTTCGCATCTTCAAATATTCAGCGCGGTATTACTGAACAAGCAGCAAAGAGATCCACGTTTCTTCACATCTTCAAACATTCAAGAGGAACACGGGCGCTACATTACTGAGTAATCCCATAAGTGGTCGCGTTTCTTCACATCTTCAAAGCGTGAAGAACATTTTTCCAGAAATTTTTCAAAACCCAGAAAATCATCAAAACATCAAAACGTCTGATTTTAAGCGTAAAACAAATCTACTAGCCTTACCAAGGCTATCTAAGCGTAACATACTCATATAACAACAAATAACATCATCAACTATTATAAAACATCAAAAACATAGTCAAAACCTTGGTTCCACCAAAAGGTCACATTTTGAGAAGATTCCGTTCAAAAAATAGGATGAAGAGAATCACACGAGCCTCTTGATCTCAAAACAAAAGGGAAGTTCGGTTTGAAGATGGTTTCCTTCTCTTCCCAAAGCAAAACCCTAGAATCCTTTTCTTTCTTTTTTTTCTCTCTTTCCTCTCGTTTTACGTCTTTTCTTTTCTCTCTCAGCCTCCCTCTTCTCTCTTTCTCTCTCACCAGGTATCATTCGGAAAAACCCTCTCATAAGCTATTTATAGCCACAAAACCTAGCATGAAGGGTTTGGATAGTTTAGGGTGAGGTGGGTTGATTTTGAACGTTAGATGAATTGTTAAGGGATTAAGGGTGAGTTGGGTATTATCTAAATAGGTTTCTTGATGCTCAAGTCGCGGAAAATACAGCTAGAAATGAGGAGAAAAATGACTGGAAAAAGCAGCGTGCATTTTTTTTAAACAAGGATCAGTTGACTTATCCATCAGAATGGCGGTCATGCTTTTGACTTTTCTCTCTTTTTTTTTTTTGAAAAACCTACAAAAATAAGAAAAATGTGTTAGAATATTCAAAAATAAATAACTAAACATTAATAGATAAAAACATAAGAAAACAAATGAAATAGTCAAAATTTGGTGTCTACAAACATAAAAAAATTAAAAAGAGGATAATATGAAACTTCTATCATCCATTAATAACAAAAAACTAAGATCAAGACAATGCTTACACTTACACTCCAAGTTACCAAGAGTCATGGTAATTTTTATATAGTAATGTGTCTCTTTGCATTCTATGTTTATTTTTTATTGCTATTGAAAATTCTTGAGTTATAGTGTATTTGAATTTTCAAATCGTCAAAATATTATTATGTGGTACCAAAACAAGGGTGCTCTCGGGACAATAAAACTTTTGTTATTTGTGCTTTATGCCAAATTCTTCCAAAGATAAAAAATAAAACAAAAAAAAAAACTCAAGTATCTCTACTATGAAACTTTAATTCTCAAAAATGAACAATTAGTTAGGACAAATTTATATGTGGTGGAACATTTGTACTCTATTGTTAACAAAATAAGACACAAATAATACAAAGAGTACAACTCTAAAGAATATGCATCTCTTCATTTTTCAAAAAATAGCAACTAAAACTTTATATTAAAGAATTTTATCAATATATTGACAAATTCAACTTGCACAATATAAAAGTAATATGGTAGAACATGCAACTAATATTTAGTTATGATAACATTACTATATAAAAAATTTTGTATCATATATACTTGATGGAAAACTAGGAAAAAAAACTGAAAATATCATTCCATAATTATCATACAGTCGATGATTGTCATTAATAGCAATCCCTTAATACAAGGAAAACTGAAAAAAACTGAAAACTATTCATAAATCTACTCATTGAAAAAAAACTGAATGAAAAAAATTGAAAACACTACATGGGTTTGAAGAGATTTTCACTTTTAATGAGCTTTGCATTCATTCCAAGGTTAAAGATTTCCCGATGTCAAGGCTATATTGTCCCCAAATAAATTGCCTATTATACTTTACTCATGGTAATATGGCCCAAATGTGCAATATTTCAATCATTTTCGCATGCAAGCTTCTTAAAGAAATTTGGAACTTGAGCAATTTGATATAGAGATGGGTTGCTTAGAGACTTGAGTTACTTGGCAATTTATGGCAAATCAATAAAAAAAACTGAAAACCCATAAATAAATTGAAAGGTGAAAACACAATTGAAATGATACCAAAGACAATATCCAAATCTAACTCAATCTCATTGCATGCAACTAAAATTCAAGGGAAGACAAACATTTTATTGGGAGCAATAGAGTAGTGCTTTAACAAACCAAGTCCATCAAGCAAACCATGAAGAAGCCATGTCCGATAGGTAACGCCCATGTAGTGTTTTCAGTTTTTTTTCATTCAGCTTTTTTTTTTTAATGAGTAGGATTTATGAAAGAAATAACTTGAAGTGTCCATATTTTATGTACCTTTCAAAATATTGATACTTTTGCTAAATCATATCATATTTGGTCAAATCTTTATTTTTTTAATGTTAATATTTTTTCATTAATTAATTTTCTCAAAACTATTATTTTATATTGAAAGAGACCAGATGCATTCTCATTTGTTAAAATTCTCGAAGAGCTTATAGGAGTTCATAGAAAATAACATTTTGTGATCTTACTTTGCTTTTTAAAATAGTGGTTCTAAAGACAATTAATTAAAGAAGATGAAAATTAAATGAAATAGAAAATAGAAAATATACAAATATTGAATTTGTTAAAAAAAATTTCACAAATAAATTTAGTTGTACAAGAAATATTATATTTTATGACATTATATCATGTGCAAAACACATGACCTATACTAGTTATATCAAAAGTGATAAATCAGGTTTATCATTCTTATAGTTACCTTTACTTGTTTTGTTTTACTCATGATGTTTATGAGGGCTTAGAATTATGAGAACATATGGCGTGGACCTGTTATGCTAACCTTGGCTTGTGATAAATCTTTACATGCTATATGAAGCATGGTTTCATAGTTCTTCTTGTCTTTGATATTTCAATCTCATTGCACCGGGGACTTCAAGAGAGGAGCGAGAAGGAAAGAACTAACGAAAAAATAGTCTTTAATGACACAATTATTATGACACTTTTAGGAAAATGTCATAACACAACCTTAATGTGACATATAGTAGAAAGTGACATTAAAAAATTAAAGGAAGAGCCAAAACTACATTTCAGTATCATTTTAATCGGATGAAAGAAAAGGTTGAAAAAAAGGCACCACACTTAGCCTCTATTTTTTTCAGGCAAACTGTAACAAAATTGAAAACCCCTTTTTACAGAGCTAAAGCCCTTCATTGACTCACCTTCTCTTCTTCCCAAATTCTGATCTGTTGCCTCCCAATTCTCCTCATTCGGAGCCAAAAACCAATCCACCCCCAATTCTTGTCTCAATCCAACTTCCTCATCACTCTACCTAAATCAGAAACGCAAATGAATACATAAACCAAAAAGAAAATCAGAATCCCTTGCCTTGATGCAAAAAAGCGTCCTGCTTATCACATTCCTCAATTCTCACCGGGATTTTCTTTTAAGGAAACGGAGGTCTCTATAACAAGTTAACAATGTTGACGACTTTTCTGTTTCGAGGATAGCCAGTGGTCGGTCACCTCAAATAGCTCAATAGAGTGCTTGCTCTTTCGGATGTGATACACTTCTCCACTCCGCCACTTCCTCTGCCGAGTTTCGGTGGAGTCAAATTCTTCCATATTGATCATGCCAACTGAAAAAATGTTATATCCAGCAGCTCTTAGCTTCTGTTTAATTCTATTCAAGTATGCATGTATGAAGATTTCTTGTTTTCTTTTCTTTCTTTTTTTTTTCCCTGGTCAGAATTACAGAGATCTCAGTATTGGAAGATCCCAACACGATCTTGGACCTTTTTTCTTGCATTGGCTTGTTAATCATACCTCAATCAAAATTGTTTCTTTTATTCCTAGTTTTTTAGATTTGGGATTAATTTTCCACTCCCAAAATCTCTTCTTGTAATTTCTAAAATCGGATTTGTTTTTTGCGATTTATGCCCTATCTATTTATGCTTGAATCAAGTGTGAAGGCGGCAATTGTTAGGGTTTAGATCAAATTGGGGCTTTTGGAACGGAGGAAAAGAGATTGTAGAGGCATAAGCGGTAAAGTTTCTTTTGTCCTTGTCCGACTCTCTCTTTTGTCTAGCTATGTATGATCAGGATAGAGCATGATTTCTACAAGTTTCTTTGGTCTTAATTTTAGTAAAGTGCATGTTGTCTTGCTTCCCCGCCCTCATGTCACTTGTTTTACTTTACCTTGGATTGCATGCAGGAATCTATATGATCACCGTGACTTAATGATGAACCATCTTGTATATTATCGCATTATGAAGGTCGATTTGAGTTTATATAGGTTAATTAAGACTGCTTATTAAAAGATGGATCCGCTTTGAGATGGATATTAACTTGATCAGCCTCTCCTTGACTAAAATAGTTTTGCAATGTGAAGAAAGATGCTTCTTCTTTCTATAAGTTAGTCATCCAATGGCTATACTAACAACTTCTTGGAAGCAGATTTTGACTTGAAATTCGAAACTGCTAACTTTATCCACTAGGTATTTCTGATGGGCCAATTTTGCAAAAGAATTAATGAAAAAGAATTTTATCACTTATTAGTCCTTGTGGAATGGCTGTTTAGTCATCTTCTATCTGTGGTGGGAAAAATGTGGGGTTTTCTGTGTGAGTTGATACGTGTTGTAATACTGCAGGTTTGACATAGATTATATAGATAGTTATCTAGATAAGAAGTTTCCAATACTTGAGCAGGATTCTTTAGAAGTGTAGTGTAGGATTACAGTGTTGTTCATACTCTTTTAAACCATTGTAACGGCAATGTAAGAAGTGAACAATAATGATGTACGGAATTCATGATTGTACAAGAAGGATGAGAAATAAAAAGATGCAGTTGGAGCTGCTTCTGTGTCTATTTATATAATGATCCCTGTTAGAGTTTTAAACTGATTGTGAACATTGTCGGCCAAGTAGCTTCACTCATTTGTGAGGCTGCCACACACAAAGTCTTGGAAAAATGTGGGGTTTTCTGTTTGCACTTTGCATTATGGCAAAATTCGATCTTGGCTTGTGATTTATTCTGGTTAAGAGTTCGAACTTCAGTTGGAGATGACATATATAAATGTGGAAGATGCCTTCTTTAGAGGTAGCGATTGAATATAACTAGAAGGAGCTAGTGTCTGTGTAGCATGATTTTAATTGTTCAAGAAGAAGCAGATGAAAAAAGAAAAAGAATAGATGCTGAGAGAGAGAGAGAGAGAGAGAGAGAGGAGTTTAGGCGGCCAATAGCATTTCAAGCATACATGGAGCCAGCTGTAGGATCGTTTAGCTTTGTCTCAACCATGTTTAATCTTTTTAAAGATTCCATCTACACTACACTGGTTTGCTTTAATGACCAATCATTCTATGGTGAATCTACTCTGATTTCTTTTCTGAAAGATGGTGTTTAAAACATTAATTTGGTAGAGAAAGGAGCGAGCTATGAATGCAAAATAGAAAATGTCACGTCTTTTTCAATATTTTTTAACAGAACAAAATGCAATAGGAATAGGCCAGGCGAGAGAAGTGGAATTTTAAAACTCTCCCTTTCCATGCATCTTTGGTCGAAGCTATGCCAAGTTCCAACTTGCATGTTTCACACTTGTTCTTGTCCCTTTCCGACTTTTCCCTTTCATTGTTGCTTTCTTCTTTTGCAGAGAAATTTCAGGATTTTCCAAAGAAATCTCCAAGCTGGTTCAAGAATCATCTTCTGCTCAGGTAAAAGTTAAATCTTTTTGTTCTTTTCTTTGTTCTTTCCCTAAATTTAGGACCAGGTATTCATGCATTTTGCCTTTCTGCATAAGGTGCTGTTTCTGTGGGTATCAAGTGATGGGGCAATTTGGTTCAACTGAAATTTTTGTTTACATCAGGAAACTGTGTAGTTTGCTTGCCTGTTATAGAACTAATAAGCAATATGGGCATTCTGTTTATTGATAATAAATTTATTTTGATATTCTACTGGGGCCAAAAGATACTAAGTGACTGAAGATGATAGTTTCCTGAGGTTGTAAATGATTTGGTAGTGTTTGAGATGATATCTGCAGTTTGTGATATTAATGAAGAGAGAGCAATCACTTATAGGTTCATTGTTTGAGAGGTACTAAATAAGTTGGCATTTCAACACAAATTAGTTAAAACAACTGGCTTTGAAGTGTGATTTTCGTCTGTTGGTAGATCATATGCAAAGTTACGTTTCAAGTCAGGTAGCTATGACAAAAGCCAAATTCATGACTACTCAGCTTTGAATATGGTGAAGTCTCAGAAATTACGTGGCTTTTAGGCCTAATCTTAAAACTTGCAAGTATGCTTTTGGTGAAGATTTTTGGTAGAAGAAGTTGTGATGATTTTGCAATTTGGTTGCCAATGTTGAGTGGGATAATGTGATATATTCCTAAAGTGCTTCGATAAAGGGAAAATTGTTTATCTTTTCTTTTCTTTCAGTGAAAAATTTGATCAGCATTTATGCATCATTTGCAGGAGCATTTGAGATGGATTCTTAGGGGTCAGGCTTCTCTATTTGATTGGTCAAGATCCACTTCCTTGGTTAGGACACTATCTCCAAGGTACTTACATTGATGCTAAGAAGGTACTTACATTGCTTACACTACCAAATATGTTTATTTACCTCAAGTGACTTTTGCGTATCCAGATTGCTCATGCTTCAACTTGTTTTGTAATAAATGTTCCATTATGCAGCATGGTGCAACTTGCTACATGTTTAATTGTTGAACCTAGAAGATGTGATTCTTTCAACACATTTAATCTTGAGCCTATTAGAGTTGTAACTTCACTGTTAGGAATGTAGGAACGTTGGGTAAGAAATACAATGGTGCTTCTTAAAAATCCACTTATATTTTAATATAATTCCATGGTCCATCAGAGTGACAAGTTTCTTTTTAGGAGTTGAACTGTTTTTATTAGTAAATACTCGGGAAAACATAGTATTCTTTTGGCGAGAAAGACGATTAATTTTCACATATCAATTTCAACTAATTACGCACAATTTTCACTATTTATTAACAAAAAATTTTCACTTGAACTGTCTATAACCAAGAACAAGTTAAAAACATGTCTTAAGTTTTTTTTTTTCTTTTTTGAAATTCTACAATAATCTTTTGAATGACTCTTAGATCATATAGGTTCACTACAGCTTTCTACATAGATATATTCATGGGCAAGTAGAAGTAACATCAATAAATATGCCAAGAAAACAAAGAAATTAATAAATAAATAATTAATACAAAGATTAGCATGAGATTAGATCACCCCAAATTTTGTTCATCCTAAAATAAAAATTAAAAAATACAACATTATAATAAAAACACAGAATCATTTTTCCTTCTCAAATTTTCTCCCACAGAACAAGATGAACGCTTACTGTAACTATTTTAATTTTCTGAAAGGGTTGGATTTGGTGTTAAGATTAAAACAATTATATCTAAAAGATTCTGGGTTCAAAACCTCCCACTTAAAAAAAAAAAAATCCAACTGAGGAAGTGGTGTCTAAAATTTCTTAATCAAGCAAGAACATGGGTGGTTGAGAATAGGGTCGAGGTCAGTCGAAAAGCTTTCGGTCGAGTCGAAGCTTCACTCATTTTTTTTTGAGCTCGAGCTCGAAGTCGAGTTTGATTCGAGCCTAATCGAAGCTCTGAAAAAATAAAAAATAATTATTTTATTTTTTTAATAAATAAATAAAATAATTATTTTTCTTAATAAATAATAAAAAAATTAGGGATATATATGTAATTTCACTATTAAAATAAAAAATAAAAAAATATATATATATTCGAGCCTATTCGAGCCTGAGGGAAGGTTGCTCGAGCTCGACTCGAACATGCAAACGATCTGCTCGAGCTCGACTCGAAGTCTTGAGTCGAGAACTCGAGCCGCCATGAGCAGCTCGAATCGTTTGCAGCCCTAGTTGAGAAGTTGTTGGCCTAAAAGTTCTTAATCTAGATAGAGCACTGGTTTGTTGGGAAATTGCTGGCCTAAATTTTCTTTGGTCTTATCAACTTTTTGAGTTGTATTCCAAGTATCATTATCCTGGAGGAAAAAATTCAATTTATATTTAATGTGCCAAAATGGTATAAATGCATCAAGAAGAAGATTAACCAGCCAAGACTTGGACAAATATTCAAAGTTGTAGCCACCACATGCATGTTGGGCCTAATTATCATCGAAATGGATTTGGGGCTAAAACAGTGATGAAAGATAATTGTTCACAATAAACAAAAATTTAACTTGTCATGGAAAGGTTTTACACCATAAACTTATAATTGCAAATCTATATACAAAAAATAGGAATTTTGGCACAGTGTAATATACCAAAATCATGTTTTCCACGTATCTCAATTTCAGATTATTCCTTTTTGTTTTTTGATTTTTGTCCTTCCTCTTCTTCTTTCCTATCGTGCATTTCTCTAACTTGAATTGGATGTAGACATTATGATGACTTAAGCTAATAGCCAGTTGTATTGTTCTTGACTTGTCGGACTAGGAAGAATTTAATTCAACAAAACTTTCTTGTTATTTTGTCCTTTTTGATTTAACGTGTTTCTTCATCACCACAAGCTTTGAAAAGTATTCTGCAAGAAATGTCAGCATATTTGGATGATGGTGCAAGCTTTGTTATAATATTTCTGTTTCTTTACTAAGAAGCATGCATCATGGATATGAACACACAGTTTATACATTGTACTAAATTTGATCTGACTTTCCCGGATAAGACCAAGCTTGGCCATCTGTTAACAATACACCCAAAATGCCTGACTAGATAAATAGGATATCATTTGTTGCAAATGAATATTTGAGCATTTGATTGTTTTTACATGTACTAGTCAATGGTGGGAAAATATTTCTAAAACAAGAGTGGAGTGGACTGGTTAAACAGGATACAAGGAGGAGAAGAAGAAGGCCTGACCAACTTCTATAGTCAGATTTGGACTTTGGTAAGTACTAAGACCTGTAATTGTATTCCAATTTTTTTACTTGAATTTTGCATACCTTTGGCAATAATTTGTTGTTCAACTTTTACCTTTGCAATGATTGGAATGAAATGCTAGTTTGTTTATCGTTACCATGTAACAAACTCTTTGCTGTATTTTAATATTTCTTGACTAATTTGTGTTTTTTTTTTCATTTCTTTGACATCAGTATTCTTATTTAAGTAACTATTTCGTGCAAAAACCTGCAATATTTTGGCTAAAATTTTCTTTTAGATGCTAATTGACATTTTTTTTTTGTTTCTGTTAAATTAGAATCTATGTGAATATGGATAAAAGCTAGATGAACGTGTCCCGATCAAGTGATGAGTATAAAGCTGGTTTAGAAGATTTTCTTGATTTTGCATTTGCAAATGCGAGTATAGGGGAGATGATTTTATGGCCATGCATTAGGTGTGGAACGGGGTATTTGTCACAAGAGAGCAGGCTAAATCACACTTGATGTGGAAAGGGTTTATTAGAGGATATAGTCAATGGATAGCTCATGGAGAGCTGTCTTCGAGTGTCTATCATACATCTTCACATGTCCCTTCAAATCAAATCCCTCCACTTAATCCCATAGATGATATGTAGGGGTTGTTGCAAGATACATTAGGAGTTCTAAACCAAGATCTAGATTTGGGAGAAAGATTAGAAACCGAGCGATCTAATAGTGATGCTGAAAAATTCTACAATTTGATAAATGATTCTAAGCAGCCCCTTTATCCATTGCCCACAATTCTCCAAACTTTCTTTTCTGCACGCTTGCTGCATATTAAATGTCTCAAAGAAATGCGATTCTATATTTAACACACTTCTTGATTTGTTGAGGCAAGCACTCCCAGAAGGTGTAAATCTACCCAACTCTTATTATGAAGCAAAAAATATAATGAAAGAACTAGGACTTGGATATGAAAAATATGATGCTTGTCCCTAATGATTGCACATTGTATTAGGGAAAAGATGAATCAAGGATAAAATGTGACACTTGTAAGCACCTTAGATGGGTGCCGCCAAGTGATGATCCCATCAGGAGAAAAGGAAAGTTCCCCACAAGGTTTTGTGGCACTTTCCATTGAAACCCAGATTGCAGCGTCTTTTCATGTCATCTAAAACAGCATCTTTCATGAAATGGCACGTTGAGGGGCGTACTAAAGATGGTCGCTATCATTTTTGCTAGGATTTAAACCAATTGAAATTTGGTTTGGTTCTTGTAATATTATGTATTGAATTTCTGTTTAAGAGTTGCTCTCCTATGTGTGATTTTACAAACATTGCCAAAATTGGTAATTTTAAGGTTGGGGATAAAGTTACAATAAGGAGCATGATTGATTCAAACAAAATTTTGGCTGTTGGAATCATTAGAAGTTTGGATCCAACGACTGAAGTTGGTGACACTCCTTTGGGATTGCATTGGTGTGAAATTCATGTGAATGTGCCTATGGAGAATGATGAGGATCCATGAGGCCATACCATACTTCCGAAGATTGAGATGTAATTGGAGTGGCCATTGCTTGGCCAATAAATCTGGTACTCTTACATGCCTTCATCATTTGTCTAACTTAGTTTTTATTTATTTTGTAATTTTAAAACTGTACAAGAAGAGTTTGTGAATTGTAATTCTTATTGCTTGGTTTATGACACTTGTAGGTGAATCTTGAAGAAAACTAAAGCATCATTGGATCAAGTGGCGGTTTTTAGAAGACAGTATCAATACCTTTTAGTTGAGTTCCTGTCTAATGCATCCTTTATATGTATTGAGTCTATTGACGCTGCTACTGCATGGCTTGACTTTTGAGGAATCTTAGAATTAGCATGTAATTCATTGAGTTGTTAGGATGATGTACTTTTGCATGAAGTTGTTAGGATGATGTACTTTTGCACTAGTTTGATGATTTTATTGCACCAATTACTATTAAAACATAATTTACTTTATTTTTCCTTTATATCATTGTACTAGTTACCTTATCATTTCTCCAAGAATTAGGATCTGAAAATGTGTAGCAGGATGAAATGTGGTTTTCTCAGTCGGATGGTATGCAGCAATTATGCAGGAATTACGTTAAAAAATGTCTTAGCAAAAGTGTCATTTGAAAGTGTCATAATATCTTATTATGCTTACACACGAAAAGCGTCAAGATAGTCATAATATAGTTACACTCTGAAAGTGTCATAATATCTTACTGTGCTTACACACCAAAAACGTCAAGATAGCTTCATCTTACTACACAGAAAAAATGTCAAGATAGCTTCATCTTATTACACTCTGAAAGTGTCATAATATCTTATTGTGCTTACACAGAAAAACGTCAAGATAGCTTCAATATATGACGCTTATAAGTATCATAACCCATCCATGTAACGGTAAAAATGATGACATTTCTTGTCATGTGAAAGTGTCATAATAGCCATAGGTAATGACATTTTTCAAGTGTCAGTAGAACTTTAAATTGGGAAGCTTATAATTGTCATAAACCTGTAGTGACGCTGGAATGGATGACGCTTCTACATGAGCGTCATAATAGCCGAAACGTCATTACATGAACCTATAATGACGCTTTTGAATGTCATTAAAGACTATTTTTCTAGTAGTGTAAGCATATAGACATAGTTGTCCACTTCAAGCAGTCAAAAAGGCATTCTTTCTGTTCAGAATAGTAGCAAGAAATTTACATTATTTACACAAATGTTGCAAACATTAAAAAATGCGCTGTGAGATTAAAGTTTCTAATGTTCTTCTAGGTCCAGATTTTGAGCCACATGTTTTGCGACGGAGTAGTCTTTTGCGATTATATCTGCAAAAAAATTTCTCAACAGACTTGATTTTGGTTGCTGTTGTTTTAGATATCAAAATTTGGGCTTGCAAAATGGTTGCTTAACAAATGGATACATCATTCGGTGATTCCAATTGAGGTCACATTCCAATACTTGGGGTAAGATAGAGTTCTTAACAGACTTGATTTTGGTTGCTGTTGTCTTATATATCAAAAATTGGGCTTGCAAAACGGTTGCTTCACAAATGGACACATCATTCTGTGATTCCAATTGAGGGCATATTCCAATACTTGGGGTAAGATAAAGTCCAAGATGAAATGGATTTTAAGCTTGTATTAGAGCTTAAATTTTGTACAATTTTGACTGGTATTTTAGATTTTTATGGAACAAAATAGCTTATTGACTTTTACTTAAGAGTCTTCAAAAGTTCGCATTGAAATCTTATTTGCACATGCTCTAACTTAATGTGGTGCTTTTTTTCTTAGTTCAAGTGCATTAATTTTGATAGAGTTTGCCTTTCTGATTCAGTGTTTGTTCCTGTTTTGAGCTTAGTTGCCCATTTATATTCCTTGTTCTGCTGATCTGTTATGGAGATTGCCAAATGTGGTTCCAAGGCATTAGAATGCTGAGAGAATATTTATCTGTTATGGCATTTATGTATGATAGTTAGGATTCCATTTGATATTTTTTTTGGGGCAGTTAATTCAATGTTATTTTGTTGGACTACTTGCTGCTGCTGGTCCATTGTCAGATCTGATTGCTGTGGGAACAGGTAGGCCTTTCTGCTTATCATCAATTTTGTTAGCAATTTGATCCACATGCTTACTTCTTGTTGATTGTGGTTATATTTGTATTAAGGGATCCTTTTATGATCCTATTTTGCCTTTGTCATTTTGCTTGATTAGTGCCTTTATTGCCCAGAACATTCTGTGCCTAAATTGCATTAATCTTCTGCTCCAAAAAAATAAAATAAAATAAAAGGAAAGGCTTTGGGTTAGGGATTTGCAGTGTCAGATTAAAGCTTTTGGTTGCCTTTGTGCAGCTATTGCAAATATGATGTAGGGAAGGGGCTAATTTGCAGGCCTTCCTGGCCTACTCAAATTGCAGAGAAAAGATCGTACTTGTAGACAAGAAGAGTATTCCTTTGCTGTAAAACATGCTTCAGTTATCAGATTTATAGCATACTGCTTTTTGGGACCTTAACCTTTTGCTTTTATTAATAATAACTAAAGGAAGTTTCTGAGATGTTCATTTCTGGATATATAAAAAGGATTTTTATATATGCTTGTTAAAAATTCCCTATCTGTTAAGCCTCTGGGTACTTGAATTATTAGTAGAGTGGAAGTGAAATTCAGTTAGTATATACCAAAGATAGTTTCTCATAGTAAATTACATATTTCTCATAGTAAATTATAAAGGAGCATGGTCATGCTTAACTACTCATTTTTATAATCATGTTTCCCCGTAAGTCCATATGAAGTTATTTGGGCTTATACTACAGGCATCAACCTTGTCTTGGCTAACTGTTTCATTGAAATTTTGCATGGTCAACTCGGCATAATTAGTTAATTGTAAGCTGAGTGTACAATTGTAGCATATCAAAATAGTGACAGATGATTTTCTTTTGCACAGGAGTTTCAAGGAGTGAGAACTAACAAAATTTGGTCTTTGGTTTAAATGTCAATGTGCACTTTTAGTGCTTTTACTAACTTCTTATTTCTTCCTTTGTAGGTCTTATAAATAAAGAGTGAAAGATTGTGCATCATCAGCTTCACCATTTGGTTTCAGTTTGGATGGAAGTAGGGAAGTAGCTCTTAAAGCTTTCCAAGTAAATGAATGAACGTTCGCTCACATGAAGTGCACGTTTTGGTGGGTAACGGTGGGCATTCAAGTCCCTTGGTGGATGAGTTCAGAAAAGGAAAATGGCTACTGTGAGGGTCTCAAAATTCAGAATTATTATAAAAATGCCTAAATTTGTTTATATTGTGATTATTTATTGAAATATGAGTAAATATATGTTTAAAGTGGATATTTTCCAATTTAAAGAATTTTATACGAATTATTTGCCAATGTGCGGTTTTGGCCGAATTAAGTGCTTAATTTTCTACCGGAGCGTGATTAGCGACTTTAAGTTGAAATCGAGCATATGTAGTGATATTATGGAAATATTAATAAGTTTGGACAGTGTTGGAATGGAGAAAAATAGTGTAAGTTGGACTGTCGCGAGTGACGCCAAAAAAGTGCTGTAGACACCAAATTTTGACTATTTCAATTGTTTTCTTATGTTTTTATCTATTAATATTTAGTTATTTATTTTTGAATATTCTAACACATTTTTCTTATTTTTGTAGGTTTAAAAAAAAAAGGGCTTAGAACTGAAACGCGGACCTGTTACGCTGATTGGTCCGCGTAACAGTCCGCGTAACCTGATCAGAGGCTAAAAAAAAAATACGCGCGTGATTTTTCCAGTCATTTTTCTCCTCATTTCCAGCTGTATTTTCTGCGACTTGAGCATCAAGAAACCTATTTAGTTAATCCCTAACTCACCCTTAATCCCTAACACCTCATCTAATGATCAAAAATCAACCAACAAACCCTAAATGCATCCAAGCCCTTGGTTGTAGGTTTTAATGCCTATAAATCACCCATGTTAGGGTTTTCTGAAAAAAGAAGAAAAAGGAGCTGAGAAAAAGAGAGAAGATGGAGGCTGAGAGTGAGCAGAAAGAGAGAAAAAACGATTGAGAATCAAAGAAAAAAAAAAGAAATGAGAGAAAAGATAAAAACTAGGGTTTCTTTTTTTAGTGAAGATTTCTTGAAGTATGGTGATTCCTTTTCGTTCTTTTCAAGCCTCCGAATCAGGTAGTCTTCTTTTACTCTATCTATTTTTTTTTCTGATCAAAAATTGCTAGAAATCAGACCTTTTGGTGGAACCAAGGTCTTAAATATGTTTTTTTAAGTTTTATGACATTTGATGATGATTATTCATTGTTATATGAGCATGTTGTGTTTATAAAGCCTTGGTAAGGCTCATAGTCTTATTCTGACATTTAAAATCAGATGTTTGATACTTCTGTGTTGATCTTGTTGTGATTTCTAAAAAATTTCTGGAAAAATGTTCTTCACATTTTGAAGATGTCAAGAAACGTGGGTCACTTGCGCGGATTACTCCGCGTAACGCTCCGCGTTTCCTCTTGAATGTTTGAAGATGTGAAGAAACGCGGAGCTCTTGCGCGGCTTGGTTCGCGTATCGCTCCGCGTTTCTGCTTGAATATTTGAAGATATGAAGAAACGCGGGGTTGTTACGCAGGCCAGTCAGCGTAACTACCCGCGCTTCTAGCCTGACAGTTCTTCCCTTCCCCTTTTTTGTCTGTTTGATGATGTCGATGCTTAAGATTTGGCCTTTTTCTGTTTTAGCTTGTTTTGACACGATCTGAATGATGATGTTTAATGCTTTAAATAGATCCCCTTGCCTCTGAAGATTTTGTTTGTGTTATTGTCTGAAAAACTGGAATCAATCTTCCTGATATTTTGAAGATGGGAAGAGACGCGGATAGTTACGCGGCTGAGTCCGCGTTTCCCCTCTGAACTTTACATTTTGCATGTAACGCGGACCAAGTTACGCGACTCGTCCGCGTTTCTACTCCGCGTAACCTCTCTGTTTCTCAGTTTTGTTGCTATTTCCTGCTCTTTTGTTCCAGAATCTTGCTCTATTATTCGTATTTCCTAGTCTTGTCCATGTTGTTTGCAGAATCTGTTTTGATACCTTCTCTTTGAATTTTTCATTGATTTTTCCTTTAAATTGGTACCTTGATCCCTTTTGTTGACATTGAGTCTTAGATAACCATTCCCATCATTTAAGGATTCAATTAAGGCATCACATCAAGGGATGGTAACTTCTTTCTCCTATTATGTGCTCTTATGTGTTTTTGCATGATCTTGCATGTTTTAAATTAAGTTTTCCTTTGCTTTTATTCATGCCTAGTCTTTATTTATGTCATTTAATTTTTGGGTAAATCATTTGGAGGCCTTGGATGCCAAGTTGTAATAGATAGATTTAATTTTGTAAAAAGTGTATTTATTCTAGAAAATGTAATAGTTAGATTATTATTCCGAATTTTTTCCCCTTAGAATGTATTTAGGTTCCCCCAATATAATAATTAGGTTTTATATGCTTATTTTGCATGCTTGCATATTTATGTGTTTACTTGCTTTCCTAGGGTCGTGCATCTAGATATTATGCCTATGTGTTATGTGTTTATGTGTTTTATGTGTTTACTTGCTTTATTATCATGTCTACATGTTTATTGTGTAAATGTATCGACGTCACCACACTAGTCCAACGCTAGTTGTGGCCTTTCCTTTCGATTTCCCACTAATCCAAATGTTAGTGAGAACTTTTAGACGAGGACTAGTCCAATGCTAGACCCTTAATGCTGTTCATGCATTAGATATAAATTTCACACACTTTTCACTTTTAGAGTTTCTTTTCCATTTTTGCATGTTAGTTTTCTCCCATCCTGTATGCGAGACATCTCATTTAGTTTTCTTTTTTGTCAAAAAATAGATTAGTGCATTTTAGGGCATTACCCTTTGAATTAGGGAAAAGAGTGAGTATGGCTTCCTAGCCTTAGCACGCTTTTATTTCCTTCTATGAAAAGGAAGATTTGAAGTCACGAATTTAGTCTCCCGCACCCATTATGTTGCATTATCCCTCTCTAGGACATACATGTGCATTATTTAAATTCTATCAAAAATCATTCTTTAAAAAACAAGTTTCTTCTTCATGTTTTAGCAATTCAAAGTCAAAATTCCATTTTTCTTAAAATTGCATCTTTTGAAAATTCAAGTTCCTCTTTGCACTTAAAATTGATCTTGTCAAAAATCTAATTTCTTTTCCCTTGAGATTTTATAAAAAATTGTATTTCTTTTGAAAACCCTAGTTTCCCGTTCTTTTCGAGTCTCATCATTTGCATTTTTCGTAACCTCCTCGAAGGATCAAATTTGGATAACACAACTAACGTGATCAATTCCAATCAAACCTCAAGGAGACATTTTGCCCCTCTCGATCCAATATTAGGTTTAGGTTTTGCATCCATATAGATAACATCCAAATGTGATAAATTTTAAAGTTAGAATTAGGAAATTTTTAACTAAATCTTAACTAGCTTTGGTTAGGTTAGAAGGGTGTCTTAGAGGCAGTAACATCAATCTTTGCCTTCCTTCTTTCAACCGTGACCCCGAACCTTTTCTCTAGTTTTCAAAGACAGGTCATCTAAAAAGGGTTTTCTTAGCTTATTTTCATTAATTAAAATTTTTTGGTGACTTGGTACACCTAAACTCCATACCAAGTGGAGACTCAAACTTTTCTAAAACCCTTTTCTAGACTTTTGTTTTGGGTCCAAATCGTCGATTTTGTAGTCCCATGACCCATTTCTTTTCAAAATCAATTTTAACTAAAAAACCTTTTTCAACTAAAACCAAAGCGACGAGGGTTTCATTTCCTTCCTTTCAAAAAAAATAGCTTGGCGACTCCAGGGGACTTTCTAAGAGGGTCAGCACTTGATTTAGTTGATTATTTAGTTTTCTAACTTTCTTATGTATCACATTTGGATGTTTTAGGTTGCATTTCCTTTTCTTTTCTTTTCTTTTAGGATTTTTTCCGCAATCACTCCTTACACATCGCGTACATGATGAATGAATTATTGTTTATTTATTTGTATTGATATTTACTTGTACCGCGCCTTGCATTTCGGGTGGGTGTGCATCTACCCTATAGCCTTGAGAATGTTTGGTATTTGAATCCCTTCTCTCAAAGGGAATCACTTTCATACGTGCATATGTATTTTACTTTGACCCTATTTTTTTTTTTTACTTTAGTGGCTTGTCACGCCACTCTTCCCTATTAGGATTAGGATTGATCCACTTGGACATGTGGCCGTGGCACGACGTGCACGTAGCAATGTCTAGGGGATCACTCGAACCACCGACTTGAGGCATTTGGATTGATGACCTTTTGCCTTTTGGTCTGAAGGTTTGGGAGCCTGTAACCTTTGTCAAGTCTAGATGCATTAGTGAGCCCAACCTCATGCATCCATGTTAGAATTGCCTAGGGTAGAGTCCATCTTACCCTATTAAGGATCACTAGACACGAGAGGAGGGATTCCACCCCTCTTTATTTTTGTGCAATTTGTTGCTCCAATGTGTTATGTGATACCTGTTGATTAAACTAACTATTTGTTGTCTTCCCTTTCTTACATTTCACAAACTCTAGAAAATAAGAGTCCTGACACTCTTTTAAGACAAACCATCCTTCTAGATAGGCTATTGTACGTTTGAATTTATGTTTATTGCATTTAAATTATAATTGCATATCACTTTTAGGCTTACCCCGGCATTCAAATGGGGCTCCTATAGGCCATGTTTCATTTTGCACCTTTACTTGCTTTAATAAACTGGCATCATGCATAAGCCATAGAAGGAATGCCGCATAGGGAATCCCATGTTAGGAATAAACCACCCTTGTGTCTCGGATATATAATCCAATGAGACTTGCATGTTTATGTTTTCAGTAAGATCCAAAGGGGTAGTGCACAAGGTAAGGTAGGGTCCGATCCCTTCTATGATGGCATCCAAAGATATGGAGTGACCTTCGCATGCTAGAATATAAACCTCTAGTAATCATTTTTTGGCCATTTTATCAAAATTGGTAAAATCCCATGCATAAGGACACTAAATCGGAAAAAATTCACAAATAATTTCTCATTGTTGAAATAATAATTTTATCAAGGACAAATCTTGATTTTAGAAGGCTTATGAGCTAGTGTGTTGCAAATAAAATTAAGGTTTGGAGCTATAGGTAAGCGATAAACCCAACTGACTTTTGGGTAAAATATCAATCCCATCCGATCCATTTGAACTAGATCCATGTTTCACTTAAGACAAGTCAAGACCTTACGATTCTTTCAAGAATAATCCCTTTCATGCTAAATTAACCTTTAACCTCTCTTCACATATCCCCTAAGTGGCGTTCCCTCTATGGTTAACGCATGATGTCATCTTATTAAAGCAAGTAAGGGTGCAAAATGAAACATGGCCTATAGGAGCCCCATTTGAATGCCGGGGTAAGCCTAAAAGTGATATGCAATTACAACTTAAATGCAATAGATATAAATTCAAATGTGCAATAGCTTATCTAGAAGAATGACTTGTCTTAAAAGAGTGTCAAGACTCTTATTTTCTAGAGTTTGTAAAATGTAAGAAAAAGGAAGACAACAAAAGGTTAGTTTAATCGACAGATATCACATAACACGTTGGAGCAACAAATTGCACAAGAGTAAAGAGGGGTGGAATCCCTCCTCTCGTGTTTAGTGATCCTTAATAGGGTAAGGTAGAATCTCCCCTAGGCAATTCTAACATGGATGCATGAGGTTGGGCTCATTAATGCATCTAGTCTCGACAAAGGTTACAGGCTCCCAAACCTTCAGACCAAAGGCGAAGGGTCATCAATCCCAAAGCCTCGGAATCGGTGGTTCGAGTGATCTCTCAGACATTGCTACGTGCACATCATGCCACGGCCACATGTCCAAGTGGATCAATCCTAATCCTAATAGGGAGGAGTGGCGTGACAAGCCACTAAAGTAAAAAAAGTAGGGCCAAAATAAAGTACATATGCATGTATGAAAGTGATTCCCTTTGAGAGGAGAGATTCAAATACCAAACATTCCAGGGGCTCTAGGGTAGATGCACACCCACCCCAAATGCAAGGTGCGGTACGGATAAACACCAATAAATGGATAAATAATTCATTCATCATGCACGCGATGTGTAATGAACGATTGTGCGGGAAAAAAACCCTAAAAGAGAAAAGAAAAGAAAAGAAAAGAAAAAGGGAAAAAAGGAAATGCAACCTAAACATCCAAATGTGATACATAAGAAAGTTAGAAAAATGAAATAATCAACTAAATCAAGTGGTCGGACCCTCTTAGGAAAATCCCCAATGGAGTCGCCAAGCTGTCGCGCCCCATTTTTGAAAAAAGGAAAGAAACTCGTCGTTTCGGGTTTTTAGTTGAAAAAAGGTTCTTTAGTTAGAAAATTGATCTTTGATCTTTGAAAAATTAAAATAAAAGAAATGGGTCATGGAACTAAAAAAATGCGACGATTTGAATCCAAAACAAAAGTCTAGAAAAGGGTTTTTAGAAAAATTTGGAGTCGCCACTTGGTATAGAGTTTAGGTGTACCAAGTCACCCAAAAATTTTAATTAATGAAAATAAACAAAGAAAACTCTTTTTTAGACGACTCTAGGTCTTTGAAAAACTAGAGAAAAAGGTTCGGGGGTCACGGTTGAAAGAAGGGAAGGCAAAGATTCGATGTTACTCGTCTCTAAGGCACCCTTCTAACCTAGCCAAAGCTAGTTGCATGATTTAGTTAAAATTTTCTAATTTTAACTTTAAAATTTATCACATTTGGATGTTATCTATATGAATGCAAAACCTAAACCTAATGTTGGGTCGGACGGGGCAAAATGTCTCCTTGAGATTTGATTGGAATTGACCACATTAATTGTGTCATCCAAATTTGATCCCTTGAGGAGGTCACGAAAATGCAAATGATGAGACTCGAAAAAAAGGAAAATTAGGGTTTAGGGTTTAGGGTTTAGGGTTTAGGGATTTTTTAATGAATTTCAAAGGGAAATGGAATTTTCTAAAAATGAATTTTTAAGAGAGAGGAAATTTTTAGGATTTTGCGAAAAATGAATTTTAAGGGGAAAGGGAGATTTGATTTTTAACATGAATTTTCAAGGAAAAAAGATTTTTCAAGAGGAAGAAGGAATTTCAATTTTAAAGAATGAAGTTGATCAAAATTTTATGTATGTATATATCCTAAAAGGGGAAATGCAACGTAATGGGTGTGGGGAAACTAAATTCGTGACTTTAAATCTTCCCTTTTATAGAAGGAAATAAAAGCGTGCTAAGGCTAAGAAGCCAAACTTGCTCTTTTCCCTTGTTCGAAGGGTAATGCTCTAAAATGCACTAATCTATTTTCTAATTTCAAAAATGTAAATGCAAGTTTAAATATCATGTTTTACATACAAGAAATAAACATGCAAAAAATGAAAATAAAATCCCTAAATGCATGAAATGATATGTAAAATGTTGCTCTAACGACCTAAAGGTCTAGCATTGGACTAGCCTTTTTTTAGGAATCACGACTAGCGTTGGACTAGTGTGACAACGTTAAGGGGAATGAAACACAACTAGCATTGGATTAGTGTGGTGGCGTCAATACATTTACATAATAAAACATGTAGGATAATAAAGCACGTAAACATATAAACACATAAACACATAATACATCAGCATAATATCTAGATGCAAAAACCCTAGGAAAGCAAATAACCTAAACACATAAGCACATAAAGATTATTACATTTAGGACCCTAATTACAATCTAAGGGGGGAAAGACATAAAAGAAAACTAAAATAATTACCTATTCTATTACAACTTGGCCTTCAAGGGCCTCTTAACCACTTGCAAAGCAATTAAATGACTTAAATGAAATTCTAACTAATGAAGCATTTAAAACCCATAAAACACATAGGAACACATAAAAACACATAATAGGGAAAGAAGTTACCATCCCTTGATGTGATGCCTCAACTGAATCCTTAAATAAGGGGAATGGTTATCTAAGACTCAATGTCAACAAAAAGGGATCAAGGCACCAAATTAAAGGAAAAATCAATCAAAAATTCAAAGAAAATATATCAAAACAAATTATGCAAGCAAATTGGACAAGACTGGAATACATGAACACTAGAGTAAGTTTTTGGAACAAAAGAGCAGAAAATAGCAGCAAAATTGTAAAATGGGAGGTTCTGTGACAGTTACAGCGGGATAAGTCCACGCGAACCTAGTCCAGCGTTGGGTAAAATTGAAGTTAAGAGGAAGCGGACATAAGCGGACGGCGGCGTAACTACCCGCGTCTCTTCCCATCTTCAAAAAAAACCAGGAAGATTGCTTCCAGTTTTTCAACCAAAAACACAAATAAAATCATCAGAGATGGCAGGATCAATATCAAGGCATAAATACTATCATTCAGATCATATCAAGACAAGTTAGACCCAAAAAGGGTGAATCTTAAGCATCAATATCATCAAATAGAAAGAAAAGGAGAAAAGATGAAGCGGGGCCGCGAGGGGAGTTGATTGACTTAACTACTCGAGTTTCTTCACATCTTCAAACATTCAAACAGAAACGCGGAGCGTTACACAGCCGCAGTACCAGCGTTTCTTCACATCTTCAAAGCGAAGAACATTTCCGAAACTTTGCAAAATACATCAAAATCAACAGGGAACATCAAGCGTCGATTCTAAACATAAAAACAAGTTCAGCCTTACCAAGATTACATAAACACAATCATGCTCAAACAACAACCTGAATCGTTATTATCGTGTAAAACTCAAAAAGAAACAAAACTCATAACCTTGGTTCCATCAAAAAGGTCACACTTTTCAACAAGATTTTCGTTCAAAAGACAAAGATAAGGATGAGGGATCACCTGAGCCTTTTTTCTTACAAGAGGATCGTAAGGAAGAGGTATGAATTTCCGATTGAAGGTGACCTCCTTCTTTGCTCCCGGAGTTGACTTCTTATCAATTTGAAGGTCAGATTTGAAGGTCTTACAGTGGTTTTCTCGAATGGAGTTCTTCACAAGAATTGTTCCTCTATATCTCAGGTATTCCCAAAAAAACTTTTAGCTCTAAAATCCCTAAAACAAAGGAGATATCGCCCTTTAAAGTAGGTTACCCAACCTGAAAATCCTAAAAATCTTTTTTTCTTCTTCTTCTTCTTGCTCTTTCTCTCCTCTTTTTCTTTCGTTTTTTGTTTCCTTCCACCTCTATCTTCTCACCCCTTTTTCAGAAAACCCTATCATGAATTATTTATAGCCACTAAAACCTAGCATTAAGGGTCTTGATCTTTTCTAGGTGAGGTGGGTTGATTTTGAACGTTAGATGAAGTGTTAAGGGATCAAGGGTGAGTTGGGAATTGTCTAAATCGATTACATGATGATAAAGACACAAAATTACAGCTGGTAATTAGGAAGAAAGTGGCTAGAAAATTCGCGCGTATATTTTTTCGTCTCTGATCTCGTTACGCGGACAATTACGTGGAAAATCCCGCGTAACTGGTCCATGTTTCGGTTTTGAGATTTTTTTTATTATAAAAACCTACAAAATAAGAAAATATGTTAGAATATTCAAAAATAAATAAGTAAATACTAATAGATAAAAACATGATAAAACAATTCAAAATTTGGTGTCCACAATATAATCATTATCTCAACAATGAGAAATTATTTGTGAATTTTTTTTAAATTTATGTCCTTATGTATGGGATTTTACCAACTTTGATAAAATGGCCAAAAAAATGATTATTAGAGATTTATATTCTAGCATGCGAAAGTCACTCCATATCTTTGGTGCCATCATAGAAGGGATCGGACCCTACCTTACCTTTTGCACTACCCCTTTGGATGTTACTGAAAACATAAACATGCAAGTCTCATTGGATTTTATATCCGAGACACAAGGGTGGTTTATTCCTATCATGGGATTCCCTAATGGCATTCCCTCTATGACTAATGCATGATGACAATTTATTAAAATGAATAAATATATGACAATAATAATTTAAACATAGCCTAATGAGCCCCATTAATATGCCGAGATAAGCCTAGTCGTGAATGCAATTATTAAAATGTTAATGCAATAAACTGTAATTTAAACGTGTGATGTCCTATCTAATAAGGTGGGCTCCTAAAAGAGTACCATGCTAGGACTCTTATTTCTAGGGTTTATGAAATGCAAGAGGAGAGACAAGGAAAAATAGCGTTAGTAATAAAATAGCACATAACACATTGGAGCAATAAATTGTTAAAAAATGCAAAGTAAAGATAAGAGGGTAAGATCTCTCCTCTCGTGTCTAGTGTCCCCGATTGGGGGTGATAAACTCTAACCTAGGTAATTCTAAATGGATGCATGAGATAGGGCTTACTAATACATCTAGACTCGATAAGGTCTTAGGTCTCCAAGCCTTCAGACCAAAGACAAAGGGTCATCAATTCCAATGCCTTAAGTCGGTAGCTCGAATGATCCCTTAGGTACCGCTATAGGCACAAAGCACACCATCCGCATACTCAAGGCAATCGGTCCTAATCCTACAAGGAATGTGGGATAGCACCCATGAAAAAACAAAAAAGGGTAAAAAGTTATGCATGCACGTATGAAGTGCTTCCTTTGAGAAGAGGGATAAATACCATTAAATAAGGATGAAGACTTCTAGGGTGATCACTTCCCCCCACCCAAGATGCAAAGTGCAATACAAGTAAAATAATACAAGTAAGTAAATATATCATACACATGGAAGTTGAGAAATGAACATGAGTGTGAGATACAAAAGATCCTAAAAGAAAAAATATGCAACCTAGACATCCAAATGTAATAAGTTAGAAGGGTTAGAAAAGAAAAAGAATTAGCTAAATCTAGTGCTCGGACTCACTAGTGATCCCCAATGGAGTCGCCAAGTTGTCGTGCCCCATTTTTAAGAAAAAGAATTGAAAATAGTGTTTGAAAATATATGTTTTGAACTTTAGCAAAATAAATAAATAAAAACTAATGGGGGTTTTGGAAATTGCGACGATTTTAGGCTAAAGAATAATCTAAAAAGGGTTTTTACAAAAAATGGAGTCGCCACTTGGTATTGAGTTTTGGTGTACCAAGTCACCATAAAAAAAGTTTTTAGAAAATAAAATAAACACTTTTTAGATGACTTCGAGTCTTTGAAAATGAGAGAAAAAGGTTCGGGAGTCACGGTTGAAGAAAGGGAAGGCAAAGGTACAGTCGGCTTGAACCTAAGGCACCCTTTCAACCTAGTCTAAGCTAGTTGCGAGATTTAGTCAAAATTTTCCTAATATATCCCTTAAACTTATCACATTTGGATGTTCCTATATGGATGCAAATCTAAATCTAAAAAAAGGAAAATCAGGAGGGGCAAAATATTCCTTCAAGATTAGATTGGTATTATCACATTAATTGTGAAATCCAAAAAGGAAATCTTGAAGACATCACAAGTTATGTGAACGTGAGACTCAAGAAAGTGAAAATTAGATATCATAGATATAAGTGATCCAAGAAAATGGGATGCAACATGATGGGTACGGGGAATGAATACTCGTGATTCAATTTTCCTTCTAACGGAGGAGGTAATGGCGTGCTAAGGCTAGAGAACCATACTCACTCATTCCCCATATTCGGAGGGTGACTTTCCCTAACCTAAACAAGCACATGAATTTATTTGTTCTAACTTTCTAGATGAAGAAATGCAAATCTAAATGGAATGATTTTCGCATATAAAGGGATTAGGGGATATAATAGGGGAATTAACATGCAAATGGCAAAAAAAATCCTAAAACAGAAAATATGCATGAAATGGCATGGATGTCACACAATCATGAATCTAGGGCATGCAAAACCTAGGGAGTCTAGCATTGGACTAGCCCTTTTCTATGAGTCACATCTAGCGTTGGACTAGTGTGAAAATGAAGGTAACCACAACTAGCATTGGACTAGTGTGGTGACGTCATGCATTGTTCAAAATAAACTCATAAAGCATAAAATAAATAAACATATAAGAACACATAGGGCACATAACACATAAGCATGATATCTAGATGCAAAATCCTAAGGAAAGTAGGTAAACATACAAACACCTAAACACATAAGCATACAAAACACATAAACCCTATCTATTACATTGGGGATCCTAACTACAATCTAAATGGGAAAAATGCAGGAATATAGGCCTATCTAACATATCTATTACTTTTTCTATCTAATTTACAATATTTGCAAAATTTAAGTCTATCGATTAAAATTCAGGTATTCGAGTACCATTTTTTAAAATAATTACATAATTTGAATTATATAAATTAATAAAAATTTAAAAATAAATAAATAAATAAATAAAAAGGAATATGATAAAATAAAGTAAAATAAACATGTAGCACGTATAAGCACGTTGATTCACACAGAAACACACAATTAGAATTTAAAGGTATCAGGGTTACCTCATTTTGAAATGATGACTTAATGAGGAGACGGAGACCCCTCTATCACTCACAGTCAACAAAGAGGTCAATGCACCAATTTATTTGACAATTAATCATGAAATGTCAAAATTGTGATTCATAAATGAAAGTCACTAAATTTAAAGCAAATAATAACTAGCAAAATAAATTAAGATATATTTACATGTTAGAAAATGGAAAAAGACTTCAAGGAATTCAAAAAGGGCAAATGAAATGCACTATAAAGAAACTTAAATAACAATTAAAGAAAGAAAACACTCACAATTACAAAATCAACATTCTATTAGGGGGTTTAATTGAAATATTTTAAAACTTTTTTGGGGTCTAAACACAATTTTCCAAAAATTAGGAGGTCAAAATTGGATGAAAATAAAGTCAAGGGGTCAAAATGTAATTAAAGTAGGGACTTAAATGAAAGAAACCAAAAGGTTTTCAAGCCTCAGTGAAATTAGTTGAGAAATTAGGGGTCAATGTATAAATTATTTTTTTAACGGACCAAAGAGTGGTCTGGAACATTTTTTTTTTTAGAGTTGGGCCAACATTTCTTCGGCACAAACAAAATAAACAAAGCCCAAAACATGAACCCCAAACGAAAATAACCAAAAGCCCAGCAAAAACCCAAACAAAACTAACAAAAGTCTGATGTAAAAAACCCATCCGAAAATTAACAAAATCCAACCAAACAAACAAATAAACTAAGCTAAAGTCTGCAACTAAAAGCCCAAACGAAAAAATATAGCCCAATCAAATAACCCAAAGCAAAAATAGGAATTAACCCAAAATGAACAACCTAGATGTAACTAGCCCTGGACATCTCCAGCCACCTTTGGCCGGATTGTGGAAAATTCTGGCCAGGGTGGCTGGATTCTGGAAAATTCCGGCCAAAGTGGCTGGAAGTTCGCCGGAAGCTCATTTTTTTGCAGTTTTTTGAATAAAACTTTATACAATTCTATTCTTCTCATTGTCCCAAATATGCTTATAACATGAACATGAACTCAAATGCAGCACAAAGAAGCAAAAATCCAAGAAAACAAATATATCTCCTTTTTTTTTCAGTTCATTTTCCTTTTCCTTCTACTCCCACTCATTTTTTTTTTCTATTCATGCCACTGGTGAGTCCACTGATGGCCGGAGTTTGCTCTCCATGTGCAAAGATTCAACACAAAGTCCATATTTCTTTAGCAAATTTCATCAAACAGTTTGAAGGCATAACCAATATACTACTCATCAACCCCAACTAGCTAGAAATTTCCCCCCACAAACAATTTTCAACAGGAGAGTCAACCATTATAACGTACCAACATCACAACATCACAGGATAAGCAAAGTAGTTAAATCATATGGAATACAAATAACTCATATTTTTCATGGAAATGGTAGATAAATAGAGAAAAGATTTGAGAGATCTTCACAGTACTTTCTAGGAGCTATCAGAGGTGATGGTGATGATTCTCAATTCTAGCAGCAAGCAGCATCAGCGGCACTTCTTCCCCTTTTTTTTCTTTCTTTTTTTTCCCTGGCTTTTCCGCTATTTTTTTTTTTTGCTGTTTTCAGACTTTTTGACGAAGAGAGAAAAAAAGGAGTTCCCTGATCTTTTCCTTTTTTTTTTTAATGTTTTCATTCCTCCTGCCGCCTCTCCTTATTCTATCTCTTCTTTATATGGCTTTTAAAACCTACCATTGAAGGATGAGATTAAACCTTTGTCAAAAATGATGATGTGTTTCTCTTTCAACCTTTGATGACAATGTTTGATGCTATTGGATGAGATTTAGTGTTAATAGATAAGATTTCAATTGCTAGTTGGCTTGTACGAAGATTTTTGAGGGGAAATGAAGATAAAAACGGGAGAAAAGTGAGTGGGAAGCCATGGTTTCAGTGCAGATTCTATACTGGTATGGTGAAGATGAAGAAAAACGCGCACGTGAGGAACCTTTTTTTTTTTTTTTTTTGGAAATGGACCTAAACTTTAGGGTTTGATTTCTTTTGGGTTATTTCTTTTCTTTTTACTGGGCTTGGGATTAAAAACAATTGGGTTGTTTGGTTTCTTTCTTCTCTTTTTTTTTTCTTTTTATAGAATCTATAAAAACAAAGACTAACATAAAATAAATAAATAATTATAATTTACCTAGTAAAATCCAAAATTGTAGCAATGAAAATACATAATAAAAATAAAATAAGATAAGAATGAAAATAGAATGAATAAATAAATAAATAAAACAATGAAAAATTTGGTGTCTACAATGATCTACTGTTCAATGACTTGTTTGAGCGTTAAGTGTTTGAGTGCAATGGCTCCACTGGCTCACAAGAGCAAATAAAATCTATTCATTTGATACCTGATTACTGTTCAATAAACTGAATTACTAAGCTACTTATTTGCTTACTTGTTTTTATTGGACACTCACTAAACTTCTAGTTCACCCCAGAATATTTTATTTTCCCTCCACAGGATTCGAGATGAAAGGAAAGCATGTGTAGTGATTTTTCTTAATGTGGCTGGCCAGATTATCTCTTGTACTATTTGAGATCTTGGACTGTTGTACTTTTGGTGTATTTGGACTAGTTGGAAATGTAATTATTATTTTGAAGATCTTGAATTGTCATTATTTGAGGCCTGTAATCTGATTGAAGAACTGTAGTGAGTCCCAATGAGACTTGGGCAGGCGGTCTGTCGAACCCTCTGGTTCGTCTTAGGGGAAGATGGGGCTATCAAAGTTGGTATCACAGCTTAGGTTTCAGATCTCTGTATTGTATCCTAGACTTAAAGTTTAGGATGTAAGACTGTGGGACTTGATTATGCCTTAAGTGCAATGTGACCTTAGAGCTTGAAGATTGACTGAATGATATTGAAGTGTTTGTGTTTAACTTTAGTTATTCTTGGATTTGAGCAAATTTTAGAATGTCGAGGATGACATTCTCTTAAGGGGGGAGAGTGTGAAGACCCCCAAAAATTTGTGAAAATTATTTTCCAATTTTTCACTTTGGATTATCTACATTTATTGATTTCACGATGACTGATTTGTGTACCTTATTTGCATTGACTTATTTACTAATTTAAAGTTTGAAAAAATAATTTTAGTCTCGAAGATTTTATTAATTGTTACATGTGGGGGCTAGTAATTAGTATAAGTATGAATTAGTGGGGTATGTGAGGAAATTATAGGAAGAAAAGGAAGTTTTATGCAAAAAGGTTTAGTAAAACCCAATAAAAATTTGACAATGGTGCTCTCTCAAACCACTTAATTTCCTTACAACTTCAACCAAACAATTCCTTTCTTCTTATCTTCATTTTGTCTTGTGAAGAGAGGGAGAGAGAGGGCCAAATTCCTTAGCAAGAAAAGTGGGAAAAAACTACAAAACCTAGGCATCATCTTGCTTGAAATTGAGGGAAAAACATCAAGAGAGAAAAACCTAGCTTAGATTGCTACTTAGACTTCAAGCTTGGTTGGAAGATTTGAAGTTCTTGGTGATTTTTTTCTTGGTTTTTCATAAGGCACCTTGCTAAGAATCCTTACTTGATGGTCTTGAATTTTAGGTAATATGTTATTTATGATGTTTTATATTGCTTGTGATGCTTGAGGGAAGAAAACTATGGAAGAATTCTAAGGAGTTTGAAAGATGGAAATAGGTTTGCTAGTTTGCATACCAAGTGTTTGATATATTGCTCCATTTTGTGTCAAATTGAGCTGCAAATTCCTCTATGACAAAGGCTAAATTGGCTCTTTCACAAAACATGAAAGTTGTAGAGGGTTGAGTTAAATTTCTACTCACAAAAGTTTAGATCAATCAGAGCACTGCATCATGTGAAATGATCCAAGTACCCCTAATTGCCCAAAAACCCTATTTTAATCCATAGCTTTCTGAACCTCTAAGATTTCAGTTTTTGATCATGAAAATGCATGAACTAGATATCTAAGTCCATAATAAATGTAGGTCTATATCTTAGTTTCGAAACGGTATAAGATTCATCTCAAACTGATGAGTATAGCTCCAGTTATGATCAAAAAATCGAGAGATGACAGAAACTTGATAGTTGGATGATTATCTTCACCAAGAATCTTAATGCCTACCAAGTGTTTTATGAAAAATTGGGTGTGATATATGTGTGATCTTAGGGTTTGAATTTATGCCTACCAAATGTTCGATAAAATGTTTGTATGATACTAGTGGTTATGTACATCAAGTGTTTGATGAAATGTTTGGTATGAAATTTGTGATTCTAGAACTTGGCTTGAAATGGAGATATCTATTATGAATAAGTGAAGTGAGCTGTGGTTGGTGAGTGTTCCTAAAACTATTTTCAAATCTAAAGTTCCTACTATTAATTGCATCATTTCATGACGACATATGCGTGTGCTTGTGTGTGTACATGATTTGGTTCGAGGAGTATGTGATGGTCTTGTGCTTGACACCAACGGCTCCACTTCATCAGTTCAATGACTTGTTTGAGCCAACGACTCTACTGTTAATGATTAATGATCTATTGCTCAATGACTTGTTTGAGCGTTAGGTGTTTGAATGCAATGGCTCTACTACCTCACAAGAGCAAATAAAATTTATTCATTTGATACCTGATTACTATTCAATAAACTGAGTTACTGAGTTACTTATTTGCCTACTTGTTTTCATTGGACACTCACTAAGTTTTTAGTTCACCCGAAAATATTTTATTTTCCCTCCATAGGGTTCGAGATGAAGGAAAGCATGTGTAGTGATCTTTCTTAGTGTGATTGGTCAGATTATCTCTTGTACTATTTGAAATCTTGGACTGTTGTACTTTTGGTATATTTGGACTAGTTGGAAATGTCATTATTATTTTGAAGATCTTGAATTGTCATTATCTCAGATCTATAATCTGATTGAGAAACTATATTGAGTCCCGGTGAGACCTGGGCAAGTGGTCCCCCGAACCCTCTGATTCGTCTTAGGGGGAGGTGGGGCTGTCACACAAGGGGAAAATGATAGAACTCATTATTAATTAATTACTCATAGTGCAAAACAATGAATGCATATTAGGGATAGTTACATAAATTTCCCTTGTGGTTTCTGACACTTGCACTGATCTCCGCTGAAGTTTTAAAAATTTCACTGCCCTCCCTTGATTTTGTGCTTTTTATAACAATATAGTCCATGTCAAAAAAAGCACTAATAAATAAGTATTTTCATGGGTGAAATAACATTTTTATTCTAAAAATGTCCTCTTGTTTGTTTTATTAATGGAAATGGAAAAATCATTAAAATGTAAAAACTAATTGCTAAAGTTTAAAGGGTATACGTGCAATTCTTGTACGTGCAAGCAACATCAATAAGCTGATGCCCTGTTTGAGTAACAGCACCAATAACTAGTTAATTGCAACGGGCTTTTTGCTCATTCTTGTGCATTTCTATATAAACTCCACAACTATGAAACAATAGGCACATATTATGAACTTAAGCATCAACATTTGAGGTTCAAAAAGGTGTTGCTGCTGTGCTAAATTACTGAAAATTTGGTGAAGAAATCATGGCCTCTTCAACATTTGCTGCAACATTGTACCAAGTATATCAGGCCATTTTCTAATTATAGAAGATTCAAACCAGAAGGCTTTATCGGTTGGAATTCTACAAGAAGCAACTTATGCTAAGTATGAAACAATGAACATCTAAGTTATTTGATAATCTAATGCACTTTTAGTTTACTAAAAAATGCAAGAAATTAAAAGCTAAACCAATCATCAACCAAAAGTAACTAAAAGGTAGATTAAAGATGCTAGCATCCACAATACATTAGCAAGAAGGCCATAAGCAATCCAATAGTCCAAGACACCATCTACAAACATAAGCAATCCAATAGTCCAAAACACCATCTACAAACATTAGTTCAAGCAAATGGTGAGGATTGCAAATGCACAGCCCAATGCAAAAGATATAGCAGTCATTCACAAAAGCACGAGTAGTTGCTTTAAGAATCCTACAACACCACTCAAAACAAAAGAGATGCAGAGACATAACAAGTATCAAAGAGATGTCCATCATTTTTAATACTACTCAAAACCACTAACTGAAACTACTAGTGCTACTATTTCTACTGGCATTTAGATTGACAGATGCATTTATGCTAATAGATGTAGCATTTTGTGACTGAGCAGTAGGATTATTAGGTCCAGATTGCACCACAAGATTACCTTCAGCAAGCTTTGCTCTTTTTGTCCTACAAACACTTTTTGTTGTAGAAGTTCTCGGATTTGTAGCAGGCCTTCCTTTCTAGATATATTTAGATAGATACCAATTCAGATATGCACACATAATTTAGTTCATATTGACATATTCGTAATGTAGTAAATTGTACCTTTCTCTTAGAAATAGTTGTAGAATTTTGCACATTAACTTGACCAGATCCTACTGCACTTTCCTCTAGAGGACTTGGATTGCTATCTTGGCTGGAGTGCACAACAAGTATATTTCCTTGTGCATGATCCTGAAACATGGAACTGTCACATGTTTTCCCGTTAAGTAAATGACTAATAGTTAAATTTGCAATTGAAAATAAGATTAGCCATATAATAGCTCCTGCCAAGCCTGTATTTGCAATTCCTCTTCCTAGTTTGGCTCTTCTATTTGTCATCTATGACAACACACACAAGAGGAGTAAGTCACAATTAGTATAGACAAATGTTAACATTAGCTATATACTTGTCCAGTAGAAGTAATGTTGCAGTTCTTCTTTTGCACGGGTCCTCTTTGGCAAGTTCTCTTATTGTGGCCAAAAGATCAACAATTTCCACACTTTAATGTACTGGATCTTTTTAGCTCTAATGAAGAAGTTGCTTCATCAGGCTCTCTCCTTTGATTTACTTCTAGCCTACCATGTGCTCTTTCCAAAGGTGGTGGCAACACAGTTGTTGGCAGTACATTAGGCATAGGAGGCCATCTTTTCACATCAGGAATAGGATGAATCATTGAAGAGTACGTCTTCAAGTACCTCGTTAGAGAACCAAGATTCACAGTAATTCTCAAGTTTTTCTCTCTTATGCATAATTCCTAGTGTTGCATGTTTGCATGGAATTTTAGATATCTGAAAGGCACTGGATTCACATATTTTTTGGGTCAAATTGACAATGTAGGTCCTCTCCATATCACCAATCTCAAATGTGTCTTCATTTTCCATATGCAACTCACATTTTCTTGATGCTTGGCCAATGGTTCTAAGTTTCTCAGCAATTCTTGGTGTGATATTAGTACTCATGGTGCAATCTTTCTAATATCTCTTGTGTATCTTTTTCATGAACTTTCTTCTTATGCCATCTACAAGAGTGAGTATTGGTCTTCCTCTTAACTCGCCAACCCAAGCATTAAAGGACTCAGTAAAGTTATTCTTTATGTGGTCACACTTAAGCTCAATTGAGAACAAATGTGTACACTAGGTTCTCTTTGGAATTTTATCTGAATATGTCCATGCATCACTATTAATATCTTTAATACTTCCCATTGCTTTATTATAGCCGATCAAATCGTAACTCTTAGCAGCCTTCCAAAACAAGCTGCTAAGTAAGATGGCTGGAAATTGCTGCATATATACCTATGCAATGCCTGTTGGAATGTATGTCCTAAAACAATCATTTTGTTTAAATACATTCCTTATTAAGTTTTATATTTTATGAACTTCCATTTTATCTGTTCAATGTTAGATATAACTGATAAAGTCTTTGGAATATTTATTAATGTGATGGTAGTCACAAGAGTTGCTGACTATGAGATATCAATCACATTTATAATAAATATTCTTAAAGTTCCCTAGTCATAGTATTAATGAGACAGGACATCATTAATACAGACAGACTAGTACATAGTTAGTCTCTACTTAATGTAAGTAGTGGTTGTTCTCATCAGCCAAGGTATAGTGATACTTAGGCTAATGTGTAGATGAATTGTAAGGTACGAATTCATTGGAGTGATCCACACAGAGATCCCATTAGGATATCTATCTAGTGCCAATGGTTGAATCTCTTATGGAAAATTGTGTAAGTGATCCTAGACTTGAGATCACCATAGTATCTTGAGTGTGAATCTTCGCCTTTGATTCTATTACTTGTTGCTCACCAAGGTGACTTAAAGAATAGAAATTGGGGTAGTGTGAAGCATGGCAAGATAGTGAGTGATCAAGAGAGATTCACCACTCCGATGAGTGGGAGTTGATATCCGGGAATGGCCACTGGTGGGGATTGCCTAATAGTCGACTACATTAGGTTAATTGAAGAATGTCTTTAAGTTAACCTAATCTAGGGTTAATTCCGGAAACTAGCAAATTATTTAGTCATTAGGGAATTGGCACTTATTCCTCATTCCCTGAGTAATTGGATATCGATGGTGAAAGGATAATAATTACATGGTAATTTTCCATGGAAAGGTTTGGTCAAAATTCCCTTGACTAATTTCGAATACCTGGGTGGTTGTGATGTGTTGCTAGACACCGCTCACAATCTATAATTATGAATGGATTAATTATTGTAATTAATGATAAAATAAAGTTGTTTATTTTATCTAATTCTTCTTGAGAATTATAATTCATAATTATTGCTAGTATATTTGGAACCTATTGGATCACATGCTTAGAGATTGAATTTTGGATTAAAATTATGTGTCCAAATAGAGATTTGGAAATAAAAGCTCTTGGGTTCTAATTATAAGGAATAATGGATTCCGGGGCTATTTGAGCAAATAGGATAAAATGGTTATCCTATATTTGTTTTGATTTGGATCAAAACAAACAAGACCCTATCTTTTCTCTCTTCCTCTCTCCTATAAATATATAGACTATACGATGCATGCAGCAACACCTTCGTCGGCAGAATAGAGAGAGGTTAGGGTTTTTGAGAAAAACCTACGTAGAGAGAGATTCCAAAGAAAGAGGGAATAGGCTAGCACCTTTTCTATACTTTCATACACACACATAGGATCGTAGAGATGATTCAGGAGAAGATCTAGACTTCTCTCTAGCGTGGATTGCAGTAGAGGCAGGACGCTTGGACTGCTCAAAAGGGGCTGACCACTCTCTACGACGCTACAAAGAATCGTTTCTAGGATTAAGGTAATCCTACAACTCCTCTTCTCTACAAGTCATACGTAACCTAGGGTGATTTCTGGTGGGTTATTATGGCTAAAATTTTTGTTTTTCGCTGCGTCTGCTGCCCCAAAATCCAACAGTGGTATCAGAGCGATCCCTAGTTCTTTGCGTATGACTTCATATGTTCTGTTGATTATTGTTCATGGATTATGTGATTGATATCTATACATGTGTTGAAAAGGTCATAGCTTTAATTTGATTAAAGTGTTTTTGAAATCAAAAAAAATTTTCACAAGACAATTGTTTTCTTTGTTTGATAAAGCTTCTGCGAAAGCGATCATTGGTATGTCGCCTTCGGATCCAGCGAGGTTCACCTCCCGGATCCGTTCGCTTATCGGTTATGATCCGCCGATCGTCAAGCGAAGTTTACTTTGCGGATAGGGATTGTGGATCAGAAAAATGACTCTCGGTTTACGTCACATGACGTGTGGATCTGCGAGGATTAGTCTCCATGGTCGGATTGCAGTTCCCTCGAGAAGGTGTTCCATGGATCGGTTATGAGATCGTTACAGGCGTGGAATTTTACGAAATAAAATTTTTGAAAAACTGAGTTTTCAATTTCTGAAAATTTTCTGATTCTGATTCAAATTTTAATTGTTAAAATTTGTTATGACATTTGTGATTTCATGTTAGGTCAGGAATTGATTTGAATTTTAATTTGATTAATTCAAATAATGTTCCAATTTATTTTCTAATTTAGTCAGAATTGAAAATGACCTAATCAAATTATTTTTACCAAAATTTTCTGCACATGTATGATCTCAAAATTTGTATGGGATCTTGAGATATAAAATCCAAATAATCCATGAATGGTTGTTATTACATGCTTTCTTTTAATTTAAAGTTGTTTAAATTTATATGAATGCATGGTGAATGGTTGTGGATATAAGCCCAATGTGATTGTGGATGAATAGTTGAATAGTTGGATTTTTTTTTTTATAAATAGGGCATGCGTGTCCTGCCTTTCTTGATTTTCTGATTGTAATTTCTCTCCTCATCTAATTCTCCTCGAATGTAACTTGGAGTTTCTTATATTCTATTTGTAATGTACAATAGATAGAAATAGATGATAGGAAATTGTAATTAGTATAGAAATTGTAAATTGAAAGATGAAAAAAAGAGTCGTGCAACCAGAAGGAGCAAATTTAATTTAACCTTAGTCAACCATTAATTTCCCTAATGGCCGAAAAAATTAATTTAGGAATATCCACAACCATCCACGTTTTATTTTTATGCTATATTTATTTGTGAAATATTTATATGCATGATTGTTGATGAGACCAGCAAATGTTTTTCCAAAACTTCAAATTAAATTAAAATGTTTTGAAAAAAAGGCAAACAAATCCCTCAAATTCAATATTAAATCAAGGCTTGCCATGTTTATAGTATAAACAAAATGTGGTCATTAAGTGATAGCTTGTTGGGATTCACCCAAAGCGCCTTACTGCACATGTTTTACTATAAAACTTCTTAAGAATGATGGGTTTGATTTAACTAAAATTATGGTTTGTTGGGATTAACTCAGACCATGAATTTTAGAGGCAAGGTTGGGTTGATACATAAGATGAAAAAATCAGAGTTGATACCCTAGGATCTAGAAATTACAAATGGGTTGTAATTGGTAAAGTAACTAATTACACAGTTAAAATTATTTTTTTTATTTGTTGGGATTCACTCCAAAGTCAAAATAGTTAAGATGGGATTCTAGCCACTATGGATTTTTGAAAATCCGAATCAATTTGTAGAGGGTAGTTGATTTGGAAAAAATAGTGGAAGTTTTATAAAATCATAATTTTAAAGTTTTAAGTTTTGTATTAAACAAAACTTTTTCAGAATGCCCTATCTTTATTTGCTGCAGAATGAGTAGCTAACTGAGCCTCTGCATACCCCTTCACCGATTGTAACCTAACAACTACTAAATTTTTCTCAGACAGGCCGGTAATGTCCTACTCGCTCTCACCTGCAGAAAAAATAGAATATGTAAATTTGGATGGTCATGCCCAAGGAACCTGGAACCAAATGCACCTCCAAGCAGCTTTATTGAGAATTTTTCACAAGAATCTGGTATATTGATAATAGAGTGGCTCTGGCCTCTGCCACTCCCAACCCAATGTCAAAGATAAGGAACACTGGGGCATAGAAATTGTTCAACACTCCGAGAGTTGTTTGAACAAACAATGGTGACGCAGATATGATACCTCCAAATAATGTCTATGCAAAAATGACAGCAGGAAGGCCTGCTGTTCCACACATCTTAGAAAGAGACAACGGTGGAATTACTAACGCTTTAAGATACCCAAAGAGCAATGTTGATTTAGTTCTTGATCTCGCCAGATTCTTTCTCTACCTTGTTATGAACTATCATAAACTGTCTCAAGTATATGTCACCTCACTGTTGAATGTGTTAAAAAAACTACCGAAAGAAATCAGCAAGGTGTGTCCCAACAAGCGATATTGCTCTTCATCCAATAAAGGAAAGAGGTAAGAAAAGTGGCTCCTGGGCAGGTCAAGAACAAGCCCTACCATACAAGAAGTTTCCAAGAAGCTTCAAGAAGGCCAAAGCAGCATTCAAATTCATGCAACAACCCTGCCCATTGGGACAACCCTGACATTGGAAGAGAGGAACTGCAGTTTATCCGAGAGCTGAAGCAGTGAAGTTTGTGGAAGCTTCACCACTGTGTATATGGCGGATTTAGATTAATGTTTCTTACCCAATCAGACTGTTGATAATTTATTGGTTCTCAAGATTTTACATCTATGCGTGATCCACCACAAGAAAAGAGCGAGAACCACGCGGTACTAGGTGTTGTTGCTGAGTTGAACTGGCCATGATATTTGTATCTAATGGTTTGACTGAATTATCAAACTTGTCAGATTAATTATAAACATCATTTCGCTTCCTGCTGATGAAATTGGTTTAAGATAACCTAAGAGGTTTACCATGTTCTTTTCGTTAACAGGGTTTATGGAAATTAATGAATGTTGAGGCAGACTTGGATAAACCCCAAGTTCTCACATACGCAGAGAATGAAGTTTTATAATCCAAGAACCCACTTAGCACTAATATATAAACAGACAATGAGGAATGCATTTGGCACAAAGGGTTGGAATTCATTTGATTATATGGAATCATGATATATACAGCCTATTTATTTTAGATCAAAACGCCTTATCAGTGGTCGGGCTAGTGATTTGCTTTATGAAAAGACATCAGATATGTGGGTCTAATGATTGCCCCACAAGCAGAAAGTGATTTCATACTTGCTACCTTGATCAAGGACTATTCTAGATATGGTTAGGCTTGACAAAATACAGTTTAGCACCCTTAGTGCCCAAAGAATTAGTCAGTAGAGAAACAAACTACAAAAGTAAGACACTACGACCAATCATGGTGGAGAATACTGTCGGTTTGAAGCCGCATTTTGATCTAAAGGACAATGGAATAGTCTCCACAATGGACTTCTCCATGTGACACCACAATTCAAATGGTGTTCAAAGGAGAAAGTCCTGCACTCTATTAGAGAAAATGTCCATGATAAGCCACTCTCGAAAGTGCCTCAAAATCATTACACAGTGGATATGTTTGGCAAGGCTTCCCAAGCACTTTAATAGAGTACCTGAAGGTTGTTGAGTCCATACCATATGAGATATGGAAAAGAAAGAAACCAAACTGTCTTATACTGGGCGTTCTGGGTTGCCCAAAATTCTATGAAGTGTATTCTGATGTTTGAAACTAGATCCTGAAGGGCATGCAGTTTGAGGGTACCAAGAGTCTATAGGGATACTATTTCTCAACTCCAAATCAAATGAAAGCAATGTTGTTTTGTCTCAAAGCATTGCTATCTTTCTAGAAAAGAGTTTATTCTGTAAGCGCATGTAATAGAACTGGAAAAAATTTACACACTCAAACTAACATGGAACTGAAGGTTCAAAATATTCAAACAAACACGCACAACCTGTTAAAGAGGTCTAGCCACATAGTGATGAGGCCAAATGTAAGTTGAAATATTCGTGAGCCCCGTAGGTCGTAAGAAGAGTAATGCAATGCTCCCAAGAGATATTTCTGTGAACCAAAGCAATGATGTACCAGTCATGCAAGATGACTAACCACCTGTACTCAAGAGGTCTTGAGTAGTCCAGACCCCAAACATTAGGGAAGCCATGACTCAAATGATTCCATGTGGCTTAGCCAACAAGGTAAGGACCTTAGTTGATTCATCCTGGCAAGTAAACCTATAGGTAAAACGGGTCTTCTGCTAAAGCAGACCACACCTGATGGTACTGTGATTACCTATAAAGCTATAGACTGGTAAACTAAAGGCTATGCGAAAGTAGGAATCGACATGGCGAAACTTTCAAGAAGGCGCTTTAAATCCATTCGATAGCCGTAATAGCATGTTTCATGATTCACGCAGGATTTGGCGATGGATGTAAAGACCTGCATTCTTACCGGAATTTAAGAGGGATGGGTGTGGTTTCAATATCAACCACAACCGTATATGCAAGCTACGAGGTCCATTTAAGAACTGTCAAGCATCCAGAGTTGGAACACTGGATTTGATGAGAAACAATCAAAAGAAAGCTTCATAAAAATCTAGACTTTAGCCTTGTGTATACAAGAAGAAGGTTTCAACTATTTTCTGGCATTATACGTGACGACATATTAATACCGGAAAACGATATCCCAATGTTGAATTAGTGAAGGGTTAGTTATCCAAAAAACTTTTTCAAGAAAGATTTGGTGAGAGGTAGCTTCATATATAATCGGAAAAGTATCATGATCTACAGAGATAGGTCTAAAAGGTGCCGCTTGGTCTTCTATAAATCATAGATAGATGCTACAGATTTAGCATGGATCGCCCAAGAAGGACTTCCCCACGGCGACCCATGTAAGCCTTCTATTGTTAATACGTCCTAAGACAAGTTGAGATTGATGATACATAATGTTCCATATGTTTCAGCAATTGATCAATTATGTATGCTTACGCGTACAAGACCGTGATGTCTCCCATGCTCCGAAAGTGTCACTAACAAGACCTAACAGAATTTAGGTAAATGTCACCGATAGCCTAAGAACATTCTTAACACTTGAAGAACCAGTATCACCTGCCGAAAGTCGGTGAATTGAGACAGCCATGATGCAAGTTTTCACTGGGAGGCATACTGTAGTAAGTCACAAATGCTCTTCACCTTTTACTTCAAATCTTAGAGGTGCCGCTCAACGTGGAATATTTCCTGGCACAGACACCACGATAACCACAAATGTAGGCTGAGTAATATCAAGAAATGTGGGATGTAGCCAAGGAAATGCTTTGGATCAAGAAGTTCTGTGGTTCAATCCTTGTGGTTCTGCATTGTTAATCCTGCAACTCCATCACATAGCAATGGGGTTAATGCCTAAGCAAAGGAACCCAGGTCCATCAACCAAACATGTGGTCAGGAAGATTTCACCCATCAGCAAACCTATCAGCTAGAACGACAAATGAAGATAGAGTTCCCACCGGCGATGAACATACCATCCTCTTAATAAGGCACCATCCCAAAAAAAGAAACATGATAGTTATGTAATTCTCTCATTTAAGGTTATGAATGAATTGTTTTAAAAAAAGGAGGTTGCTCTAATGTATGCCCTAAAGCAATCAACAATATTTTGTTTAAAATACATTCCTTATTAAGTTTTGTATTTTATGAACTTCCATTTTATATGTTAACGTTAGATATAACTTGTACCCAGAAAGGTTTATTAATGGATGGTAGTCACAAGAGAGCTGCGCATCATGACATCAATTACTTTGCACAAAGTATTTTAAAGTTCCTTTCTGTGTTGTCATAGTGTATTAATGAGGACAGACATCATTGGACACTAGTTTACCTAGGCAAAATCGGTCTCTCAAACTTAAATGTAGTGGTTGTCTCGTCAGGTACCAAGGTGGTATGAGTGATACTTAGGGTTAATGTAGATGAATTATAAGGTATGCAATTCATTGGAGTGATTACAGAGATCCCATTAGAATATCTATCTAGTGTGCCAGCTGGTTGAATCTCTTATGGAAAGATTGTAAGTGATCCTAGGACTTGAGGATACAATATCTTGAGCGGAATCACTATCTTTTGATTCTATTTCTTATTTACCACCGGAGTGACTTAAAGAATAGAAATCTTGTGGGGGGAGTGCAGTGTGAAGCTATGGAAAGAAATAGGAGTGATCAAGAGATTCGCCCCTTTCCGATCTATTGGGAGTTATGTTATCCGATGAAGGCCACTCAGATGGTGTAACCTTAGTAGTTCACTACATTCTTGAAGAGTGGTCTTGCTGGCCAACCTAATCTAAGGTTAATTTTAAATCCAGAAAAAAAAAAATTACATTAATCATTAGGGAATTGTGAGGTATGCTTTGGTTCACTTACCCCCCTAATTAGGATATCAACAATGGGTAGAAAAGATAATAATACAGTAATTTTCATGGAAAGGTTGAATGATTCACTTGACCAATCTATAATTAAAATTCCAAAATGCCGGTGGTTGTGACAATGTGTTTATAGACACGCTAAATTTATAATTATGAATAATTTAATTTATTAATGTAATGATAAACAAAAAGTTTGAGGTTTATTTTATCTAATTCTTTCTTGAGAATTACAACGCTACCATTGCTAGTATATTTGGAACCTATTGGATCCATGCGGCTTGTGAGATTGAATTGGATTAAAATTGTATCCAAACAGGATTTGGAAATAAAAGCTCTTGGGGTCTAACAATTGGCATGAGGAATAATGGATTAGGGGCAAATATTTGAGCAGGCAAATGGGATAAAATGGTGATTATCCTATATTTGTTTTGGATTTGGATCGAACAAACACCCTATCTTTTTCTCTCTTCCTCTCTGCCGCTATAAACTCTGTCTGTTCATATAACATACTGCACACAACCACATCCCATTTGTCAGAGAGGCTGGAGGGTTTTGAGAGAAAACCACGGTAGAGACTGTAAGGCCATGCACTGAGCTTTTTATCTTTGTTTAAGGATTATTATAGGCATTATTGTTTGCCAAAGTCATGTTTATATGCTTGTTTTACTTTTCAAGAAACCTAAAACCCTAATTTGTTTCAAACTACACTAATTTTGATGGCTCTGAAACCCTAATTTGAATATGGAAAACCCAGCTTGATTTCTTAAAAACTAGTTTTACAGAAAATGAGTCTAGTTTATGTTTAATTACTGAAGTTTGTTAACTCTTCCCCTGATTTTATGTGTGATAATGCATGATTAAGAGGGGAGTACAACTCGGTGATTAGTGTAGGGGTAATTAAGCTTTTGATGGGCTAGGTTAAACCTTAAGGTACTATGGACTAATTTGATAGGAAAGAATTATGTGGAAGAGTGGAAAATAAGCAAGTTGGTAGGTTATTTTAGCATGCCATTTTTGACCAAATTTTGACCAAGTATAAATATCTCTTTGAGATTATCTCTTGCTATTTAAGGGACTTGTGGTTGCCGCCAAACAAAGGAGAAGAAAGGAAACCATTGGGGAAGAAGAAAAGAAGGAAAAAAGAGAGGAAAAAAAGGAGGAAAACTTGAGATTTTAAACTTTCAACCACCTGGCTCTGATTTTGGTCTCAGGAGTTAGGGAGGAGAAGTTTGGACTTGAACACTTGAAGCTCACCCTCACCAAGAACAACATCAAGAAAGGTTTCTCCTAGTTTCCCTTACAAGCTTGAATTTGGTTAAAGATTATGAATTGTGGATTGTGGTTTCCATGGTTTGGTTCATGTCTATCTTTAGCTTATGGAATGATTTTATGGATTAGAATGGTTGATTTTGATGTATGTATGCCTTACCATGATTTTGAGTTAGGGTTAGGGTTTTGTTTAGCCTGCAATGGTAGGAATTAATGTTGATTGTAGGTTTAATTGTTTGTGGGGCTCTTGAATTCCACCAAAGACGCGAATTTAAATGGTTGTGTGGGCCTTGATTCCCACTTGGAGTGTTGTGTGGTGTGTGAATGTGCAAGGGTTTACTTTGGAAGTGTGGGAGGCTGCAAGGGGGCTGTATTGCATGTTTGTAATGAGAGTCAATGAATTTGCGTGAATGCGCTTTGGTTAGTACTGAAAAATTTGTTTGGGCGTTGACGAAAGCAGAATTTACCGCAGCAAAATTCGTCGTTTTGGGGTATTGATCCTTGTGATTTATCTTTTACGGCTCCACGAAAGTTATAGTAGCCCTTTGTTCTAGCTTTCTCCAAAGCGCGTCTGATTCTGAATTTCTTGATTTCGATCTGTAGAGCACTGAGTTATGTCCGCTTGAAGTGAGCTGTCGACGCATTCTCTACGTGAAATTTCTGAAACTGTTCTCACGTTTTAACCTAGATGTAGTAAATCAGGGCTGAAGTTGTCTTCATAAAAGTTGTAGCTTGTTCTCTTAGCTTGAAATGGCACCCTCATTATGCTCAAATCCGACACGTATCCTGAGATATGGGCATATGGCGCAAGATTGTCAAAACTATTTTCACCTTCCGGTGCTTCTCTTTTATTTTGTCATCACGTTTCCTCATTCAACCACGTGATATGTGCTTCTTTTTATTTTAAGTGCTTATAAGCATTTATGAGAGCTTGGATTAATTAGGTATATGCATGTAATCGGTTCACCTTTTGAAATGGTTTTCTTTCAATCTTAATGGCCTAAAGATTTGCTTTAAATAAAGAAACCAAAAGGGGTTGATGGTTAGATTTACGTATGTTCCAATTGAGTCCGTGGCGTTGACGCCGCAAACGGTTTGACTTCGGTATCTTGCTTATGCTCAACTGTTGGTGAGTGTTCAAGTGCATGTTGTTTTCATACTTGATGTCAGGATTGATGAATTTCATTTGAAAGTATGCTGTTTGACTAAGGTGAAGCGTAACTTTACCGCCTTACCCTTTGTTTGACTTACTTGAACTCGGAAATGCGTAAAATGCTATCGCGTATGTACTTGTTCTTGACATGTTAAAACCAAACGGTTTGGCGCTCAGAGAGTGGTTACCCTCCGCTTCCGGTGGTTGTTGATTGTCGATCGGGAGCGTAGTCTCGCGACTCCATTTCGGCCAGAGTATGGTACCACGCTTCTATGGAGTCGAGAGGTACGCTCATCCCACTCTGGTTTAACGAGGGTTGCTATTTTGACGAAGCCCGCATACGTAAGTGACGCGGTAGAGTAAAGTGATTACTTGCATGGTCCGAGGTAGTGGTTGACTGAATTATCACAAGTCCCAGTCAAACACTGGATCGGTTGATGGAAGCAAGTTGTATCCTTTTCTAGTGATTATTTTTTTATATCGCCTGTATGATTTTTCCATTTTCCGGTATTGTCTCATGGAGTGTATTATTGCTTGACCTGCTTGTGCATGAATTCTTGGCCTCAAGGCTACTTCACCCATAAGCTTTTTGTTCTTCCAATGGTCGGAAGGGTGCTAGTCGAGGATTCTAGTTTGTGGATTTCCTTTCCCTTGTATAAGTTGGAAGATAATGGATGCCTTTAGATGGTTTGTAGTATTTTGAAAGTTGTTCCAACGTAACCTTGATGTGTTTTTAGAGGTTGTAATTATAAGAGTTTGTCTAAGTTTCTTTACTATGGTTTTGGTTATATCTTTTGAGTCCCGGCAGAGTTGGGGGCAGGCGGTCCATACCCCTCTGGTTTGCCTTTGGGTAAGTGGTACACAGGCTATCAAGGCTGGTAATGTGAGCCTAGGTTTGAGATCTGCATTTAGAACCCATTAGGAAATTTACTTGCACTGAGCAATGAGTGTTTAGGTCTAAGCATCTCTGTGGGTTTATGCAGTTGTTTCAGGTAGGTATATAGTGGTAACGGTGGGCTATCCGGAGCCAAAATGGGGCTATTGGTAATGGTGAGGCTAATGGCGTAGGCTAATAGCACCTAACCATAGGGGCTATCTGCTATCGAAGCTTGGGTGGAGGCCTCTATTTCGAGCACACACCAAGGAGATCACCCATGTCCCCTGTGGGGAGGCTTTCAAAGCACCCTAACGAAGTTGCAGTGTTGTCATCGACGATGGCCACTGGCAGCTATTGAATCAAAACGTATTGGGCGATGGCGAAAATGAGGGTTTGCGGATACTAGAAGATAGCCAAGGGATTAAATTCTCTGGAGCTGGAGGATGAAGTTCATGAACGGGCTCGAACTCAAGACGCAGGTCCGAGAGGTTCTGAACTTCAGTTGACTAGGGTAGCGATCAACGAGGGTGCAAAATGGGGCTAGGATCCTTGAAACGATGCTACCGCTCTGGCTGGATCGAGGGAGGAAGTGGCTGAGTTAGAGGAATTGGCGGAAGAGGATGAGGGGGTTCGGCACACGAGAACCCCTCTCCTGAGGGGGTACCGAGCGTTGTTTCCAGGACCCCTCCTCAAGAGGAGCCGGATGGAGGAAGAGCTCTGCGAGGACCTCCCAAGAGGAACCAATGGAGGAAGAATTAAGTTTGGCCAGCTGAGAGGCCTCAGACTGTAAGCTCGGCCGAGAGCTAGACTAGGAGTGTGATGTTGTGACTTTTGTTTTGACTAAGGATTAGTTGGGGTGGGATTAGGCTCGTGGAAGCCCGTGGCTTTAATTGTATAACTAGTCCCTCTTTTTTCTTGCGATGCACGTGTTGTCTTGAGCAATGTCCGTGACGTGCTAGTTGAAATGTGTGGGCTATTTTTGAACATGCCCCAGCGACTTGCTAACTACTTGTAAACTTTGATATGTGAATATATGTTCATTATTGTATTTTCTAATGTTTCAATGTTGATCGTTAGTTAAAATTCCATTTTTCCTCAATAATGACTTCATGTACATTTTGCATTTAGACATTGTTAAGACCATGGAAGCCGGGCAGGTGAAAATTATGGAGGTCGAGGATCATATGAGGGCCGCACAGGCGTCACCGGCCAACCCTCAGAGGGCACGGTCTTGAGGTGCAGGATCGAAAGGGGAGCGGGAAAGATGTAGATCAGATGGCTGACATCAATAAGATGATGCAGATATTCTAGCTGGTCAGGCACCTGCCAACACCGGGGTGCTGGACAGCAAAATCAACCTCTAGGCCCTCGAACATGGAGAAGATAGACCCTGGAGCGCTTCCTAAGTTCACGCCCTAAGTTTCTAGGGAGGGCGTGACTTCCGTGCTTTTGGGAGGTTGGTCAGAGAATGGTCAGGCGATGCCGTCTCTTGGGAGAGACGGCTGTTTGCTACCCTTCACTGAGGGTCCAACCAGGGTCATGGTGGAACGTCATTAGAGCCAAATGGAGAGAGACTGCACCCATGGAGTTAATTTAAAGGGAATTTGATGTAAAGTTTTTGCCTCATGATCAGTGAGAAAAGAGAGGATGATTTCATTAGGTCAGGCAGGGGAACAATGAGTGTGCCCAATTCTAAACTCGCTCACAAAACCTCCAAGTTTGCAGGAGTTAGTGGCCATGATCGCTAGAAGGATTAGACAATTGGGCGGCAAGGGCTTAATGTTGAAATTCAAGAGGCTCCTTAGCCCAAATTAACCACTTTACGAGGCCTGGCAGAAAGACTGAAAGGATGGGAAAGTGCTAGGCTTCAAGTGAGAGCTTTTTTGGCTGAAATGCCCCGGTGGGAGTGGTGTGGGGGCTTGTGGAAAGCGTGCTCGGTCCCTAAAATTGCTGGATGTCAGCGTACACGGGAGGCGTCTGGGGTGGGCAAGAGGAGCTGCAGGTGAGGCGTGGTGGGGACGAACCACAACAAGGAGGTTCCCTGTCTACTCATCAGTTCAGGTAGGGGTGTGAGATGGGTTGTGTAAGAGAAAACAAACCACACCACAGAGATGATTGTTGGAGAGCGCGGGGGATTAAATACTAGGACTGAGTAGAGTAACGAGCAAATAGCCCCAAAGCTATTAACTGCAGGTGGTAGCCTCGTGATGTCGCTCGAAAATCCCAAACAGTCCAGTAGGGATAATGTGCTAAAAAATACCAACTAGAGATCTTATGGACCAAAAGACCTCCAATAGGATCAGTCTAGAGGGTTGTTGAAAGTGCGTTCCATATTTGCTCATTGTGAAAAGTTTTAATTGATCAGGGCAACCCATTCTGCCTGCCGTACTGTAAATCCCTCTTTTCTTGAGGGCGAGATGTTAAAATTGCAAAAACTTCCGTATGATCTAGTTGAAGGCCTAGCGGAAACCCTATTATCTAGCTTTCGGTTTCCATGGTTGTGATATTTGCAGGATTGACGAAGAATTGCTGCAGGAGTAGACTTGATGCAGTGCTGGAGGAATACGAAGAATAAAGATTTATTACTGAGTGGGAATTGGATTGGTTCTCTGATCCTATCATACCCAACGTTGATTGTAAGAGAATATTTCTAGAGAGATGGTAAGTTGAACTGAGCAAAATGCTTGAATGCTTGGCTGCCCGATGTACTGTAGCAGCTGTTTCAAAAGAAACGTTCACCACCGCTTGTTAATGCGGTGTTCCGTTCAAGCAGGATGGAAGCCTAAGATGTAGTATAGACCGAGGATTGAATGATTTACCATTAGAACAATTGTGTATACCTACCACACTTCCGATGAGCTTTTGATCAGCCAGGGTGCGAGGTGTACTCTGGTTGGATCTAGACAGGTTACTATCAATTGAGGGATTGAGAAGACATACCCAAGACAGCCTTTAATTGAGGTATGGGCATTTTGAGTTCCAGTGGTGATGCCATTTGGGTTGACAAGCACTTGGCTGCGTTCATGGATTTGATGCATCGGTTTTCAAACCTTAGGATCAATTTGTAGTGGTGTTTATCGATGACATTCTTGTATTTTCTAAAACTCGAGAGGATCATGAGCGACATTTGAGGATAGTGCTACAAACCCTAAGAGAACATCAAGCGTATGCCAAATTCAGTAAGTGTGAATTTTGGTTTTGGAGGAGGTGGCATTCACAGGCCATATAATCTCTAAAGATGGAATCACTGATGACCCAACTAAGGTGGATCACGCTTGTCAAAATGGAGCAACCAGAATCCAAGCGGAGATCGGAGTTTTCTAGGTTTTTAGCTGGTTATTACCGTCGGTTTATTAAAGATTTCTCCAAGATAGCAGGACCTATGACCGAGTTGACCAAGAAGCATAGCAAGTTCATATGGGACGCTAAGTGTGAAAGGAGTTTTCAGGAGTTGAAGAGACGGTTGACTGAGGCACCAATGTTAGCCCTACCCAATGGAGGAAATGGAGTGCGTGGTGTTTACTGATGCATCAAAAGGAGGGTTAGGGTTGTGTGCTAATGCAAAATGAGCGAGAATTTTTTATAGCCTATTTGTGAAAATTGAAACCTCAGCAAAATTATCCGACCCATGATATGGAATTAGCTGCCGTGGTGTTTGCACTGCGTAAGTGGAGACATTACTTGTATGGGGTAACATTTGAGGTTTTCACCGACCATAAGAGCCTTAAGTATCTATTTTCCCAGAAAGAGTTGAATTTGAGACAGCGTAGATGGGTGGAGTTTTTAGAGGACTATGATTGCACGATTAAGTACCACCCTGGGAAAGCTAATGTAGTAGCGGATGCACTGAGCCGAAAGGTACAAGTAGCTGGCCTGATGGTGAAGGAATGGCACATGTTGGAAGAGATTAGTGGTTGGAATCCTCATCTACAGTCTCCAACAAGGTTATCGGGAAACATTGTATTAAGATCTACATTCTTGGATAAGATTAAAGAGGTGCAAAAGAAAGCTCCCGAGATACAAAAGTGGATGGAGAAGGTCCAGAAAAAGGAACTTCCAGACTTTAATATCGGAGCAGAAGGAGTTCTCAGGTATCGAAATCGAATAGTGGTACCAAAGGATGAGGAACTTAAAAAGGAAATATTAGAGGAAGCCCATCGATCAAAGTATACGGTACACCCTAGAGGAAATAAGATGTACCAGGATTTGAAAAGTCTATCGGTGGGAGGCATGAAGAAGGAAATAGCCCAATTTGTTGGACATGTCTAGTATGGAGTTAACATCAGAAACCCTCAGATTATTGCAACCATTGGAGGTACCGGTGTGGAAATGGGAGGATATTACCATGGATTTTGTATCGGACTGCCAAAGGCAAAGAGGTCATGTGCGATTTGGGTTATTGTAGACCGTCGACTAAGTCTCACATTTCTACCTATAAGCATGAAATACTCGATGGAGAAATTGGCTAAATTGTATATGGATGAAGTCCATAAGGTTGCGCGGTATTCACGGAGCATAGTGTGGGATCGAGATCCAGCGGTTTGTGTCGAGATTTTGGCAAAAGATGTGAGAAATATTAGGAACTAAGCTAAATCTTAGTACTACTTACCATCCTCAAGCCGACGGTCAATCCAGAAGGACGATTCAAACTCTTGAGGACATGTTGAGGACTTGTGTTCTAGACTTTGGGGTTGGTTGGAGTCAATATTTGACCTTGGTAGAATTTGCCTATAACAATAGTTTTCATTCATCCATACGGTCGTAAATGTCGGTCACCGATTTATTGGGATGAGGTAGGAGAGAAGAAAGCCCTAGATCCAACTACAATCCCTTAGATGGAAGAAGCTTCGAGAAAAGGTCAAGTTAATTGGCAGAGAATTTTAAGCGCCCAAAAGTCGACAAAAGATTCTGCATGAACAATAGGAGGAAAGATTTGGAGTTGAGGTAGGAGATCAAGTTTTTCTTAGAATTACCTTTAAAGGCGAGCGATGGCGGGAAAAGGAAAGAAGTTACAGCCTAGATATATGGGACCATACACCATTCTTGGCGGGTCTGAAGGTAGCTTATAGGTTGGATTTACCGCCCACTTGTCCGTATTCATAACGTGTTCCATGTGTCGCTTCTTAAGAAATATCATCCCGATCCATCTCATATACTCCAACCAGAGGATATAGAACTTGATGAAGCTCTAACCTCAAGAGAAACCTGTAAAGATTTTGGACCCATGAGAACCAAGGAGTTGAGGAATAAGCAAATTCCTTTAGTGAAGGTCTTGTGGAAAACCATGATGTCGAGGAAGCCGTGGGAGGTTGAAGAGGATATAAGAGAAAATATCCGAGCTCTTCTCTAATTGGTATGAATTTGAGGTGAGAAATTCTTTTAAGGGAAGGTTGTGAGGACCCGTACCGACTTTTATATTTTGTTTAAGGATTATTATAGGCATTATTGTTTGCCATGGTGTTTATATGCTTTGTTTTACTTTTCAAGAAACCTAAAACCCTAATTTGTTTCGAAAACCCTGATAAAACCCTAATTTGAATATGGAAAACCCCAGTTTGATTTCTTAAAACCCTAGTTTTGAAAATGAGTCTAAGTTTTATGTTTAATTACGAATTTGTTAACTCTTTGATTTTATGTGTGATAATGCATGATTAAGAGGAATTACAACTCTAGGTGATTAGTAGCCTAAGTGGGGTAATTAAGCTTTGATGGGCTAGGTTAAATTAAGTACTTATGGACTAATTTGATAGGAAAAGAAATTATGTGGGTAAGAGTGGAAATAAGCTAAGTTGGTCGGTTATTTTAGCATGCCATTTTTGACCAAATTTTGACAAAGTATAAATATCTCTTTGAGATTATCTCTTGGGTTATTTAAGGGCTTGTGGTTGCCGGCCAAACAAAGGAAAAAAAGAAGAAAGGAAAACCGTGAGGGAAGAAAGGAAAAGAAGGAAAAAAAAGAGAGGAAAAAAAGGAAGAAAACTTGGAGATTTTGCAAACTTTCAACCATTCGATTTTGGTTCGGAGTTGGGAGGAGAAGCTTGGATTTGAGCACTTGAAGTTTCACCAAGAACAACATCAAGAAAGGTTTCTCCTAGTTTCCTACAAGCTTGAATTTGGTTGAAGATTATGAATTGTGGGATTTTGTGGTTTCCATGGCTTGGTTCATGTCTATCTTTAGCTTATGGAATGATTTTATGGATTAGAATGGTTGATTTTGATATATGTATGCCTTGCCATGATTTTGAGTTAGGGTTAGGGTTTTGCTTTAATGCCAATGGTAGGAATTAATGTTGGATTGTAGGTTTAATTGTTGTGTGGGCTCTTGAATTCCCACCAAAGACGTGGAATTAAATGGTTGTGTGGGCTCTTGGATTCCCAGGTGTTGTGTGTGTGTGTGTGAATGTCGCTGGGTTTGGAGTAGTGTGAGGTGTGAGGGCTGTATTGCACGGTTTGTAATCGAAGTGAGTCAATGGAATTTGCGTGAATGCGTTTTGGTTGCACAAAATTTGTTTGGGCGTTGAACGAGAAAGCAGAATTTTACCGGCAGCAACTTTGACGTCGTTTTTGGTGTTGATCCTTTGTGATTTAAGTTTTGGTCAAAACACGAAAGTTATAGCCCTTTGTTCTAGCTTTCCAATGCATCTGGAATTTCTTGATTTCGATTTGTGAGCGCTGAGTTATGTCCGTTTGAAGTGAGCCTGTCGGACATTCTCACGGCTAAATTTCTGAAACTGTTTCTGCGTTTTTGACCTAGATGGAGTAAATATGGGTTGAAGTTGTCTTCATGAAAGTTGTATCTTGTTCTCTTAGCTTCGAAACAGCACCTCGTACGCTCAAATCCGACACTTGTAGCCTGAGATATGGGCAATGGCGTACAAGGTGTCAAAACTATTTTTTTTCACCTTCCAATGTGTGTTTTCCGTTTTCATTTTGTCATCGTCCGTTTTCCGTCCAACGCCCACGTATGTGCTTCTTTTGCTATTTTAAGTGCTTATAAGCGTTTATGAGAGCTTAGTTCATTGGGTATATGCATGTCGCGTCGGTTCACCTTTGAAATGGTTTTCTTTCAATCTTACGACAAGATTGCTTTAAATGGAAACCAAAAGGGTTGATGGTTTGATTTGCATGTTCCAGGTGAGTCCGTGGACATTGACGAACGTGTTTGACTTCTACATTATCTTGCTTACGCTCAACTGTTGGTGAGTGTTCAAGTGCATGTTGTTTTCATACTTGGATGTCTGATTTGATGAATTTCATTTGAAAGCATGCTTGTTTGACTTAGTGGCGTGTACTTTACGCGCCACCCTTGTTTGAACTTACTTGAACTGAAATCGTAAAATGCTTGCGTGTGCTTGTTCTTGACATGTTAAAACCAAGCGGTTGTATGTACCACACTCAAGAGTGGGAGGTACCTCTCCTCCGTTTGGGTGGTTGTTGATTAAGTCGATTGGGCGTAGTCTCGACTCATTTATAGCGGTGTAGTATGTACCACGCTCTATGGGCGGGAGGTGCCGCTCATCCGACTTGGTTTAACGATATTGCTATTTTGATGGCGGGCCACGAGGGGTGTAAGTAGGCGGGTGAGAGTAAAGTGATTGCTATGAGGTAGTGGTTGAGTGTCAACGTTTCACTAAGTCCGGACTGAAGACGAATGATGGAGCGGCAAGTTGTATCCTTTTCTAGTGATTATTTTATATCATCTGTATGATTTTCCCATTTTCCTGGTATTGTTTTTGAAGTGTATTATTGCTTTGACCTGCTTGTGCATGAATTCTTAGCCTCACTTGAGCTTTGCTCACCCCATAAGCTTTGTTTTCCTTGGTCGGAAGGGGTGCACGGAAATCGAGGATTCTAGTTTTGTGGATTTCCTTTTCCTTTTGTATAAGTTGGAAGATAATGGATGCCTTAGATGGTTTGTAGTATTTTGAGTTGTTCCAAGTAACCTTGATGTGTTTTAGAGGTTGTAATTTATAAGAGTTTGTCGATTTCTTTTACTATGGTTTTGGTTATATCTTTGAGTCTGGCGAGTCAAGCGGTCCGATCCCTCCTGGTTTGCCTTTGGGGAAAGTGGGGCTGTCACAGATTCCAAAGAAAGAGAGAATAGACTAGCACCTTTTCTATACTTTATACACACACATAGGATCGTAGAGACGATTCAGGAGAAGATCCAGACTTCTCTCTCGCGTGGATTGCAGTAGAGGCAGGATGCTTGGACTGCTCAAAAGGGGCTGACCACTCTCTATGGTGCTACAAGGAATTGTTTCTAGGATTAAGGTAATCCTACAACTCCTCTTCTCTACAAGTCATACGTAACCTAGGGTGATTCCTGGTGGGTTATTGGGGCTAAAATTTTTGTTTTCTGCTGCGTCTGCTGCCCCAAAACCTAACAATGCCTCCCACTTGCATTTGGAAATATCTCCTCATAAGCTAGGTTTAATCCCTAAAATAGAAAGGAATTAGTCAATAAATACTTTATATCAGCAAATATGAACTTAAAGTGTACTTTTTTTAACCTTTTGCTTGTCACTCATGAAGGTCAAGGTAGCTGGTGGTCAAATGGTCCAAAGAACTCAGAAAAAAAGTAGAAAAACCACCTCCATGTCTCCTTGTTCTCACACTCAGCTACAGCAAAAGCTATCGGAAATGTGCTATTATTCCCATTCAAAGCTACTGTTGTGAGTAGCATACCACCATATGGTCCTTTCAAATGACAACCATCAAACACCACAAATGGCCTACAACCTTCCAAAAATCCTATCTTTTGTGCTCTAAAACTGATAAAAATTCTAAAAAATGCAAGCTCAACGAAGAGATTTGGCCTATCATAATGTATCTTACAAATGCTATTAGGATTGTGTTTTCTCAATGACTCAGCATATTTAGGCAGCCTTCCATATGATTCAGAATGTGTGCCTTCTATCTCTTCTAGTTCTTTGTTTTTAGCTCTAAAGACTTGCATCTTACTTGGCTTCACACCAAACTTTCTCAACTCAGCCTCTACACCCTCATTGGACATATTAGGATGATCTCTCATGGCAGAAATTAGTTTTTTGGCCATCCATTTGCCTCAGCACAATTTTTATCCATTACACAAGCGTGTTCAGATTGATAAATTTTTATTGCAAAGGTGATGGAATCTACCACTGGTGATGCGAGAATTCTCCACTGATAGCTCTCAAGACCACAGATGGTAGTAGCTCTACTCTTCTCATTATTTAACCTGAGAATTGGAAAGCCTTTTTGAATGGCATAATCTTTTAAGGTAGCCCTAAATGCATCCACATTGGTGAAAAGTTGAACCTTTTGAAATTCTGTATCATCTCTCAAGTTATAAATCAACATTTTTTATCTCATGGCCTCTTTCAAGTAATCATTTTGTTGCTTAGATTCAAAGTTTCCAACCACAATATCATCTTCATTGTCCTCAAAATCAGAAAAATTGATATCACTATCCTCACCATATGCAGTTGTCACCTTATCATCAACTACTCCATCCTCATTGTCACTGTCTAGAGGGTGTTTCCATGAAGAATTAGAGTTAGAATCACCATATTCATCATCTGAGACTCCAAGGTCAACTATTGGCCTCATAGGATTCTGCTCAATACCTAAATTGTCTTGGTTGTTCACTGTGGTATTACCATGCTCAATAGGGATAGTTTCCAAATTAGACACATGCAAGTTTATTACTAGTCTAGATTGATGTATTTTAAACATCTTAGACATAGCTTGATTATCATTAACATCCATCAAACAATTTTTTCCAAGAATCTCACACCTCATTTGCATCAGCATATTAAATTCCCAAGCATTTTACTCAATACCTTTTCAGTAACATCAAACAATAGGTTAATGTACGCATAGTCAGTTGGATCAACATTTGGAATCCTAATTTTTTTTCCACCATAGTGAACAACAATGTCATAGGCAGCAGCTAAAGTCCCTAACCTACATTTTTAGCATTTATAGATGAAAATCAACACAAACACATGTATCTTAGCTTTCTAACCAAGTTGCTTTCTAAAAGAAAATAACACATAATGATCAGCAACAAATATTCAATGTTGATTATGCTAGTGTATGCGCGTCGTAAAGTCAATCAACTTCTAGGGTTTATTATACGCTTTAACTATTGATGTAATAATAAATGACATCTTTATCATATTGATTGCTTATATATTTATATAAGTATGATAAAGCCTTTAGAATAAACCTAATCCATGAAATCATAATAGTTATGATGGTAAGGTTCATTCGATTATGAATAAGTTTTATTCTTAAATATCTTGAGTCAAAGTATTAACAAGAAAATGCACTATTAATACGGTTAGACTAGCATATACTATGCTGCTTCTATAAGAAATGTAGTAGACTTCATCTACTATGGTGTGTGAGACACCTAAATTAGTATATGGGTGTTTGATGGTATGATCAAGTTCACTAGATTGGTCCACATAGAGATATCCTTTAAGTGCCAAAGGATTAATCTCTAGGTGACATTTGTGTAAGTGGTCCTTAGACTTAAGATTATTATGGTATCATGAATATGGATAGTTATACTTTCTTTGTTATATAATTGCTCCCGTAATAGGGAATGCTCACTTCATTAGCAAATGGGTATATACTTGAAGTATGAAAATTTGGTGAATAATCTGTAAGGATTTACCACCTCTTATGAAAGATGAGTTATCTCATGCCTGGCCTCTTATAGAAGTATAACTCAGAAATCTTAGCACTAAGTGGGAAAGTCTTAGAAAACGTTTCTAAGAACTTTTTTATTGGAGTTATATTTTGGTACAAGAAAAGAGCATTAATCATATAATGGAATAGGCACAACTTACTCCAATATTATTATAAGGTAAGTGTGGTAAAAGAATATTAGTTACACGGCAAGCGTTCATTGAAAGCTGAAGTCATCCACTTGACTTTTCTCATTGCTTGGGTGATCTTGATGCATTGCTAGATGCCAATCTTGATCTACAATTATGAGTTGATTGATTAATGGAATCAATAATAAATTAAAAGGAGTTTTAATTTATCTAATTCTTATTTATCAAGAATTATAACTCAAACATACTTATTGCCAACGTATATGAGAACCTAAGGAGTCAAATACATTAAGAACTTCATTAGTTAGATTAAATGAACATCAAGTAGGGACTTGATAGATAAGTTTTATAACTTAATGTTTCATTTGTGAGAAAAATTAAATTTGAAGGACTTATAGTGCAAATAAGTTTAAATCTTCCAAGTACAAGAGTTGTATTAGAATAAGGAAACTAATTTCCATTGGAAATTGGTTTCAGGATTCCATAAGGATTTGACAACTTATTTGTCTATAGATACTCACTAAACTTTTTCTAGCAAGATGAATCAACACACAAATTGTCTTATGAGATTCTTGAGAAAAACCTTGAGAGGAAAAAATACCCAAAATTCATCCAAGAAAATAAGAAAAAAAAAGCACACCTCTTATTTCTCGTGTTGGGATGAGTATTTCATAGTGAAAAACTAGGGTTATCTCAATTGACTAGTTTGTGGTTGTCTTGGCAATAGTTAGTACAAATCTAATTTAAACTAATTCAACCTTGGAGATTCTAGTTAAGGAGGTTCGTGTGAATCACCGTTAGAGGCCGGACACGTGTGCGACTACGTGGATCTCTTTGCCATCCTCTGCGTCAAATCTCTACCAAGTTCAAGGAGGTTTTCATAAATTGAGGTAATTTTCTTGAACTAACTTTAGGTTACATGGATTTAATCAAAGGACGATTTATTAGAAGGAATCAAAATTTTAAATTTCTGTTGCATTTATCACTATGATTCCTAACAGTGGTATCACAGCCAACTTTGATTAAGCCATGTAACTTATTTATTTAGTTGTCATGTATGTTAAATTTGATTGATTATATGCGGTTCAAGAGCTTTAAAAATTATAGGTTTGATGAAAAATTGAATTTTTGAAAAGGTTTCAAAGATTTGATGATTTTTCGTCGAATGAATTTCTAGAAAAAGTTATTTTTCATCATATGAAAATTCATGAAAGGTTGAAGCTTTCAATCAAGACAATACATTCTGTGGCTGTTTTCACATGATGAGATCACAGAAAAGAAAAAATATATATATAGGGAAAACAAGTGCGGAACTTCGGATACATTAAACCATGACCAGCGGCTGAGTTGATTGTGCGAATCAGTTTAACAATAGGTCATGATAAGATCATGATCAGTTTGGATTGGAAACAATATATTGTATAGGCCATGCTACGATCATTGGTTTTATGTTGTTTGCTAGTCCTGATAGAATTGTTAAATTGATCTATCGGAATTTACGTTGCTTGTGAAGACAATGTATAATTGATTAATCACGGGACAGCTTCTTTTCTTAACTTCAGTTTCCAGCCATGTGATGGTTGAGATAACGAAGGACTTCACTTGGTTTGATTGTTGGAAATTTTCTGGTAAAAATGATATTTAAGAAATAAGTTAGTTTCAATGACAAATAGGATTTTTGATCATTGATTTCCTTTTCGTTTGGGTTTCTAAACTAACATAGAAATTTCCTATAATTCTAATATGAATAGAATTAAGGTATTTTCTATAAATTTTAGAAATCCAAATTGGACAAGAAGTTGTTCAATTAAGTTTTGGAAACTTACCTAAATTTTAGTGAGATTAAAATTAAGGTGGTGTAACCAACTTTAGAAATTACCAATTTTGATGCGATTAAGTTTGGTAAGTGTTCAAATACTTTTAAAAACTTTCTAATGTAATGAGATTAATTAAGAAAGTGATCTAAAATTAGTACTTGAAATTCTAAAATGGTTTGAAAGAAAATTTTTCAAAAAAACAAGTGAATCAGGAAATTCTAGTTAAACTAGAATATCCTAATTTTGACTTGGATTGTCATTCGACTGTGAAAAGGTTCTTATCATGGTTTTAAAGTATCATTTTAATGAGATTAGAATGTGGTTTCCATAATTTAAACAAAAGGAATTGGAAAGAAATTTAGAAACTGTTTAATATTTCTTAATAAATAAGATTTCCTAAGAAATATGAGTTTCGAAATTAGTATTGGTTTCTAAAGTGATTTGGAAATTGTATATATGTTTTATTATGAATAAAATATAGTTTCAAAGTTATTAGAATTGCAAAAAAAGGATTCTTATATGTATTTCCTGAAAATTCAAAAAGAAAAAAAAGGGAAAAGGCATTGTGTGACAGCCCCACTTCTCCCTAGGCGAACCCTAGGGGTCACCTCCTCTGGGACTCACTCTGAGATCCTCATTCATATTACAGCTCTCAAACAATTACAATGCAAGAACTTCAAATAATAATTACATTTCCGTCTATTCCAAATACACCAAAAGTCCATCTGTCCAAGATTACAAATAGTACAAGAGATATTCCCCGGTCATACTAAGAAGATAACTTCACACTTTCCTTCATCTCGAGCCACGGGGGAAAAGAAAATATTTTTGGGGTGAGCTAAAGCTCAGTGAGGTTCCGAGAAAACAAATATTTTAGAATTTCACTATTTTATCAGAGTACAAAAACATTGGAACATTCAAATCTTTGAAATCACGGGAGAGTATTTTCACTAGAAATTTGCAAGGCGAAAACAATTCATGAAATAATTCACTTCATCACACAAGCTCTTTGACAAATAATCAAGCACACACGGTACACTTTTCAACTAGGAGATAACAATACTCGGGCCGCTTCGACTCGGAGATCAGTGCTCACGAGGAGACTTGCTCGGATTGTCTCAACTAGGTGATCAGTGCTTAATAAACATTAAATCAATTATAAAAGGATACAAGCGCTCACTTGGAGCTATTTTGGTCCACATCACCTTATAACTCCTGAGCAATCCCCTTAGTTCATCTGGCCATCGCCTTATCCCTCCAAAGGTAATACTCGAGTATACCATACCGTGCCCTAAGTACCAACCTACCCGACCGAGTCCGCTTCTGGCTCGAATAGGCCGATAACGAAGGGGGAAAGGCCTTATTCAGCCAATGTGGTAAAGTACACATGGCCTACATCATGCGCAAGTAATATAAAAATGATGGAAAGTAAACAGTTGAACAGCTAGTACCAGTTAGGTTGAGTGCGATAAGGTACACACTCGCCTAGAAACAAGTATTTCACACTTATGAAATCAAGTAACATCAAGTATTCACGTAGGCATGTAATTCACACAACATACAAGGAACACTCACAAACTCATTTCTTTGCAAATATAAGTCGAGTAAATCATTTCACAAGTCATTTTCACATAATAGTAAAATAATTAACTTAAAACGGGTTTGAGCATTCATAAACTTTTCATAAATGGTTCTACTTGTAAAAGCGTTTTACTTGGAAATAGCAGTAAATCACTTCCTTATAATTACTAGCAAATCATTTCATCAAAACATTCATTTGTAAACAATAATAAGATTTCCATTTTAAAAGAGGTTGGAACACTCAGCGTGCCTTGGTCACCCTCGATCACCTTGAGTCCTACATTACAACCAATGTATATAACCATCAACTCAAACCAAAACAACACTTAAAATCACTCAAAACAGCAAAGAGAGCACATGCAGGGCAACCAAAAGCAGACGACACTAGATTCACAATGGAAAACACACACTACAAGGTGTGAAAGGCAGATTTGACATCTCTTGCCATTTTGATCATAACTCATGGTACGAGTGTCGGATTGAAGTGCACGAAGTACCGTTTCGAAGATAAGAGAACAAGCTATAACTTTCATGAAGACCATTTTTACCCAGATTTTCTCTTTCTAGGTGAAAAATGTCGAAACAGTTTCAGAAATTTTCCCCGTCAGAATTGCCGACAGGCTACATTCAAACGTTCATAACTTGGCGCTCACAAATCCGAATCCAGAAATTCCAAAGCCATTAGAAATCTAACATACAGGGCTACAATTCTTAAGAAGACATAAAAAGCAAAAACCTTCATCTTCCTGGTCAAAATGACCCATTACAGTAGCAAAAAACCATTTCTGCTAGAAACAGGGCATCAGGGGTATTTTGGACATTTCTCAGGCTACAGTGCTCCGATTGATCTGAAATTTTACAGGTAGAATCCTCACTCAATTTTTCACAACTTTCATGCTTTAAGCTAAGGCTAATTATGTCCTCATCATTTTCGAAAATAGCAAGCAAATTCGGACAGAAAAATGGACAGAAATTCAACTCTAATGATCTCTTCTTGGCTGGAGCTTTACACAAGAAAATTCAACAATCTAACCCATAAATTCATCTAAGAAGCTAAACATGATCCTCAATCAAGTCAAAACAACAACAAAATCCAACAACTTCATCAACTTAGTGAATTCCAGCTTGCAGAGACAAAGGGAATACTACCTTTCTAGCTTGTGTTCTTGGTGCAACCTCAAGCTTTCAAGTGCAATCTTCTCCTCCTAGCTCCAAATCAAGATTAGATGATTGAAGTTGATGAAGTCTCACTTTTTTCTCTCTTTTTTTTCCTCTCTTTTCTTTCCTTTCTTCCTTCCGGTTTTCCTTGTTCTTGGTCTCTCTCCACCCGAGCTCTCTTGTCTTCAAATGGCTAAGGATGGAACTTAATAGATATTTCTTTCTCTTGGTCAAGGTTAGCTAATGGTCAAGATTATCATACCAAGAAGACCCTAGCAATTTAAGGGTCTATCATCCTTGCCCCAAATGATTTCTTATCCTATCAATTAAGTCCATAGGTACTCAATTTACCCTAGCCTACAAAGCTTAATTACACCTACTTAGGCTACTAAACACCTAGGAATCGTAATCAACTCCCGTGAGCATGCAAGTTCACACCGAAAATTCTTGAAATAACAAACGTTTTATTTGTACATATAATTAGGGTTTCGAGAAAATATAGTAGGGTTGGTACATTTAGGGCTTAGTGTGCAAACAAATTAGGGTTTTGTCAAAATTTAGGGTTTTCAAAGCAAACTAGGGTTTAAATTCAAATTAGGGTTTTTAGACTTGTAAAACAAAATAGTTAAAACAAAACACTTTAAGAAGTAAAACAAACTATAGAAACACTTTGGCAAACAATAATTACTATAATGAACATTATTTAATATTTTTCAAAAACTTGGGAAAAATCGGGGCCTCACACATTGCACTGGTCATTTTGACCAGTACACGACAGGCGTGACATTAGGGCTTCTGTTCGGCGTCCGTCTTGGCTGGTCAAAGTGACCAGTCAATCCAGTTTTCTTCGACCGTTGCTAAAGTTTTAGCGACAGTTTTCTTATGAAGATTTTGCGTCGCTAAATCTAGTTTTCTGTCGCTAAAACTAAATTTTCAGAAACTGAAAATTTATCAAATTAAATTTGATTCAATTAATTTTTAAACCTCTTGAATTGAAGCCTTCTGAGTTTAAAGGTTTGCACATATAATGATATAAATATTTATACTTTCATTTAATTATATTTTATAAATGCATAATGGATGATTTTAGACTAAAACCAATGTGATTATGAATGGTTGAATGTATGTATGGTTTTGGCTTTCATATTTTGGAAATAAGCTCTGTGTGTCATGCCTTCTCTATGTACTCTCAATGTAAATTCTCTTCTCATCTCACTTCTCGTGAATGTAAATCAATGTTTCTTCCAACCTTATGTACTGTATTAGGTATAAGGAGAGGCTGAGGATCTAAAATGTTTAGAATAGATTTACATTTATAATGTACGGAGGAGATGGAGATGGCACCAATTCTACCGTGACGGACATACAAAAGGTGAATAGGGCATGGAGATGTCACTTGTCCCTTGGTTTGAGCATCTAATTTTCGTTTGGCTCAAGGAAACTAATCTAGGAATAAAGTCCACAATCATCCATGTTTAATTATTGTATGATTATTTATTTATGTTGATGAATGGATATGCATGCTATATATATTTGATGAGACTAATTTGGAATATAACATGTCTAAAATCCCTTTACTCAAATATTAAGTCAAGATTTAAGTTGCCTTCCATTATTATAATTAAAATGAAATCATGTTTGACTTAACATGTTGAGTACACTCAGGGTTGCTCCATCATGAGGAGTCTTAACTATGAGATGAGATCTTAGACGCAAGGTCATAAAGTTTTAGAGGCAAAGGTTGGGTAACATATATGATGTAATTTATCAAGAGTTGATAACTCAACTATCTAGAAGTTACAAGAGTTGTAATTGGTAATAAATACCTACCTATTGAAATTATTTTGATTTGTTGAGCACACTTAAGATCAAAATAACTAGATGGGATTCTAGCCTACTAGGAATTTTTTTAAAAGTTCCCAAATCTATATAAAAGGGATATAGATTTGAATAAAATTGTGGGAGCAAAACCAAATTTAATTTTTTATGTCATTTTTACTTGGTTTTGTTTTGCATAAATAGCAATTCTCTTTTATATTTACTATCTGCTATAGAAATTATTAATAATTGCATATTATTCTTGATATATTTGATATTTCCAATTTCTTGGATTGGCAAATTAAATTGAGAGAAGTTCTCAAGAAAATTTGGCTATATCATTTAAAATCTTAACACTTCCAATCATGGAAGATATAATGGAATTAATGTAAATTGCTTATAGTAAGCAAAAGGAGATGATGATAGTGTATCATAGTTGATTCCTAAATCTCCTATACTATAAGAGGTTTCAATTTCTTTTACTATGATTACACATCTCAAGAGTTGAATGATGAATAATCAAGGTATAAGATATATGAAATTCTTGATCAATAATTCCATTGCAACATGACAAAAACTTCTCCAATTAAATGTCGATGTATTGGAGAGTGATTGACTGTATTGGAAAATTTAGATCAATCAAAGTTTTGTCATACACTATTAGTCAATCATTGAGTAAAAGGAATTACTTATCAAGAGTTGACAAGGAGGATTAATTATCAAGAGTTGATAAGTTAAGAGATTTTAAAGTGCTGACCTTATGGTACAAACTTTCATAGCATGGTTTTAAAATGCAACTTTGTAAAAGTTTCATTTTGAGATCATAATTGAGATTAACTAGTGGACTTATTTTAGAACTTGATAAGTGTTATTATTTTCTAAAGTAAAAAAAAAGTCCATTTCTCAATATAATGTTAGATAATTTAAAAGCATCTTTAGCATTTGTGAATTAGTTCTTTGAATAAGAAACATATTTTATAAATCATATGATGATTTGACTCAATTGATTATGAATCAAATGAGACATATAAATCTTATTCACTAATAAAAGACTAATTTGATCTCTTATGAAAAGGTTTAAGAATTGTTAGGATTCATGCATTGTGATGTATGTGGAAGATTAACAATACATGCTAGAAATGATTATTTCTCATACTTTATTATTTTACTAATAACAACTCAAGATGGATATATGTATCTTTGAGGTACAAATCCAAGATTTTGAGAAATTAAGAGGTTTAAGTGTAAAGTAGAATAATCTGGTCAAGTATTGGAACACGTATATATGATCAAGGTGAAGAATACTTGAGTCATGGTGAAGTATTGGAACACCAAGATTTGATCGATGTGGAGAATACTTAACCTAAGAGTTTCAAAATTATCTAAAGGAAAATGAGATTCTCAAGTAAGATAATTCTTCCACTATATCGCAATTGTTGTTGAGTATATCTAGATGAGAAATTATATTTTATGAGATAAGATATGCCATGCAAGTCTACCAAAATAGTTTTGGAGTTTGTCCAAAATAAAATTGTCCCCTATACAGTAAATCTTATTCCATGAATATATTTGTTCAAAGTATGCCATATGAGATATGGAATGTTATGGAATTCAGATTTTTGTGAAAATTTGGATTGTGCTACTTACGAAGTGGACATCTATAATTGGACAAAGTGAAGCTAAAATCTGATTAAGAACTTTTGTGAAGTGTTCTTGAGAATTGAGGAAAGAAAAATCGTGCAAAAGGAAAAAGAACAAATAAGCTCTCCTTACTTCAATTGATTTAATTTTTCTTAGCACATATGCTGGAGTTTCCTTATTTTCTTCAAAAATTTTATAATTCTATCATCTCCAAGAGTAAAAGTGTTTTAACTCCAAAACTTCTATTTTCTAGATATATGATTTACTCTAAATAAAGTAGTGGGAGAAAGATAGAACTTATAATCTTGAAAGAGTTTCAAGCATCACAAAAGCAAGTTGAATAAATGCATGGAATTGGAGCTTGCATTTTATGATGATGATGGTTTCATATGTCTTAGAAATATAGATTTTGTTGGCTATTTTGATGATTAACTAACCACTATGATGATTTTTACTAATCCCCTTTTAAGTCTGAGTGTAGCAAAACAGGTTTATTCTCAAAATTCCAGTCAGGATTCTGTCGGACGATGCTGTCGGATGCAAGGCTGAAATTCGGACATCCGACAGGATGCAGTCAAAGAAGAATAGACCACTGGTTCTGTCGGACGATGCTTTCGGACGTCCAACAGTTTACGACAAAGTTTCGGACAATGCTTTCGGACGGTTATCCAAGTTTCGGACGTCCAACAGGTTGAGAAGATGGACACATGAGCTTCTGGTTCTGTCGAAGTCCTTGGTTCGGACGTCCGACAGTCTACAACACAGGAACTCAACAAACTGTCAGACGATGGCTTCGGACGCAGATTTGAGTGTCGGACGTCCGACACACCCAACGGCTATATTTTCCTACATTTAATTCAGAACCGTTGGAGCAGTTTGGGTGGTTAAATTTGCACCCTATAAATACCATAAAGGCTGGAGATGTTACAGACTTTTTGCAACCTTTACTTACAAGCTTTAAGAACAATTCTAGAGTGAATTTGTGTCTTCCTCCTTTCTTGTAGTGTAAGTGTGTGTGCAAACAAACATTGCTTTTCAATTGTGAGTGTAAGGCTCAAGTGTGTAGCATTGTGAGAGTTAGCAAGGTTGTTGTAAAACCTCTTGGCTTGATCAAGGAGTGATTGATGCAAGCAAGTGGTGATCCTTCCATGTACAACTTGGTATAATTTCATCATATTGAAGTAGCAATTGAATTTGAGGTATTGGACTTCAAGTTGGGTGCAACTTGGTAGTCCATTTGAGTTCATCTCTTTTATCTTTATTTGTGTTCTACTTGTATTTATCTACTTGGTTGATCATCTCATTACGTGCTTAAAAGTTCGTATCACCAAGAAAACTTGATCACTTCTAATTGTGCTTTTGTAATCACTCATCAAGTTTTAAATTTCCATCAACCTAATTCACCCCCCCTCTTAGGTTGCTTTCGGGACCTACAATTGGTATCAGAGCTTGATCTCCTAGATATTAAGCTCAATCGGCTTTGGAGTGATCATGGCAACTAACAATGCATTATTCTTAGAGGGACAATCTATTACAAGACCACCTATGTTTAATGGGGTAAATTATGTGAGTTGGAAGGATAGGATGGAAATCTTCTTGCAATCAATAGATATTGAGTTGTGGTACATTGTGAATGAAGGACCATTCGAAGCCACTCTTGTAGATGAGGTTACTCATCAACTGAGACCAAAAACAAGAATGGAATTAACTCCCCAAGATAGAATAAATCTCACCCTAAATGCAAAAGCTGTGAATGTGCTATACAATGCTTTAGATGCAATTGAATCCACAAGGGTGAAAGGATGCAAGACAGCAAAAGAAATATAGGATAAGCTTAGAGAAATACACGAGGGCAGTGACAATGTGAGAGAGCAAAAGAAATCACTTCTTGTCACAAAATATGAATCTTTTAAGATGGAACCTCATGAGAATATCGATAAGATGTATTGTAGATTCAATGACATCATAAAGGATCTAGAAGTGTTGGGAAAAGAGTATACATTGGGTGAGAAGAATAGAAAGATCCTAAATGCTTTATCTAAGGATTGGGAAAGCAAAGTGACAACTATTGAGGAGGCTAAAGATTTAAATTCCATGTCTATTGAAACTCTCATAAATTCTTTAACCTCTTATGAATTAAAGCTCAAGTCTAAGGTACAGGAGGAAGAGGATGCAAAGATAAAGAAAAGTATAGCTCTCAAAGCTTCACAAGAGGAGGATGATTCATTCTCCTTAGATGATGAAGATGTTGAAGTGGATGACAATGATTTGGCACTTCTCTCCAAAAGTTTCAAAAGAATCTTCAATAAAAGAAGGTTTAGAAGAGGAGGTCCAAGCAACTTCAACCCTAATCAAAGGGGAAAAGGAAAGCAAGAGATCAACAAGAAGCAAGGAGATAAATGCTTCGAATGTGGACAAATTGGACACTACGCCAATGAATGTCCAATGAAGAAGAAAAAGGAAGGTAGAGGAGAAAGAAGACAAAAATTCAACAACTTCCAAATAACTTGGAATGAGTGCAACTCCGATGGTGAAATAGAAGAAGAAGAGGAATCCGCACAAATGGCATTCATGGCCATAGGTGAAAATGAGGTATCTACTAGTAATTCTATTTATGATTGTGATGATGAGAATGATGATGATGTTGAATCTTTTGTTGAAAAATTGCATGATAGTTTGAAAGATTCTTATGCCAAAAACAAAGAATTAAAAATGAAAATTAATTTCTTACTTTGTGAGAATGCAAAGCTCTTTCAAGAAAATAAGAGTTTTAAAAATGAAAATGAGGATTTAAAAAAACTTGAGGTAGATTTGGATTTGCAAAAGAAACTTGATGCAAAAGAAAAGTTTTGCAAAATATTACAAGAGGAACAAACTACCTTGAGAAAAAGAATGAATGATTTGGATGAATTTCTTCAAAATGAAAAACAAACGTTTTATCAAATGAATGTTAGAAGATCTAATTATGGTGAGAACAAATTTACCATTCTTAGAAAAATGGGTATTAGATATTTAAAACCCATTGGTGTCAAGGACACCAGCAAAATGTGTAGCTTTTGTTGTCAATTTGGTCACATGAAAAATCATTGTTATGTTAAGAAAAACATGAGAAATGGTTTGAGAACAACTTGGATAGTTAGAGATCATAACTAACACCTAAGGACCCAAGATACAAAGGGTTCCAAAGGTTATCTTTCATTATTCCTTGTGTAGGTGCTTTTGAAGAAGGCAAGCAAAGCCTCAAAATGGTTTATTGATAGTGGATGCTCGAGACATATGACCGGTGATCCATCTCATTTTGTAAATCTCAAGTCAAAAAGTAGTGGAAAAGTCACATTTGGAGATGACACAAAAGCCAAGACAATTGGGATTGGAGATATTGGTAAAAATGGTGAAACGTTTATTCATAATGTTCTTTTAGTTGATAATTTGGGTTATAATCTATTGAGTGTTAGCCAATTATGTGATCGGAATCTTTACGTGCTTTTTAAGAAATATGAGTGTTTGATTCTTGATGCAAAATTCAATGTGGTTTTTAAAGGAAAAAGATACAATGATATTTATGTTGTTTTTCTTGAGAAAATCGTTTCAAACAAGTTTCAATGTCTCAAAATTACAAATGATGATCCTTGGTTGTGGCATAGGAGACTTTGCCACTTTAATATGAATTTGCTGAATGAGGTATCTAAAAGGGAGCTTGTTAGAGGCTTGCTTAAGATCAAATTTGAAAAGGATCGTATTTGTGATGCATGTCAAATTTGGAAAACAAACAAGAGTTTCTTTTAAGCCAAAAAATTGTGTTTCTACGTCAAAACCATTGGAGCTTTTACACATTGATTTATTTGGTCCTACTCAAGTTGCTAGTTTGGGTGGAAAACGGTATTGCTTTGTAATAGTTGATGATTTCTCTAGATATACTTGGGTTCTATTCTTAGCTCATAAAGATGATGCTTTCAAAAATTTTGTGTCCTTATTTGCAAAAGTTCAAAATTTGCTCAATTTGAATATTGTGAAAATTAGAAGTGATAATGGAACCGAATTTAAATATTGTGGTTTTCCCGAGTTTTGTGATCACAATGGTATTTCTCATGAGTTTTCTATAGCTAGAGTTCCACAACAAAATGGAGTTGTTGAAAGGAAAAATAGAACTCTTCAAGAAGCCGTAAGAACTATGCTTTGTGAATGTAATATGCCAAAATATTTTTGGGTCGAGGCAGTCAACACGGCTTGTTATGTGATGAATAGAATTCTTTTACGACCTATTTTGAATAAAACATCATATGAACTTCTTTTTGGCAAAAAGCCCATTGTTGGCTATTTTAAAGTATTTGGTTGTAAGTGTTTCATTTTGAATATTAAAGAGCATCTTGGAAAGTTTGACAAAAAAATGGACGAAGGCATTTTCTTAGGATATTGTGAAAATAAACGTGGTTATAGAGTCTATAATAGAAGAACTCTTGTTATTGAAGAGGCAATACATGTCACCTTTGATGAAGCTAATGATGTTGTTTCCCAAGATGTTTGTGAAGGTGATGATGTAGGTATACATGAAGCACTCAAGGAACTTACCATTCAAGAAAAGCAAAATGAAAAGTTGAAGGAAGATATCAAAGATGATTCACCTCAAAATGAAGATGCACAAGAAAAGGAAGAGAAAAGTGAAGAAAGTTCAAGAGATCTTCCAAAAGCTTGGAAATTCACTCAACACTATCCAAAGGAGCTCATAATAGGTGATCCATCCAAAAGGGTAAAAACTCGTTCTTAAAAGAATGCTTTAGTAGATAATTTCGCATTACTTTCTCATTTTGAGCCTAAAAATGTCATTGATGCACTCAAAGATGATAGTTGGATTATGGCCATGCAAGAGGAACTAAACCAATTTGGAAGGAACAAAGTGTGGACACTAGTGGAAAGACCATTAGATCATCCCGTGATAGGTACAAAATGGGTGTTTAGAAATAAGTTAAATGATAAAGGAGATATTGTTAGAAACAAAGCTAGACTAGTAGCAAAGGATTATGCTCAAGAGGAAGGAATAGATTTTGATGAAACCTTTGCCCCCGTAGCAAGATTGGAGTCCATTCGGATGTTTCTTGCATTTGCATGCTTTAAAGGTTTTAAACTTTTTTCAAATGGATGTCAAAAGTGCGTTTTTAAATGGTTTCATTGATCAAGATGTGTATGTTGATCAACCTCCCGGTTTTGAAGATGAAAAATATCCAAATCATGTTTTCAAGCTTTCAAAAGCTTTGTATGGATTGAAACAAGCACCAAGAGCATGATATGATCGTTTAAGTAGATTCTTGGTGAAAAATGGTTTTAAAAGAGGTGATGTTGACAACACACGTTTTACCAAAAATAACTTGCATGACTTATTAATTGTGCAAATTGATGTGGATGGCATTATTTTTGGTGCTACTAATGAACACTTGTGCAAAGATTTTTCCGATGTTATGCAAAAGGAATTTGAGATGAGTATTGTGAGGCCCCGATTTTTTTTCCCAATTTCTGGAAAATACTAAATAATGTTAATTATAGTTATTTTGGTTTGCCAAGGTGTTTATATGGTTTGTTTTGCTTTTAAAAGTGTTTGGCTTTGACTCGCTTGTTTTACAAAGTTTGAAAACCCCAATTTGATTAAAACCCTAGTTTTTTCGAAAACCCTAAATTGGGATAAAACCCTAATATGTATATGCAAAACCCTAGTTGCATTTGTAAAACCCTAGTTTTGAAAATACATTTAAGTTTTACATTTAATGACAAGTTTGTTATTTCTTGATTCTACGTGCGTAAATGCATGATTAGGAAGTGAGATTAAGATTTCTAGGTGGTTAGTGATCTAAGTAGGTGTACTTAAGTTTTGATAGACTAGGTTAATTTATGCACTTATGGACTAGTTTGATAGGAAAGAAAAATCACTTGGGCAAGGGAGCAATTTACCTAAGTTAGTAGGTTAAATTGAGCATGACAAAATTGACCTAATTTTGACTAAAGCCTAAAATATCTTTGGAGTGCTATCTTGTGGCTATTTCTAGAAGAGGCCAATCGCCAAGCAAGAAAGAAAGGAAGAAAGGAAACCGTGAGAAGGGAGGAAGAAAAGAAAGAGAGAAAAGAGGAAAAAAAAGAGCAAAGCTTTGGGAAATTTGTGTTAATTCAATCATCCAATCTTTCTTGGGAAGTTGGGGCACTTCATTGGGAAGCTCAACCTTGACTCCAAGAGGTATTCTACACTTTGTATAATGGATATTTGGGTGAAATTGCTGAAATTTATTTAGTTGATTAAGATTGGTGAAGATGATGAATTTTGCTTATGTTATAGCTTCTTGATGATCAAAGCTAGTTGAGAAGATGATTCCATGGCTTAGTTTTCTTGTTTTGCTTGTCTTGAATCTTGGCCAAGAACTAGGGTTAGGGTTTTAGCTGAAGTTTCATGTTGTAGCTTATGTTTGTGTTTGTGGGTGATGAAGTGTTGTTGGTTGAATTTTTGTCCATTTTTCTGTCCAAATTTGCTTGATATTTTCGAAAATGATGAGGATAGAATTAGCTTTAGCACAAAGAATGAAAGTTGTAGGGACTTGAGTGAGGATTCTACCTGCAAATTTTCAGGTGAATCGGAGCACTGTATCATGCAAAATGACTAAAATGCCCCTGATGCCCTGTTTCTGTCCGAACCGTTATTTTGCTGCTGTAATGGGCCATTTTGACCAGGAAGATGACTGTTTTTGTTTTTGAGGTCTTCTTAAGTATTGTAGCTTTATGTGTTAGATTTCTAATGGCTTTGGAATCGCTTGATTTGGAGCTGTGAGTGTCGAGTTATGGCCATTTGAAACCGTCCTGCTTAAATCTCTGCGATAGGCTAGAAAGCCATTGTTTTGATTATTTTCGACCTAGTTCGGGATGGAGTTGGATTTCAACTTCTTCATGAAAATTGTAGAGGGTAATGTGGAACGTGTAAGGGTTGCATTTGCTTGATTGTTATTGCATTTGAGTCGATGAGTTTGCATGTGTGTGTTTTGGTTGAATGCATTGAGTCGCAAAACTCAAAACAGGAATGACAAACCAGCAACTTCAGCTTCGTTTTTCGTGTTGATCCTTTGTGATTCGGCTTTTGGCCAAAACACGAAACTTATAGCCCTTCATTCTAGATTTCCAACGCATCTAGAATTTCTGGATTCGGATTTGTGAGTGCCAAGTTATGATCGTTTGAATGTAGCCTGTCGGCAATTCTGATGGGGAAAATTTCTGAAACTGTTTCGACATTTTTCACCTAGAAAGAGAAAATCTGGGCAGAAGTTGTCTTCACGAAAGTTGTAGCTTGTTCTCTTAGCTTCGAAACAGCACCTCATACATTCTAATCCAATACTTGTAGCCTGAGTTATGAGTATTAGCGTACAGGGTGTCAAAACTATCTTCTGCACCTTTTAGTGTGTGTTTTCCGTTTTCGTTCCATTTCATTCGTTTTCCGTCTAACGCTCATGCGTGTGCTCCTTTTAACTACATGAAGTTTTTATAAGCGGTTTTCGAGAGTTTAATTCATTGAGTATTTGCATGTCACGTCATTTCACCTTTGAAAATGGATTTTGCCAAACCTTTTAGTTTGGAATCGGAAAAGTAATTTGCTTGCACTTTCACATCTCAGGAGATTCTGTGGACGTTGGAGATCGTGTTTAACCGCCTACATTTTCTTGTTTGCGCTCAACTGTTGGTGAGTGTTCCTTGCATGTTTGTGAGTAAATTGCTTTGTTGACGTGTTTAAGTGCTTTTAATAATTATGTGAAGGGCGAGTGTGTACTTTATCGACTTTTCGCCTACTTTTATTCTACTGTTCAACTGTGTGCTTTTTCATTATTTGTATATTATTTGCACATGACTGTAGGCCATGTGTACTAACACATAGGCTGAACAAGGCCTTTCCCCCTTCCTTATCGACCTAGTCGGACTCGGTCAGGTTGATAACCTAGGGTATGCGGTATGTGACAGCCCACCTCTCCTAGGCGAACCCTAAGGTATCGGTGAGCCGCCTGCCCAACTCTCGCCGGGACTCACTACAGATCCTTAGTTCAAATGCAAATAACAAAATAACATCAATGTCCTCAAATCAACTGTAACATTTAAACCCCAAAATTTCCTTAACGAACCACAAACGTCCCGAACTATAATTACAAATACAAAAGTTTATCCATCCAAAATTCCATTAGGACAATTCAAAATACAAGGGCTACATCAAAATACAAGATTAGGTCTCCAAACCAATCGACCCACTGTAACCCTTGGAAGCTCTCGATCTCAAATCCTGCTAAGGAAAAACAAAGTTGAAAGGGATGAGCTAAAAACCCAGTGAGCGATCCTAATATCATACAAATCACACAGTAACAGTGGAGCAAAATATATCAGTTAAGCACTCAGTAGGTTAATATAATTCAGTTTAGAAGCATAAAATGTATAAACACATAAACTGGAAAAATACCCAGTGAAAGGATACAGGTTCCACTGGAAGCAGTTGCAGTCCGTCTTGTTCAATACTCAACCCCCTACTCCTCCTTATAACTCCTAGTGGTAATACTCGAGTATACCGTGCGGTTCTAGGTTATCAACCCTACCGACCGAGTCCGCTTACGGCTCGAATAGGTCGATAACGAAGGGAAAGGCCTTGCTCACCTATGTGTTAGTACACATGGCCTACTGATCATGCACAAATAATATACAAACAATGGAAAAGCACCTTGAACAATAGAATAAAAGTAGGCCGAGTGCGATAAAGTACACACTCGCCCTTCACATAATTATTAAAAGCATTTAAACACGTCAACAGAGCAATTTATTCACAAACATGCAAGGAACACTCACCAACAGTTGAGGGCAAACAAGACAATGTAGGTGGTTAAACACGATCTCCAACGTCCACAGAATCTCCTGAGATGTGAAAGTGCAAGCAAATTACTTTTCCGATTCCAAACTAAAAGGTTTGGCAAAATCCATTTTCAAAGGTGAAATGACGTGACATGCAAATACTCAATGAATTAAACTCTCAAAAACAGCTTATAAAAACTTCATATATTTAAAAGGAGCACACGCATTAGCGTTAGACGGAAAACGATTGAAATGGAACGAAAACGGAAAACACACACTAAAAGGTGTAGAAGACAGTTTTGACATCCTGTACGCTAATACTCATAACTCAGGCTACAAGTATCAGATTAGAATTTATGAGGTGCCGTTTCGAAGCTAAGAGAACAAGATACAACTTTCGTGAAGACAACTTCTGCCCATATTTTCTCTTTCTAGGTGAAAAATGTCGAAACAGTTTCAGATATTTTCCCCGTCAGAATTGCCGACAGGCTACCTTCAAACGTTCATAACTTGGCGCTCACAAATCCGAATCCAGAAATTCCAGATGCGTTGGAAAGCTAGAATGAAGGGCTAGAAGTTCCATCTTTTGGCTAAAAGCCAAATCACAAACGATCAACACAAAAAACGAATCTGAAGTTGCTGGTTTGTCATTCCTGTTTTCAGTTTGCGCCAAAACTCAATGCATTCAACCAAAACACGCACATGCAAATCCAATGACTCGAATGCAATAACAATCAAGCAAATGCAACCCTTACACGTTCCACATTACCCTCTACAATTTTCATGAAGAAGTTGAAATCCAATTCCATCCCGAACTAGGTCGAAAATAATCAAAACAATGGCTTTCTACCCTATCGCAGAGATTTAAGTAGGACGGCTTCAAATGGCCATAATTCGACGCTCACAGCTCCAAATCAAGCGATTCCAAAGCCATTAGAAAGCTAACACATAAATCTACAATACTTAAGAAGACCTCAAAAACAAAAACAGTCATCTTCCTTGTCAAAATGGCCCATTACAGCAGCAAAATAACGGTTCGGACAGAAACAGGGCATCAGGGGCATTTTAGTCATTTTGCCTGATACAGTGCTCCGATTCACCTGAAAATTTACAGGTAGAATCCTCACTCAACTCTCTACAACTTTCATGCTTTGTGCTAAAGCTAATTTTGTCCTCATCATTTTCGAAAATATCAAGAAAATTCGGACAGAAAAATGGACAAAAATTCAACCAACAACACTTCATCACCCACAAACACAAACATAAGCTACAACATGAAACTTCAACTAAAACCCTAACCCTAGTTCTTGGCCAAGATTCAAGACAAGCAAAACAAGAAAACTAAGCCATGGAATCATCTTCTCAACTAGCTTTGATCATCAAGAAGCTATAACATAAGCAAAATTCATCATCTTCACCAATCTTAATCAACTAAATAAATTTCAGCAATTTCACCCAAATATCCATTATACAAAGTGTAGAATACCTCTTGGAGTCAAGGTTGAGCTACCCAATCAAGTGCCCCCAACTTCCCAAGAAAGATTGGATGATTGAATTAACACAAATTTCCCAAAGCTTTTCTCTTTTTTTTCCTCTTTTCTCTCTTCTTTTCTTCCTCCCTTCTCACAGTTTTCCTTTCTTCCTTTCTTTCTTGCTTGGCCGGTTGGGGTCTTCTAGAAATAGCCACAAAATAGCACTCCAAAGATATTTTAGGCTTTAGTCAAAATTAGGTCAATTTTGTCATGCTCAATTTAACCTACTAACTTAGGTAAATTGCTCCCTTGCCCAAGTGATTTTTCTTTCCTATCAAACTAGTCCATAAGTGCATAAATTAACCTAGTCTATCAAAGCTTAAGCACACCTACTTAGGCCACTAACCACCTAGAAATCTTAATCTCACTTTCTAATCATGCATTTACGCACGTAAAATCAAGAAATAACAAACTTGTCATTAAACGTAAAACTTAAATGTATTTTCAAAACTAGGGTTTTGCATATACATATTAGGGTTTTATCCCAATTTAGGGTTTTCGAAAAAACTAGGGTTTTAATCAAATTAGGGTTTTCAAACTTTGTAAAACAAGCGAGTCAAAACCAAACACTTTTAAAAGCAAAACAAACCATATGAACACCTTGGCAAACCAAAATAACTATAATTAACATTATTTAATATTTTCCAGAAATTGGAAAAAAATCGGGGCCTCACACGGTATACTCGAGTATTACCTCTAGGAGTTATAAGGAGGAGTAGGGGGTTGAGTATTGAACAAGACGGACTGCAACTGCTTCCAGTGGAACCTGTATCCTTTCACTGGGTATTTTCCCAGTTTATGTGTTTATACATTTTATACTTCTAAACTGAATTATATTAACCTACTAAGTGCTTAACTGATATATTTTGCTCCACTGTTACTGTGTGATTTGTATGATATTAGGATCGCTCACTGGGCTTTTAGCTTATCCCTTTCAACTTTGTTTTTCCTTAGCAGGATTTGAGATCGAGAGCTTCCAAGGGTTACACTGGGTCGATTGGTTTGGAGACCTAATCTTGTATTTTGATGTAGCCCTTGTATTTTGAATTGTACTAATGGAATTTGGATGGATAAACTTTTGTATCTGTAATTATAGTTCGGGACGTTTGTGGTTCGTTAAGGAAACTTTGGGGTTTAAATGTTACAGTTGATTTGAGGACATCGATGTATTTTGTTATTTGCATTTGAACTAAGGATCTGTAGTGAGTCCCGGCGAGAGCTGGGCAGGTGGCTCGCTGATACCTTAGGGTTCGCCCTAGGGAGAGGTGGGGTTGTCACGAGTATGATGGGAGAAATGAACTTCTTCCTTGGACTTCAAGTACATCAATGCAAAGATGGAACTTTCATCAATCAAATCAAATATACAAAGGAGCTTCTTAAGAAATTTGGTATGGAAGACTCAAAACAAGTTGGTACTCCAATGTGCACATCCACCAAACTTGACAAGGATGAAGATGGAACAAAAGTTGATGAAAAGCATTATAGAGGTATGATTGGAAGTTTACTCTATTTGACTGCTAGTAGACCTGATATCATGTTTGTTGTTTGCTTATGTGCTAGATTTCAATCATGTCCTAAAGAATCTCATTTACTAGCTGTAAAACGGATCTTTAGATATTTGAAAGAAACTATCAACTATGGCCTATGGTATCCTAGATGTTCTAATCTTGCCTTAGTTGGTTTCTCGGATGCTGATTTTGCTGGTTGTAGAATAGACAGAAAAAGTACAAGTGGTTCTTGTCACTTTCTTGGTGAATGCTTAGTTTCTTGGTTTAGCAAAAAGCAAAACTCCATTTCATTATCTACTGCAGAAGCCGAGTATATAGCAGCTGGTGCATGTTGTGCTCAGTTAATTTGGATGAAACATACGTTATATGACTTTCATTTGAGATATGAATGTGTACCTATGTTTTGTGATAACACTAGTGCTATAAATTTGACTAAAAACCCCATCCAACATTCTAGGACAAAGCATATAGACATCAAGCATCATTTCATTCATGATCTCGTTCAAAGAGGAGAAATTTGTGTTAATTACGTTTGTTCCAAAGATCAAATAGCTGATATTTTTACAAAAGCATTGCCCTTAGAGCAATTTGTGTACTTGAGGAACAAACTGGAAATTTCAGAAAAATCTCTTTGAAAATACAGGGGATCGGACGTCCTACACACTTCGGACGTCCGACAGCATTATGGTTTCATGTCATGTTCGGACGTCCTACAAGAGTTTCAGACGTCCGACAGAAACAGAAAGGTTTTGTTTTAAGAAAATAGGGGATCGAACGCAGGTGTCGGACGATCACTAACGTTCGGACGTCCGACACTCAAAAATTTTTTTTAAAGGGTTTTCGGATGGTCATTTCTTCAGTTCATCTCTCTCTCTTCAACCGAGAAGTTCTTCATCTTCCTTAGCAAAAAGGGTCTCATTTTCATCTTTTCAAGAGCTAATTGTTAAAAATTCCTCTCTATATTAGTTGTTCCACTTCTTTTTCAGCCTCTGATCTCCCTAATTCTCTCTCCTTATACAATCCTAAAAAATCTCCAAATCTCATTTGAAACCCTAGGTTTCGAATTTTTCAATATTTCTCCTTTCTGAATCATATCACGCTGCACGTAGTGTGTAGAATAGTTTTTTTCATTCTGCCAAATTATCCCTGCATCCCACATTTAGCTGTATTTATTCATCATGGTACGGACAAGAGGAAGCTCTTCATCTGCAAAACAAACAGCTGGGAGAACTGGTTCTAGACGCACCTATCAGAGAAGAAAAAGGGCTGCTACTAGACGCACTGAACGTCAGGAAACAGAGGAAGCTGTTAGGGAGGTTTTACCAACCTTCATTGATGCTGATGCTGAGGCCCGATTCTCCATTGTGTGCAGGAAAGGGTTCATCACTCAACGTTCTGTTTCTTTTTCTGATTTTCGTTCCTGCAAGTTAGATTGGGTTCTTGAAAAATTTGCCTTTCAAAAATGGACTCATCTTCTTTCTTTTCCTCATGTTATCTATCCTCCAATGGTTCATCAATTTTATGCTAACATTAGACAAGGAAGAACTCCTTCTGTTGTTGTTTCTAGGGTAAATGGCATTGATATTACTTTTGATCCAAATGTTATAAATGAAATCTTCCATACTGCCATTGAACCTGATTGTCCTAGCAAAATTGCAAATTTTTTCTCATATGAAGAACAACCAACTTCATATAATCACTTCAATGGAGCCAAACTTTTATCATATTTTCAAACTCGTTTTGAAGTTCCAGCTGAAGTGTGAGAACCCTAGAAATTTCATGCATATATTTCACCCTAGAAATTCCATATATACATTACCATTTAACTCATTTAAGTGCATATAAATTTCTTTAGTGCATTAGTGACATGTTTTCCCCTAAGTGCATTCATTTCGTTTGATTATACTTGATTAAGGATTGAACTCTAGAATTAGTGAGAACTTCTTGCATGGTTTAATTGCCAAGAAAATAGGATGTGTTGGTTGTTAATTGGAGACTAAATTAAATTGGAGGAGTTAGAAAGCAATTAGGGGAGATTTTTGTTAGCTAATGGCCAAGAAATCACCACTTGTCACCCTAGGATTTAAACTTTGACTTGATGGCTTTTTCCCTCCAAACTTATCTCTTTAAAAACAACACAATTTCAGCTTCATTTTGAGGAGGTCTTGGACAAAATTGGGAGAGAAAAAAGAGGAGAAAATTCACAAAAAAAACCAACCTAAATCTTGCTTAGTTTGATAGGAAATCAAAGAGAGGAAGTTGGTAGCACCTTAACCATCAATCTTCAAGCTTGGTAGGGGAAGATTTTGGTTGCTTGAAAAGTTACTTCTTTGGCTTCTTAAGGTATTTTTCTATCCAAACCCTAGTTCTATGATCCTAAAAGTTAATCTAATGAAGGTTGTTAGTGATGTTTATGGAAGGATGATGCTTGAAAACCTAGTTTTTAGGCTTGGATTCTTGTAGTTGCAACTTGAGAATTGATTTGATTTTATGCCTACCATATGTTTGATGAAATGCTTAATGACTTATGATGCTTTGATGATGGAATTAATTGCTGTTTTAGCTTGTTAAATACCTTGGAAAATGATGGAAATAACCTTAAGGGGTTGATTGAAGAAATTGCACCAAAGCTGGAATTTCGCAGAAAATCAGGTTGGAAAAACAGTGAACTTCCTGAGGTTACTGTTGACTGTAGAAAATGAATTAGCATCCAACCCTTATACCGTTAGAAAGCCCTATGAACCTAGTTTTAAACGCCGCTGACGGAGCTTGATTTCGATTTTTCTACTTCGAGTTATGACTGTTTTCCCGAGACTGTTTGTCCAGCCTGAATTTTTCCGACAGTTTTTCTTGCATTCTCTGATATTTGCCATTTTGAGTGTGATAAAGCATGAACTGATACCTGACCTCTTCATGAAAGTTGTATATCTATGTCTTAGCTTCGAAACACCATAAAGCACACTCCAATCTGTTAAGCGTGGCCACAGTTATGATCAAGTTACTGAACCTTGACAAACCTGTCCAACATTGATTTCATTTCTGCGATTGCTTCTTTTAATCCTTTCGATTCTCGTGTCTTCTTGCCGTGCCCCGACCCACTCATGCGTGGTTCTAGGATGTTGTTAAGACTTTTATTTGCTCATCTTCATAAACTGGATTGGTCATTTCGTGATTTGTGCATCCAAAATACGACTCTTATCCCATGAAAAGAAACATTGAGCATATGCATTTGATCACGTTTGGTTGGGCAACCGAGCTTAAATATGTTCCATTTTATTTAATATTAGACTTTGAAGGAGGAAGTAAGGAGGATTTGGGTGCGAATACTTGAAGATATTTCACTCGACTCGGTGAGTGTTTCATGCTTGTTATTTGATCAACTTGATATCTGAAATATTGAAATACTTGAACTATGTGATGATTTGTGTTCTTGTGATTTGTGAACCAATTAATGTGATCGAGACGAGTGCGTACTTTATCACACTCGATCTCTTTTGCTTGAATTGTATATCCTTGATATCGTGATACCTGTGGATTTGGCCCTTGCTTATATTTAATCTGTGAGTCGTTTGGGTAATATCCCATCGACTAATCTGTTTAGAAGCTTGTTTACCTGTGCTTGTTACCTGTGCCTGTGAAATGGCCACTTGTGTGATATCACAAGGGCTAATCTTGTTATTAGTTCTTGGGACTCGTGATCGGAGTCCACTCCATCGGCTCGTTGGTCGAATCGAGCCAGTTAGGGCTTGGTCGAGTAGACTAATGATGCCCTTGGATCCTGTTTCTTGTTTTTGGTATACTCGAGTATTACCTCCTGTGTTGGTGTTCGGGCCCGGTAAGGTGGGAGAATGGGTGAACGGGTATGGCTGACGAGTGGGGTTCTACTGGATATTAATTCTTGCATTTCCTTGGTTGGAGTGTCAGCGGACTTGGATCAAGTTGCTGCTGTGGAACTTGGCTCCTGAGAGCCATCTGTATCCTTTTATATTTAAATTGTTATTTAAGTGATCCTTGTGCACTGATCTTCCAGTAAGAGAAGCTTGAGTGCTGAACTCCTCGTGAGCACTGATCTCCGAGTCGAGCGGCTTGAGTAGTGCATAGGCACCATCTCCTGGTTGACAGTGCTACTGTGATCATCTCTGTACTTATACTTGAAATTCCAAATTTTATTGCAAATGTGCTAGTGTGATTGTTTATCAAAATCTTTGTGGTGCGAATGTGCTAATTGCTATTTTGCATGCCTGTCTTTTGGAACATCACTGGGCTTTTAGCTCACCCTATTTTCCTTTTGTTTTCCTTAGGGATTTGCTTGAGCTTAGGATTGGAAGCATTACGCAAGTAGTTTAAGTTTTGTTGTAGTTTTGTTTAAGGGTGAATGTACTAGCAAACCCTATCATGGATAAGTTTAGAGGTTGATTTTGTATCCTTAAATACCCTGTTATGTTTTAAGTTGGAATGGTGGTATGAAACTTATGTATATATGTTGGTTGACTTTTGAATTTGGAAGTTTTAATTTTGTAAGTTGTGAGTTGTTGGTTTATATTAGCTATTGAGTCAGGCTGGCGAGGCACTTGATACCCAGGGTTTGCCCTAGGGAGAAGTGGGGCTGTCACATGAAGCATATTTAAATGAATTAACTCCATTGCAGCAAATTCTGTGGGTTATGATAGGTAATTTGTTAATTCAACCTCACATTACCAAGCAAACAAAATGGAATTATATTTGTTTTACTGCTTTATGGAAGATATAAGAGTCGATTTTGGTTTTATCATGTGTCGGTTTATGAACAAAATCAAATCCGACAGTCGTCGCAAAATTCCTTATGGAAAGTTTCTAACTTCTATTTTCAATCACTTCAACATTCCTTTGACTGGTACTCCCACTTCTGAAAATCCAAATTGCTTTTTCACAAAAGCTTATTTTGAAAAGAAAAATATCTGTTTTGTCGGTGATGAATGGGTCTACAAAGAGACTGCTTTGGAGTCTCATTCTAAGACCATTCATGATCCTCTTTCATCTCCTCAAACCCCAGTCACTCCTAGGTTTCAACGCCCCCGTCTTGCCTACTCAACTCCAATATCCTCTCAGCCTTCTTCTTCCACTTCCTAGGATCCCATTCTCACTCTCCTTTTAGAACTCAAACAACGGCACATTCCTTTTGAGGAAGGGCTTAGAATGGTTATGAATCCGGAACAAAGGGAGGCATTTCAAAAGCTCAAGGAAGAGCTCCTTCCCTCTCAAGGTCAAGAGACTATTGAGCAAGAAAGGGAAGAACCAAGAGGCACTCAAGCTGAACCTGCACAAGCACAACCCACTGCACAAGATCCGACTGATCCAAGTCATGAGGACACCTCACAAGATCAACAAATTGCTGAAAGACTGATGGAAATGTGGGGTACTTCTCAGGCAGCTACTACTCAAGACCCCGGGCCGTCTCAATTTCATACTCCACCTCAAGAAATGGATACTGATACAGAGGAGAAAAGTTCAGAGGGTTATCGTCTAGTTCGCCGGCATCATGGCTCATCTCGTCCGCATTTTTAAGTTTCTAGGCATCTCTTAGACATTTCTAGGTTCATTTCATCTCTTAGACATGTTTAGGATGGCATCATTTTACTCATATTGGGCCTCTAGTTGTTTTTGTTTGGCCCTACTTTTGTTGGCCGTACTTTTCTAAAACTCTTATGGATGCTTCCTTTATTCATGCTATCTTATCTTATCTTATGGATGCTTTTACCTTCTTTTTGATTGATGACAAAAGGGGGAGAAAAATTGATGTTTGAATGATTATTATGGCAATGTGGTGCTTGTTAATGGTTGCTGAATGATGTTTGTTGTTATGGTTGATTGTTGAATGATGATCAGTTTTTGTTGAATGGTGGTGAAAATGATCAATATGGAATGGTCATTGGTTATCGTTGTTTTTTGGCCAAAAACTGATGCTCGATGTAAGGGGGAGTCTGGTGCTTCATGAATATTGGAAAAATTGGGGTATACAAGTAAGGGGGAGTCTTTCGTTTCAAGTTATGTTTTCTTGCCTCCCATTCTATTCATCAAGTGGTTTGTCATCATCAAAAAGGGGGAGATTGTTGGCTATTTTGATGATTAACTAACCACTATGATGATTTTTACTAATCCCCTTTTAAGTCTGAGTGTAGCAAAACAGGTTTTTTCTCAAAATTCCAGTCAAGATTCTGTTGGACGATGCTGTCGAAGGCAAGGCTGAGGTTCGGACGTCCGACAGGATGCAGTCAAAGAAGAATAGACCACTGGTTCTGTCGGACGATGCTTTCGGACGTCCAACAGTTTACGACAAAGTTTCGGACAATGCTTTCGGACGGTTATCCAAGTTTCGGACGTCCAACAGGTTGAGAAGATGGACACATGAGCTTCTGGTTCTGTCGATGTCCTTGGTTCGGACGTCCGACAGTCTACAACACAGGAATTCAACAAACTGTCAGACGATGGCTTCGGACGCAGATTTGAGTGTCGGACGTCCGACACACCCAACGGCTATATTTTCCTGCATTTAATTCAGAACCGTTGGAGCAGTTTGGGTGGTTAAATTTGCACCCTATAAATACCATAAAGGCTGGAGATGTTACAGACTTTTTGCAACCTTTACTTCCAAGCTTTAAGAACAATTCTAGAGTGAATTTGTGTCTTCCTCCTTTCTTGTAGTGTAAGTGTGTGTGCAAACAAGCATTGCTTTTCAATTGTGAGTGTAAGGCTCAAGTGTGTAGCATTGTGAGGGTTAGCAAGGTTGTCATAAAACCTCTTGGCTTGATCAAGGAGTGATTGATGCAAGCAAGTAGTGATCCTTCCATGTACAACTTGGTGTAATTTCATCATATTGAAGTAGCAATTGAATTTGAGGTATTGGACTTCAAGTTGGGTGCAACTTGGTAGTCCATTTGAGTTCATCTCTTTTATCTTTATTTGTGTTGTTCTACTTGTGTTTATCTACTTGGTTGATCATCTCATTACGTGCTTAAAAGTTCGTATCACCAAGAAAACTTGATCACTTCTAATTGTGCTTTTGTAATCACTCATCAAGTTTTAAATTTCCATCAACCTAATTCACCCCCCCTCTTAGGTTGCTTTCGGGACCTACAATAACCGCGGCACCCATGCGGGGTGCAGACCCTTAGGCTGACCGAGTGTTGTACGGTGCTTGCGCTGCCATTGGGTTAAGGAAATAAAGTAGCGCCCTCACTAACAGCAATTGCTTTTGGTGTAGCGGTCAGCGCTTGATCCTGACAGATTTTTTATGGAGAATCATGATATTTGATCATGGATCTTTTAGTGACTTATGATTACTTTTATAACTTGTAGAGATGGTTCAGAACCATAAATCTAGAATGGATTCCATATTTGATGAAGGGTAATGACCTTAGTCAATCCATCTAAAGGTATAAAAACCTATTAGGTGCAAAAGAGTCATTAGAGTAATGACCAATATGGAAGGTAAATTATTGCCTATAGAACTTGATTGGCAGAGAGGTCACCATTAAAGATAAACAATTATCTTTAAAGAAACCTTCTTACTTATCAATACGTTTAAATTCATTTAGATTTACTTGCTTGTTTTAGCTATGAGCTATGGTATGCCAAATAGATGTTAAAACCACTTCCGTAAATGGAAACAACAAATGATTGTGTATTTGACACAATTTAAAGGTTTTTACATCTTGTATGCTAATAAAGCAAATCTCTAAAAGTTGTATCATCTATTTTGATGAGATAGTCAAAGAGTTTGATTTTACCAAACGTATGGATGGCCTTGTACTTATATACAATTTAGTGGGAGCTATAGTTGGTTTCATGCGTCATATATAGTTGACATATGATACATGAGAAGGATATACCTATACTCCAAAATTATAGGTATAATTATCCAAAATTTCATTCATGATATAAAGGAGTGGCAATCTTCCTTTAGAGTATAGATCTATGTTGATGGATCATGATTGCTTGGATTTTTCAAAGTTCTTAGATAAGATGTTAAAGACATTTAGTATGGAGTAATCTAAGAAGGCGTTTTATCTATATTGTATAAAATAATCCTTTCATTGTACTGAACCCATTGTCTTCTTTGATCCATAAAGAGTTTAAAATTGGAAGTTTGAGAATATGCGTGTAAACAATCTTACTAAGATGATTTATAAATAATTATACATATATTCATAATATTGGTGTTGTGTGTTGAAAGAGTTCGAAACAAAACACAGCTAAAGTTTTCACAATTAGACCTTAACAATTACTACATGAGAAGTGGCAAAAGGATGCATTTGGATCTACAATTTCAGATTTGAGTTTGGATTGGTTCACTCCATTAGAAGTCCTCCAACTTATGTTGATACCATAATCAAAAATTTGTTCTAACAAAGGAACCAAGGTCTCGTCATAGATCCATAGACTTGTTAAGGCAGTACTACATGATTTGGTGAAATTATTAGTGGGAAATAAAAGAAAAGATTAAAGAAGTACCCACAAATGACAACATAGTTGATCCTTTTTCTAAAGCCTATCTTAAAGGAAAACCATAATAGTCATATTGGTTCATTTGATCTTTGACTTATGAGTTATTGGCTGTAGTACAAGTGAAAAATTGTTAGTATGCATGTGCCCTAAAGTCAATCAACTTAAATTAATATATAGGTGCTTGATGGTATGATCAAATTCACCAGATTGACCCGCATAACGATATCCTTTGAGTGCCAAAGGATTAATCTCTAGGTGACGTTTGTGTAAGTGATCCTTAGATTTAAGATTATCATGGTATCTTGAATATGGATAGTTATACTTTCTTTGTTATATGATTGCTCCCGTAACATGGAATGCTTATATCATTGGCAAATGGGTGTATACTTGACGTATGGAAAGATGGTGAATAACCTATAAGGATTTACCACCTCTTATGAAAGAGAAATTATCTCATGTCTGGCCTCTTGTAGATGTATAACTCAGAAATCTTAGCACTAAGTGGGAGTGTCTTAGAAAGTGTTTCTAAGAACTTCTTTATTGGAGTTATAACTTGGTACAAGAAAAGAGCATTAATCACATAATAAAATAGGCACGACTTAGTCCAACATTAATATGAAATAAGTGTGGTAAAAGGATATTAGTTACACAGTAAATATTCACTAAAAGATGAAGTCATCCACTTAACTTTTCTCATTACTTGGGTGGTCATGATGCATTGTTAGATGCCAATCTTGATCTACAACTATGAGTTGATTGATTAGTGGAATCAATGATAAATTAAAAGGAGTTAATTGCCAACTTATATGAGAACCTAATGGATCACACACATTACGAACGTCTTTAGCTGGATTAAATGAATATCAAGTGGGGACTTGATAGATAAGTTTTATACTTAAAGTTTAATTTGTGAGATAAATTAAATTTGAAAGACTTATAGTGCAAATAAGTTCAAGTCTTCCAAATACAAGAGTTGTATTAGAATAAGGAAGCTAAACTCTATTAGAAACTAGTTTCAGATTTTCATAAGGATTTGACAACTTATTTGTCTACAAATACTTGCTAAATTTTTGCTAGCAAGATGAATCAACACACAAATTGTTTTCTGAGAATTTTGAGAAAATGTTGAGAGAAAAAAATACCCAAAATTCGTCCTATAAAATAAGGGAAAAATCATATCTCTTATTTCTCATGTTGGGTTGAGTTTTTTATCGTGAAAATCTAGGGTTATCTCAATTGACTTGTGTGTGGTTGTTTTGGCAATAGTTAGCACTAATCTATTTTAAGCTAATTCGACCTTGAAGTTTCTAACTAAGGAGGGTCATGTGGATTACCGTTAGAGACCTGATGCGTGTGTGGCTGCATGGATCTCTTTGCCATCCTCTGTGTCAAATCTCTACAAAGTTCAAGGGGTTTTTCATGAATTGAGGTAATTATTTTGAACTAACTCTATGTTACATGAATTTAATTAAAGGACAATCTAGAGGAAGGAATCAAAATTTTAAATTTCGACTGCATTTATCACTATGATTCCGAACAGATTAAGAATTAGAAAAACACATGATATATCTATTCTAATGCATATTACTTAGTCGTTATGCTTAACTAGAGTACAAACATATAGTAAATAGAATCCCACATGAAGTACTAGAACCCAACTTTATGATCAATTTAAGAGTTTACATGATACACCTATGTTCTTCAACATCAAGACATATTTATCAACACATGAAGATTAACAACTTAACCGTATAATCAACACTAGGATGGTTGATACTAAAATCTAATAATCTAAACATAATTAATAATATGAAATAGCTAACAACACAAATTTGTAATAGCATGCTAAGATTAGACGGAGTTTGTAACCTGCACAGATATGATCGTAATTTGTTGAGTCGAAAAAGTTATGTTGTGCTTTTATCTTGATTTGCCTTTTCTAGTTCTCTGCTTGGAGTCCAACTAGTTCTATCTATTCTTTCTTCTTCTCTTATTCCCTCTCAATTTTATATGAGAGGTCTCTCGTATACAATTGATTTCTTTCTTGTCAAGACATGTCTAATCAGATTTGGGTGCCAACTTGGTGTCTTATTTGGCATCAATCACTAATTGTAGTTATATTGATTATTACAAATCAAAACAATGGTTATTGATGTTTAATGTGTTTTTTAGGTTTATTTACTGCAAAACATATTTTTCTCTAAATATACCTTTGTAATAAAATCAATATCCTAGGACAAAATAGGAATTTTACCAGATATGATGTAAGCAACGGGCCCTTCTAATCTAATAGGAGAGGAGAATGAAATTTTCAAAACTTCAGGGGAGGTCAGTTCAAGTGTCAAGAACCATAGGGAGGTTTCTAAAATTATCCCTACATATTATGTTAAATTTGAGATCAACTAAAAGAAAAAAAATTTTGAGACCGACCATGGAAAAGAGATAAACCATATGAGAACTTAGTGGCTTAAATAAAAATTTTAAAAATATATATAAAACAAAGAAGTATAGTTAGATTTTTCACATTTTCATTATTAGAATTCCTAATGCACATCGAAAGCAATTCCAATCTAATTTGCCAAACATTGGGGGCCAAAATGCAATATAAAAATTTGGACAAATTCTAGTTAAGCACCACAAGACTAGGGGGTGAAAGTTTTGCGAGTAGCTTGACTCACAAAAATGAGTAGCTTGATTTGCTGAGCCAAGTTCGAGTCGAGTTCAAACTATTCGACAAAGGAAATCGAGTCGATCTCAAGTCAGAAAATGTAGGGTTCGACTACTTATCGAGCAACTTGACTCAATGAAATATAATTTAATAATTAATATATTATATTTATTAATTTACCATTTTAGGCTTAATAATTAATTTACCCTTTTAATAATTAATTTAATAATTTATTATTTGATCTCAGTCCATTGAGTACTCGTACTCGATCTCGACCTCGATCAGCTCATCGAGCTCGACCTTATTGTTGGTAATTGGAGTCAAGATCGAGCTTAGTTCCACAAGCTTGTTTGAGCACGACCTTGAGATTGATTCTATTGTTTCGATATTGAACTCAAGTATGTGGATACTCGAACTCGACTCGACTCGACTTCACCCCTACACAATACATTCTCAAGTAGTGGTTTCAAAAGGTCCAATCAAACCCTCTGTATTTTGAGTTTAAATTGTGAATAGACAAGAGTGCACTCCATTAATGGAGATTTGAACATATGCACCCCTATAATGCTACTGCTTGTTGAGTTCTAGTGATCCCACTTAAACTAAGGTTTTTTTGTTCCAAAAATGCACCCGTTTGAACGCTATGTCCTATCAAAAGGTTAGAGCTAGACATTCGACTTTTATGTTTGTCTTTAACCCTTTTGTAGAGTACAACATTCAAATGGGAATCTTTGGGACGTGTATGATGAAATATCCGTTAGTGAAGTGCATTTGCATCTTTTTTTCGCTTACACTTAAAACATAATGAGTGTAAATAGACATTGAATGGGTGTAAATGGACGTTTTCTAAATCACAAAAGGTGAATGTGTTAAGACACTTAACGATAAGCAGTCTATGTGGAATTTGCCTTTAAAAAATTTTTCTAACGACAATTTGATTTTGATTGTTGGGATTAGTGAATTAAGGTCAGATGTCCTAACTTGCTTGAAACCTAAATCTTTGGACACCATATTTGTTTTTGTTAAACTACTAGTGATCAATTTAATATATAGGCCAAACATTAAAAACCAAAGCCACATTTTTTCTTATTATAAAAGCAGAGACCGATTATAGGCAAGAAATATTCTGTCTTCCAAGGTAAGGTGAAAACTTCAAGGCGTGGACATCATAAGTATAAGCTATTTATTGGAGAAGACAAAATGATATCCTAAAGTTAAAAAGATCTATTTATTGGTGAAGACAAAATGATATCCTAAAGTTAAAAAGATCAACAGTTTTTGCCATAGTATGAAAGTAATTAAATGTATCAATGATACGGCCTAAACTACATCTAGTTGAACATTTTTTTTCCACGCTAATAATTTCTCCATTTTTTTTTCACTTGAGCGTACTTCTTTATCCTCTCTCTGTCATTTTCCAGTTTCTGCAACACCATGCTCGGCACCACCGCCAACTCCTGCCTCTCCATTGCTATGTTGACTATGGCTGTCAAAAATATCCAAAACCCAACAACCCGTTTAGCCCACTTTGAGAGGTTGGAATGGATCCATTGGGTGCTGGGTTTGTTGGATGTTGGGTGAATAAAACCCCAATAAGTTTTGGGCAGTTTGGATTTTCAAGTTGCGTACCCATTAACCCAATTGTGGGATATGTGCATTTTCTTTTTCTTTGTTCTAATTTTTCCTTAATCTGAATTTAGTCAAAACTAAGAAAAGTTGAGAGCAAAAATTAGCATTTTAACTTTTCCAACCTCAATTTTCCATTTTCCCATCATTTACCAAACACAAAAATTCAATTTTTTAATTATTAAAATCTCTATTTTATCCTAGAAAATCAAATTAATTTTCCCAAAATCTTTCATCTTCTCAATTAAATCTCACTTCCTTTTCTTCTTATTCTTTATCAAATCATTTTTTTCCCATCAAAAAATTCTGAACTGAAAAATGAACATTTTGAGTATTTTGCTTCTAGTTTGATCCAAGTTTATAGTTTTAACCTTGTTAAGAATTTCTATTGCTACTTGAACTACTTTTTGATCATCTGTGTTTATAGTATCCCCAAGTGGATGTCACTGTCATTGACAACATTTTTTTTGTAGTAGTAGTAGTAGTTACAGATTTCATAACATAATATTTAGCATATTTTACAAAATTGATTGTCGCTTGCGAATCATGAAAGAAAAAATGTCTATTTAGATGACTCCATTAATTTGAATTTTACATTTTATATGATTTGATTTGCCTTTAAAAAAGGATTTTTTGCATTTAATTTTTCATCTAGGTAGTTTAAAAAGTTAGTATATGTGAAAGTATGTTAGCATGTGTTTTAGTATGTTTGTGTATATGTAAATAATGTGTTTCTATCCAATGAGTGTAGACACCAAATTTTGACTATTTCATTTGTTTTCCTATGTTTTTATCTATTAATGTTTAGTTATTTATTTTTGAATATTCTAACACATTTTCCTCATTTTTGTAGGTTTTTCTAAAAAAAAAAAAAAAAGAGAGAAAAGTCAAAAATGCTGGACCGCATTAGATAAGTCCGCTGCAACCAGTGAACTTGATCGTAAGCTGAAAAAATGACGTCCGATTTTTCCGGAACCCGGATCATCCTTTTCCATTGTAATTTTCGATGCTTGAACGATAAGAAACCTATTTAAACATTCCCCAACTCGCCCCTAATCCCTAACAACTCATCTAACGTTCAAAATTAGCCCATCTCATCCCAAGAACATCAAAACCCTTAGTTCTAGGTTTGGTGGCTATAAATAGCCTAGATTAGGGTTTAGAAAAGGAGCAGAGGTGGAGTTTTAGAGAGAGGGATTCTCTGGAAATTAGGAGAGCTTTTGAAAGCGAAAAAAGCAGAGAAAAACGGCTGGGAATTGGAGAGAAAAAAGAAAAGAAAGAAAAAAAGGAAAAGCTAGGGTTTCATACTTGAGGAGATTATTCTTGGAATTCTCTGCCTCTTTCGCTTAGATCCAAGATTCCATCTGTAACATCCTTCTACTTTATTTACCGCTTTTTGATCGTAAAATTATAAAATTTGGACCTTTTGGTGGAACCAAGGTCTTGAATAGTTTTTCCTTTAGTTTATGATATTTGATGATGATTATCAGTTGTTATATGAGCATGTTGTGTTTATAAAGCCTTGGTAAGGCTAGTAGATTTGTTTTACGCTAAAATCGACGCTTGATGCTTCATGATGATGCTAGATTCCCCGAAATTTCTGGAAAATGTTCTTCACGCTTTGAAGATGTGAAGAAACGCTGACCACTTATGCTGAATCCTCAAGAACGCCCGCTTCCTCTTGAATGTTTGAAGATGTGAAGAAACGCTGTATTACGCAGTTAGTCCGCTGTAACATCCCCAGCTTCTAACAGTTCTTCCCTTCCCTTTCTTGTCTATTATTTGATGATGTCGATGTTTAAGATTTAGCCTTCTTGGTTTTAGTTTGTTTTGACATGATCCTAATGCTTGTGTTTGATGTTTTAAATAGATCCCTTGCCTCAAGATTTTGTTTGTGATATTGTTCAAAACCTGAAGCAATCTTCCGGTATTTTGAAGATGTGAAGAAACGCTGACCACTTGCTGAATATTCGCCAGAATGCCCCGCTTCCTCTTGAATGTTTGAAGATGTGAAGAAATGCGGGTATAGGCTAGTCCATGAATATCCCAAGGCTCTAGCCTAACAGCTTCTTCCCTTCCCTTTCTTGTCTATTTGATGATGTCGATGTTTAAGATTTGGCCTCTTCGGTTTTAGTTTGTTTTGACATGATCAATGTTTGTGTTTGATGTTTTAAATAGATCCCTTGCCTCAAGATTTTGTTTGTGATATTGTCGAAGCAATCTTCCCGTATTTTGAAGATGGGAAGAGAGACGCATGCAGTCCGCTTTCCAATCCCGTGATTTCCTCCTGGTCTTTGATTTCGTTGAGTTAGTTGCTGCTCGACTTGCTTCTACCCACGTAACCTCTCTCAGATCGCTGATATTTCGCTCTTTTGTTCCAATCTTACTCATTTCCTAGTCTTGTGTATGTTGACCGCATCTGCTTAGATACTTTCTTTGAACTTTTGATTGATTTTTCCTTTAAATTGGTACCTTGATCCCTTTGTTGATATTGAGTCTTAGATAACTATTCCCTCATCTAAGGATTCATTAAGGCATCACATCAAGGGATGGTAACTCCTTTCCCTATTATGTGCTTATTATGTGTTTTTGCATGATTTTGCATGTTTTAAATTAAGTTTTCCTTTGCTTTTATTCATGTCTAGTCTTTATTTATGTCATTTAATTTTTGAGTAAATTATTTGGAGGCCTTGGATGCCAAGTTGTAATAGATAGGTTTAATTTTGCAAAAAGTGTATTTATTCTAGAAAATGTAATAGTTAGATTATTATTCCAAATTTTTCCCCTTAGAATGTATTTAGGTTCCCCCCAATGTAATAATTAGGTTTTATATGTTTATTTTGCATGCTTGCATGATTATGTTTTTATTTGCTTTCCTAGGGTCTTGCATCTAGATATTATGCCTATATGTTATGTGTTTACGTGTTTTATGTGTTTACTTGCTTTAGTATCATATCTACATGTTTATTGTGTAAATGTATTGACGTCACCACACTAGTCCAACGCTAGTTGTGGCTCTTCCTCTCGATTTCTCACTAATCCAATGTTGGTGAGAACTTTTGATGAGGGCTAGTCCAATGGTAGACCCCTTAGAACTGCTCATGCATTAGATACAAATTTCACACACTTTTCACTTTAGAATTTCTTTCCCACTTGCCTGTTACTATTCTCCCATCCCATGTAAACATCTCATTTAGTTTTCTTTTATTAGATTAGTGCATTTAAGGCATTACCCTTAAATTAGGGAAAAGAGTTGGTATGGCTTTTAGCCTTAGCACGCTTTTATTTTCTTCTATGAAAAGAGGATTTAAAGTCACGAACTTAATTCCATTATGTTGCATTATCCCTCTCTAGGACATACATGTGCATTATTTTAAATGCTATCAAAACCATTCTTTAAAAAACAAGTTTCTTTCTTCATGATTAGCAATTCAAAGTCAAAAAACTATTTTTTCTTAAAATTGCACATTTTTGAAAATTCAAGTTCCTCTTTGCATTTAAAATTGATCTTTTCAAAACCAAGTTCTCTTGATATTTTATAAAGATTGCATTTTGAAAACCCTACTTTCCGCTTGTTCGAAGTCTCATCATTTGCATTTTCGGGACCTCCTCGAGGGATCAAACTGGATGACACAACTAATGTGATCAATTCCAATCACACCTCAAGGAGACATTTTGCCCTCTCGATCCAACATTAGGTTTAGGTTTTGCATCCATATAGACAACATCCAAATGTGATAAATTTTAAAGTTAGAATTAGGAAATTTTCAACTAAATCTTGCAACTAGCTTTTGCTAGGTTAGAAGTGGTGCTCTTAGAGACGAGTAACATCGAATCTGCCTTCCCTTCTTTCAACCGTGACCCCGAACCTTTTCTCTAGTTTTCAAAGACCCGAGTCGCCTAAAAAGGGTTTTCTCTGTTTATTTTCATTAATTAAATCTTTAAGTGACTTGGTACACCTAAACTCCATACCAAGTGGCGACCCAAACTGTTTCTAAAATCCCTTTCTAGACTTTTGTTTTTTGGGTCCAAACCGTCAAGATTTTTTGTAGTCCCATGACCCCTTTCCTTTCTTTTCAAAACCAATAAAATCCAATCTTCCCTTTTTCTATCAAAAATGGGCAGCGAATCTGGGAATTTCCCAAGAGGGTCCGAGCACTTGATTTAGTTGATTATTTCTTTTTCTAACTTTCTTATCACATTTGATGTTTTAGGTTGCATTCCTTTTCTTTTCTCTTTATGGTTTTCACGTGTAATCACTCCTTACACATCGCTAGATATGATGGATGAATTATTGTTTATTTATTTACTTGTACCGCTTCTTGTATTTGGGTGTGCATCCACCCTAGAGCCTCAAAATGTTTGATGTTTGAATCCTCCCTCTCAAAGGGAATCACTTTCATACTGCATATGTATTTTACTTTGACCCTACTTTTTTACTTTTAGTGGTTTGTCACGCCTCTCTTGCCTATTAGGATTAGGATCGATCCACTTGATATGTGGCGGTAACGACGGCACGTAAGTAGCAATGTCTAGGGATCACTCGAACCACCCACTTGAGGCATTTGGATTGATGACCTTTGCCTTTGGTCTGAAGGTTTGGGAGCTAACCCTTTATCGAAGTCTAGATGCATTAGTGAGCCCAACCTCATGCATCCATGTTAGAATTGCCTAGGGTAGCTCCACCTTACCCTATTAAGGACCACTAGACACCTAGAGTGAGGATTCCACCCCTCTTTATTTTTTGTGCAATTTGTTGCTCCAACGTTATGTGATATCTGCTGATTAAACTAACCTTTCGTTGTCTTTCCTTTCTTGTATTTCACAAACTCTAGAAAATAAGAGTATTGACACTCTTTAAGACAAGCCATCCTTCTAGATAGGCTATTACATGTTTGAATTTATGTTTATCGTGATTTAAGTTGTAATGGCATATCACTTTAGGCTTACCCCTATTCAAATGGGGCTTCTATAGGCCATGTTTCATTTTGCACCTTTACTTGCTTTAATAAACTGGCATCATGCATTAACCATGAGGGAACGCCACTTAGGGAATCCCATTATAGGGATTACGCCCACCTCACTTCTCCGGGTACATAACCCTTTATAGGAGATTCATGTTTAAATTTCAAGAAACCTGGATATGGGCCCTGTAGGTAAGGTATTTGACCCTTGACGGATTCGCATGGATAGACCACGTATCAAACAATCGCTAGTGCCCAAAGTGGAAATTACTCAGGTTCTGATTTTCCTCACCGTGAGATCAAGGGAACCTATCTCTGACTAATTGGGGATTTTAAGGACATAGAGTCCATGGGTATTTGGTGAGGCTCTAATCCAACTATGGACCTCAGCCTTTAAGATAGGAAATAAGGAATTTACTATGAGTATTGAGGAGGTATCCGGTCTCTCTTAACTTATCAAAAAGGTACGCAATGATATTCCCCGCTGTTTCCTCGAAAGGCTGAATTCGCCGCTTCAACCGATTAAAGGAGTCGTGGTACTAGGGTCGAAGTATAGATGTGAGGTTTTGTTTGATAGATTTGCTACAAGAGATGGATCCTCACAAATATGCCAAAGATTTTTCGCTCAATTCCAAACCTGGGAGCACAAAAGACCGTAGGTATATGGATTTGTTATATGGGATCTACTTATTTCCAAGAAGAGACGGAAAAATTGGTTTAAGATCACCAAGCTTATGAATGACCTATTCTATGGGATTGGAAATCGACAAGGCTCTATAGTACCGACCGGATAGCATACATCTTCAGTAGCTTGCACAAATTGCCAAAAGGGGTGAAATTCTTCCATGGATCCAACCCCTGCACATATGGGCTATGGAGCATTTCAAAAGACAACCGCCTCCCGATAGTTTGCCCTAGTGGGATACAATTGGCTGATTACCATTACAAGAGAGTGGATAGGAATGACTTCAAGAAATGCCGCCAATGGGTGGATTTTCCAATACGCCCCCATCACAAGGTTAGATGGGTATTAGATCGGACGGACCGCCTCGATCCGACTCTTCGCACAAAACTCCGATTTTATACCGCTGTTAGGAACTCAAGGCATTATGAGTTACACTCCAAAGAGATTTTTTGAGACAGCTTGGGACGCTGCTCAAGGACTACCGCTACCCGATTTGACCAACTTCACTAATATTTTGACAAGGAATCTGTCCGCCAAATTCCAATGAAGGTACCGACACGCAAGCATGGGAACGCTGTCCAAGGACAAGGATATTGCTTACATTCCACAACATAAACAGTTGGCTCGTCACACCTCGCATGAAGACCGCTTAGGAATCGATGGAAGATACCGCAGAGGCGCACCATGGAAGTCAAGAGACTGATGGCACCATTGAGGCAAAGGATAGAGAGAATGTACAATTGAAGCAATCAGCACAAGCAAACAAGGATTTGATGTGACAAGAACGAAGATGTGGGAGATGCAAGAAAAGAACCAAGACTTGAAATGGAAATGTGCCGAACTATATGACCAAGTTGAGCGTATGAGGAACCCCTACTCTAAAGAACCAAAAGATGCTGTAATAGATAGGCTAAAAAAATTCAATGGTTTTGTACAAGAACGCCTTCAAGAGATGATGTAGACTATGAGGTTTTAGAATTTGCTAATGAAGAACTTTTTCCATCATTTCACAAGTGTCCGATTTCAGGTTTGATGAATAGGCCCCACCTTGAAAGTATTGCATCATGCTAGGCCTACCCTTGGCACAAAAAAGGGCTCCTCTAGACATGCATCCCAATTATATAAACAATCACTAACTTATTCTTTTTCTTTTTTTTCTTCTTTTCTTTTAATTTCTGCAGCCCTTGGAAATAAGTTTCTAAAATATGTTTCTTTTCCCACTCGTACTTTTAAAATAGTTTCAATGCAGGTCTCCATCGTATCTGCTCTAAAAGCAAAATCTCAAAGCAGTCTGTAGCATGAGTTCTGCACCAACGCTGATAGGGAATGCTTGGTCACTCACCGACTTTGCTGCCTTGGGAGCTCGCTAAGGAAGTATTGGGAAGATTTAATGAGACGAGTGCCGAGATGGTCAGCAGTAATTGATCACAGGGCACAAGAGTGGATGGAAAATTCTGAATGAACACATCATTAGCATTCCCCTCACCACAAGTAATCCACCCCTTTTCTCAATATTCAAACCACTCTTGTTCCACCTATTCCTAACCTTCATGAGATTGTTTTTCTCACCACAACACTGGTTTTCCATACACTCACCCCAACATGTCTTGTCGAGCCCAACCAAAAGGTGCAAACCCTCATACTCAACCCCTGATCACCTTAAACATACCTCCGGGGCCATACCAAGCCTCATCTTCATACCACGGAACCCTTTGTATGGGACATTGCCTCCCAAGGAAGGCCGTAGAGATAGACGAGCCCTGTCATGCCGACAAAGATCCTCACGAAGAGATTGGACAGGTTTGAGGAGTTTATAAAAAGAACTAAGGTCCTGAACCGACATGATGGATTGGATTACGTATGACTCAGTGCCTATTTCCCGACGCCCTCCTACCTATGGGTTTCAAGACCCCTAAAGTTCAGCAAGTATGATGTACCGGAATCCTAAACGACCTTAAAATGTTTGCCAACAAGCTTGGTAAACCAAGGCGATGATGAGAACTTGCCTATGCATCTGCTCTCGAGAGCCTAAGGAGATGCTTTGATTGGTACTCAACCTCAAATCTCAAGAGATCAAACTTGTTGATTTGTCAACAGCCTTTGTGAAGCAAAGATGAATTCAATTGTGAGTTGGCAACACTAACAACATTGGAAGGAATCAAAAGGAGACCCTCGAAGATCACAAGTCATATGCCGTTTACGGAGAAAGTTAAGGTCGCTAAAGTTGAGCCTCCCATGACGTAAGAAGAGATTGTTCGACTTTCATCAAGGCACATGACCCACCTTATTTTGAAGAGATTTTTCAATGACTAGAGTTCTTTTGCTACAATTGTCAATAAGTCGAAGTATGACGAAGTTTGTTAAAATCGAAAATTGTCAATGTAATCTCAAAACAGAATTAGAAACATTGCAGGGCAAATGGCAAGAGAAACTCCCATTTAAAAGAATGGAGAAGTCGCTTGTGGGATCAACCCACCTCTGTGCCCAGAGTCTGAGTCACCCCACCAATTCAAGCTCATACTTACCTTATCCCTACCATCTTATTTATCACACACGCCCAAATGCCTCACCCCGACCTATTTATTTGAATTCCCATCTTGCTCTCAACTTCCCAACCCATCTCCCACCCCCCAAAACTATGCTCCTAGACCCGCCCACAAAATCCGTCCAAAAATTCTTTGAGCACAATGAAATGCAAAATTAGAAAACCTTTCGACTTCTCACCAATTTGGGCCTCATTGACCAGCTTGAAGAAGGCCACTGGGAAAATTGGCGCTATCCCTCCCAAATCAGATCCCCAGGGACTCCCTACGGTATGATCCCCATGCTATCTCAAGGCTACCATTCTCGAAGTCTGGTCATTCGACGATTAATTGTTGGGCCTTGAAGCATAAAATTCAAGACATGGTGGATGCCGGGATACAGTTCAAAAAGAAAGAATGAGTGCGGCCGAACGCCATAGAAACCCTCTCCTGAACATAAAACGCCGCTGGAATGATCATGGAGGAGGAAATTGTTAACCATGCTCGCCTATTAAAGAAGGAGGACGGTGGTGGATCAAGGAAAGGTCTGATGATGATATAGAGACAAGGTTATCTAACCGCTTGTCTGGTCACCCTTTTGACACCATCCCACGGAGAATATGGAGTTTCCTTCGACCCTCAAGAGGCCACACAAAATTAGGCTACCGATTGTTCCACGTCGCCGAGAGGTTTTGGTAAACTGAGGGGTTGTCCATGAAAATGAATCATGCTTTTAATGTCAATCATTTCTTCAAAAACAATGCACTTGTTATCTCAATTTTTGCTTGTTTAAGATTATGCCTTTAATTATGCTTCCATGGTATTATCTCATATCTTGTCCTTTGCCAAATGAAATGAAATTTCTCCTTTTGTCCTTCGCCATATGGTCCACTCACTTTACTTTCGCGACATTTATTTTATTTGCTCTTAGATGACCACAAATAAAACCTTTGACCCTTGATGTCGCTATTTTGGAATTTGGTGGACTAAAATTTGATATCTCATGAACTTGGATGTCATCATTTGTAAGATGATCGAAACATACCGAGATTGGCTTGAGAAACTACCTCTTGGCATGTAGAATTGCAATCAGGATTTCTACTGGGGCACCACCTTACTCTCTCATATATGAGATGGAAGCGTATACCAAGTTGAAACCACATCTTTGCGCTGCTCTAATAAGCTCGGGCAAGAAACCGAGTGGGACCAAGCAACGCCACAAGCAACCTGCCTTTGATCGATGAAAGAAGGTTGAATGCCATTTGTCACGGGCAATGTTACCAGAGGATGGCCTCGGGCTTATAACAAGAAAGTTAGATCTCGCAGGTTCGGGACAAGGTTTTGAAACGATCCTCCCATACAAGAAGAGACTAAGGGAAAGTTCGCCCAATTGGCAAGAGCCGCTCATTATTCAAAAGCTAAGCACTGGAGGGCATTGATTCTCATGGAGATGAGAAGGACGATTTTTCCTCAACCAATTCGAGCATGTGTAAAAGATTTTTCATATGATTGAGCAAGGTTTCTTCAGAATTTTTTGCAAAAGGTGGTCCTAAAAGCTCGACCTTCTTCCTTTCGCTTAAAAACATTTCAACCCCGCTCCTTGAGCCTATACAAGAATAATTAATTATTTAGAAAACCCCTTTGAGAATCATAAACCCCACATCAAATTTTTGTATTTTTGAAAAAAAATCTGAAAAGAACTTTCAATCCTAAAAAGGCAAATGATGCAAATACATTCTATCTTAATTTTTGTCAAGGGATTGTCTCAATCGATGCCACCATTTTAACAAACATGTTTAAATTGACAAATTAGTTTAAGTCCTCCATTTCATTAGACTACCTTATCGCCAACTTCTGCAAATCAAAGGATACTAAAGCAAGTTCACGGGACAAAGCAAGCCGGTGATTACGCCTATCGTGGTTTACCTTATATCAAACACCCTGCCGTTAGTGAGTTCCAAGGAGATGATATCCAAAAGGGTCAAGTGTGACGCTTTGTGTTAAATAATTTTCCTAGCGCTTAGCTTTATTGATTTAAAATGTTATGTTTAGCATTCATTCTATGGTCATGATGTCAAAATAAATTTTCTTTCCTTTGCCCAAATTTTGCATATATTTTCATCAAAAAGGGCATTTTCATCAAAGGACAATCTCTTAGATTACCATGAAGGAACGGTGATATGGTTCGAAGAAGGTGACGACGTAACAGATATGCAACTGTAGAACAAAAAGAATTCGACACCGCCGTCGCCCAAGAACTCATGTTTACGGGTTGTCGAGATAAAAGGGGAGAATGGTGCCATTACTTTTTCACCATTTCTTTCTTAGAAGTTAGGACAAGTGACCAATCGGTCCAATCGAGAAGTCACTTTAGTTTGAGTAAATGTTTAGAATGCATGATTAGACCATTTTGAAGCTATAAAAATAAATAAAGATAGATGTTTTGAAAAATCAAGAAAGGATAAATTCTTTTGAAAAATGTTGGAAAGGTTTCTTACCTACGCTACCAGCGCTATAGCCCCTAAAATAATAATAATAATAATAATAATTAAAAAAATTTTGAAGTGATTTGGTGGTCATGCGTGGACTGACCGCTTCCTCATCGCTTTTACAAATTCATATCCTCGAGTGGTAACGCGGTTGTTGCGGTAGTCCAAGATTTCATCCCAAGGCTTCATCCCTTGCTTTGAAATTCATGTCTTCTCAAGTGTAACGCTGAGTTTATGGATTGTTCCGCGCTTTTCCTCATAACTTTTTTGCTTTATTTCATTTTTTTCAACAAACGCGTATGAGCATGAAGTCACCAGCCTCAAACCCATTTTCTATTTGACAAAGTTTGTGTTCATATGGTAACGCTGACCCATAATGGAGTAGTCCGCCTCAATCCAAGGTTTCATTTCCTGGTGCTCAAAAGCCGAAGGCAAGTCTTCTTCACCGCTTTTCCTTTTCTTCTCCCCCAACTCACCCCAAATCCCTAAATCCATTTTCTTCCATATTTCTTCACCAAAACATTCCTAGGCTTCTTAGAACCTTTTCATCCAACAAAACATCACTTAAAACACATTAAGTTCGGATTGAGGGAGTTTTTCCAAACTAAAATCGATCGATTGGGGTCAATTCAGCTTGTTTTTGGGGCTTTTCTTGTATCATTTCACTCCTCAAACACTCCACTACGTGATTATGGTAAGAAATCCTAACGAAATTACATCTTTGAATTTTAAAATTCTTTTTTCCTTTTTTATGATTTTTTGCTTTAATGATAATGTTTATTGTTGTTGTTTCTAATGTTTATTAGACTTGTTTATGTGATTAAAAGATGTTGGTGAGCCATTTATCTATTTTATTTGTTTTATTTTATTTGTTTAATTATTATTTATTTAAATTGTGTAATTTTTGTCAATTTGTGAATTTAATTTTTGTATTGTTAATTAATAGGTTTGATATGATTGTTAGATTAAAATTGAGCACGTTTGAGTGGTCAAATGCAGAAATTATAGAATTTTTGGAATAATTTGGAACTTGTTGAAATTTCTAGTCCTGTTTGGAATTTTGTGGGATTTTGCACCATTGTAGAATTAATGTGAAAATTAGAAATCACCTGAATTCTTTGATTTTTGTATTTTTATAGAAATTGGGATAAAATTTGTGAATTGTTGATTGAATTGTTGAAGTCTTTGTAATTTATAAGAGTAGTTGAATTCGATTTTTTGTGTGGAATTTTGTTAAATTCGATAAAATTTGTGAATTGTTGATGGAAATTTATACGAATTTTCTGTTTATAAATGTTGTTGAGCCATTTATCTGTTTTATTTGTTTTATTTTATTTGTTTATTTATTATTTATTGAATTGTGTAATTTGTATCAATTTCAGTTTAATTCTTATATTGTTAATTAATAGGTTTGATAGATTGTTAGACTAAAATTGAACACGCCTTTGAGTGGTCAAATGTAGAAATTGTAGAATTTTTTGTTCTTTTAGAATAATTTGGAACTTGTTGAAATTTCTAGTCCTGCTTTGGAATTTTGTGGGATTTTTTCACATTGTAGAATTAATGTGAAAATTGGAAATCACCAATTCTTTGATTTTTGTACTTTTATTAGGAATTGGGATAAAATGAATTGTTGATTGAATTGTTGAAGTCTTTGTAATTTATAAGAGTAGTTGAATTTTTCGGATTTTGTGTGGAATTGCTAAATCATAAAATTTTGTGAATTGTTGATGGAAATTTTATCTACAATTTTCTGTTTATAAATGTTGTTGAGCCATTTCATCATCTGTTTTATTTGTTTTATTTTATTTGTTTATTTATTATTTATTGTGTGTAATTTTGTATCAATTTCTGAAGTTTAATTTTTATATTGTTAATTAATAGGTTTGATAGGATTGTTAGACTAAAAATTGAACACGCTTGAGTGGTCAAATGTAGAAATTGTAGATTTTTTGTTCTTTTAGAATAATTTGGAACTTGTTGAAATTTCTAGTCCCTGTTTGGAATTTTGTTTTTTCACCAATTGTAGAATTAATGTGAAAATTGGAAATCATCGAATTCTTTGATTTTTTTGTACTTTTATAGAATTTGGATAAAATTAGTGAATTGTTGATTTTTTGTGGAAATTTATGGAAAAGTTGGGAGTTTTGAATTCTCGTCACAATTAATTGAATTGTTGGAGTTTTGTAATTTATAGGAATTGAATTTTAGGTTTTGTGTGAATTTTTGAGTTCTTAGATTTTAGAATTTAAATGATTTTGTGAAATTTATTGAATTTTTTAGAAACTTTTGTTTTTTTTTTGTTGGTATTTTTTGTAAAATTCCTAGAGATTTTTTCATAGACTTGTTAAAATTCTGAAATTTTGGAAAATTTGTTGAATTATTGCACTCTTTGTTCCTAAATGTAATCTGTTGTTGAATTTTAAAAGAATTTTGAAAGTTCGTGATTTTGTGAATTTGATTGAAATCTTTTAGAATTTGAATTTTTTAAGACTTTGTAGAAATTGTTTGAACTCAGTGGTTTTAGAATTTTGTTTTAGGTATTTTCCAAGAATTTCTAATTTGTTTATGTATTTACCATCACTTGTCAAGTTTGTTTGAAATTAATCTCAAAATTAGTCGCCTAAAATTATCTTCGTGTAATGCCCACGCGTTATACTTGGCCGGCAAAGCGGTGGTCGAAGGGTCGTGCCATCTTGTTTTCGCGAGACCATTATAGCGGGGGAGAGACTTTCGCCGAGACCCACTGTACCACCCAGCATGAGGATTGATTCACCCTGCGGTTCTCCTAAGGAGAACCGAGTGCACGCTCGAGAGCATAGACTTTGTGATGTAGCTGGACAATAGCTACCTCGGAGGACGCACTGACATCCACCGATAGACCGGGTGGCCTCCCATCGACATGCTGATCTTCCCCGACTTGGTTCATGAAGTTCTCACGCCAACATCGGCGACAAGAAGGCACTGATGGAGAGGATTGAGTCTCTGGAGAGTTCGATTGAGATCACCCTGATCACTATAGCTTCGACTTCCTCATGCGGTGAGCAGGTCCGATTTGAAGAAGGACTTCACACCCAACTGGGAGTGGGATCCCGCATGCTATGGCCTTGATTCTGAAGGCGGAGTACGCATAATGGAGTTCCAGGTCCGCGAAGGGTTGGCTCGATCTTTCCAACCGCAAGCTATTTTGTACACCCTGCCCACAATGTCATCCCAAAGAAGAGCGGTGGGGTTAAGGAACAAGCGATCTATACTTTTAGATCGATGTTCTGTCGACTCACCATTCGCCTGTAATCTCCCAACATTATCGGGCCATATTCCACGCTACCTGCGGAGGACGCGTCATTCCACTTTCTCAGTTTCCCGACTTATTTCACTTCTCCTCCACAGGCGGGGTGATTCCCCCACTGGTATCCCACTCTCCCCGAGGCCGGTGGGTTCTGAGCTCGGCAAGATTGATTGACACCGGGATCTCACACATAGATGTCGGGACATCGCCTCCGGCGAGCCCAAGAGCTACTGAGGCAATGAGGGAGGAGAGACTGGCCATCACCGCTCACACCACCACCACCGCGGCACACGGGTGGTTTCATGGACACTGGGGATTTGGATTCGGATGATCGAGAGACGGGATCGGCATGGAGACGCAGTTCGGTTCGACCACGTATGGAGGAAAGCAGATCGCTTTGAGCACTCGACAGGTCCATGGTATAGGCATATCGTCTCGACATTCAGCCGCCGCAGCCTATCCCGAGACCACCCATGGAGGCGTCATGGGACGACATGGATCCGCCCCATGATTTGCTGTTTATTCTACTCGTGCTTTATTTCTCTTTTTATGTTTGATCTTGTATTCTGATTAGGTTTAAGAACCCGTTAGACATACTTTTTTAAATTGTTTGAGGATGTGTATATTTGTTTAAATTTAGCTTTATGTGCTTATATGTGTTGATTGTGATTTGAAAATTTAAGGTTCGTGGCGGGAGTTCATCCGCCATATGGGAAACTGCCAAAATTTTTTCAAAAAAAAAAATCTAAATTGCACATTTGCCTCATAAATTGATTTGTTTTTTTCAAATTTGATTGCAATTGTTTTCATCCTTTGAAATAAAAGTTCATGTGATATGAAAATCCTTTTCCATCCCACTGAAATAATTATTATGTGATTGTGACATTGGCATTTTAGAAAGTATGTTTTGTAAAATAGGGAAAATTATGCCTCAATTTTTTCCATTAAATGAGATCTTCTTTTATTGATTTTACAAGAAAATGATTGATATTGTTGGCAAATGATCCTTTCAATTGATGTGAAAATTCAAAAAAAAAAATAAAAAAGAAAAGCAAAGAAAAAAAGCAAGAAAGTGAATTTAAATTCTACTCCAATGATTCTAGTACTAAGTAACCGAGGTTTAGCATCTACAAATGTTAACTTTTGTGTAAACGGTGCTTGAATTAGTATACAAAGCAGTTTGAAAAGTAAAATGTTGAGTGGGGTCTTCACCTAAAAGTGTTGATTTTCACAAAGACATCTTACTATTTGAGCAAGAAGGCATATGTCGAATAACCTGAGTCTTCACCTAAAGTGTTGATTTTCGCCACAAAAGTATTATTGCAATTTGAATAGAAGATATGTTTTAAATCCTTTTAGCAGTAAAATCGAGAAAATATGGAAAAGGAAAGCTTGAATTGACTATATGAGTCGTTTGATTGCAAAATTTGGTAAAAGTGAGAAATCAAACTTGAATTTTTAAAAAATTGAGGTATAATTGTCTCTCTTTTACTTGATATCATGAGTACTTGATGCAAATTGAATAATTGCATAATAATGTTTTGCCTAGTTTATGAGGATTTGGACTTCCAAAATCACATGGTTTATTTCAATCCCATAACTTGTTTTGATGAATATTTCCTATCACTTGAAAGCAAGCAATGTTTCATAAGCACGAATATCTGATGAATGTGTTTTATTGCATGATTTTCATACGTTTTAGTCATTTAATGGCTAACAGCTATGATCACAAGAGTTTTTTACACTTTATGTTTAAAAAAAAAGAAAAAAAAAAGAAAAAAAAAAGAAGAACTGAATTGCCATGGACTAATTGGTTAATATTTCATGACTTCGGGTTAAATTTTGACACGCAATTTTGTTTTAAGAGAAGTGGTCTCCAATTTTGGATAATGCATTCAAAATTAATTTTTGCCGAAAAGGTTTGGCGAGATCAAGAGGGCAACATATGTGTATTGTTTCTAACCCTACTGAGAGGAAAGGTTTCAGTTACACTTTTCAATTTTTCAAAATCCATCAATTCTTAAAAAAAAAAAAAGAGAGAGAAAGAAAAAAAGTCATTGTTCCTATCAATCACTTACTTTTCAAGTCAAGAAAAGTCAAAAATCAGAATGGCACCATTTCATCGAGTGCATCATTACTTGCATTTTACATTTATCATGTTTGAACAACTTGTGTTTTTTATTTTTCAAAGTCCGCAATCCTAAAGCATTTATATTTTCATCTCTCCCATCTAGTCATTCAGGGCTTGGGTCAATCCTGAATAATGAGTATGTTTAGTCATTCCGGCTTGGGTCCAATCCCAATAGTATGTTTAGTCATTGCTGGGTCCAATCCCACCGAATAGTATATCTAGTCATTCGGCTTGGGTCCAATCCCACCGGAATAGATGTTTAGTCATTCTTGGATCCAATCCCAAATGGAACAAGAGAGTATATTTAGTCATTCGGGCTTGGGTCCAATCCCACCAATCAATGATCATTGCCAGTCAATCCTTGATATGTCTAGTCATTCAGGTTTGGGTCCAATCCCATCAATAGTATGTTTAGTCATTCGGTGCCCTGGGTCCAATCCCATCAATAGTCTAAATTTGGAAAGAATTTAAATTTACATCGCTTGGTTGTCGCCTGCCTCACTTCTACCTCCCCTTCTTTCACTTAAATTTTATCATTTGCTGTTTGTACTCGCCTCAGCGAACCCCTTCTATCCCCTTCTTCAAATTTAAATTTCTGTTGGTGAGTCTCAGCCTCCGCCGGGCACCCTTCTATCTCCCGTTCTCAATTTTACAAGATTCATTCATTTCATTTAGTTCATTTGTATTGGAATCTCGCTTTGACTCGATTCTCATGTCGAGATAATAGGCAACTCTACCAGTTCGGTCGTTATGCATTTTAGTTTGAAAATTTGGCAATCTAACATTCCTCTTGTTCACAATGGTTGGATACAACAGCGAAAATCAGTAAGCATTTAAGCCTCACGTCTTTTATCTAATTTCTTGACCGCATTAAAGAGGCAAGTTGTAGACACCAAATTTTGACTATTTCATTTGTTTTCCTATGTTTTTATCTATTAATGTTTAGTTATTTATTTTTGAATATTCTAACACATTTTCCTCATTTTTGTAGGTTTTTCTAAAAAAAAAAAAAAAAAAGAGAAAAGTCAAAAGCGGACGACAAGACTGATAAGTCCGCGTAACCAGTCCGCGTAACATGATCAGAAGCGAAAAAAAAATGGCACGGGATTTTTCCGCTGAACCCTGATCATCTCTTTCCAAAGCTGTAATTTCGATGCTTGAACGATAAGAAACCTATTTAAACATTCCTCAACTCCTCTAACCCCATCCCAACAACTCATCTAACGCTCAAAATTAGCTCACCCTCATCCCAAGAACATCAAAACCCTTAGTTCTAGGTTTGGTGGCTATAAATAGCCTAGATTAGGGTTTAGAAAGGAAAAGAGGTGAGTTTTAGAGAGGGATTCTCTGGAAATTAGGAGAGCTTTTGAAAGCAGAAAACGGCTGGGGAATTGGAGAGAAAAAAAAGAAAGAAAGAAAAAGGAAAAGCTAGGGTTTCATACTTAGGAGATTATTCTTGAATTTCTGCCTCCTCTTCGCTTAGATCCAAGATTCCGATTGTAACATCCTTCTACTTTATTTACCGCTTTTTGATCGTAAAATTACGGAAATTTGGACCTTTTGGTGGAACCAAGGTCTTGAATAGTTTTTCCTTTAGTTTATGATATTTGATGATGATTATCAGTTGTTATATGAGCATGTTGTGTTTATAAAGCCTTGGTAAGGCTAGTAGATTTGTTTTTACGTTTAAAATCAGACGTTTGATGCTTCTGTGATGATGCTGTTGTGATTCCTGAGAAATTTCTGGAAAAATGTTTTTCACGTTTTGAAGATGTGAAGAAAAGAGGACCACTATGCGGAATCCTCCAGCGTACGCCACATTTCCTCTTGAATGTTTGAAGATGTGAAGAAACGCGGGTATGTTACGCAGGCTAGTCCGCGTAACATCCCGCGCTTCTAGCCTAACAGTTCTTCCCTTCCCTTTTCTTGTCTATTTGATGATGTCGATGTTTAAGATTTGGCCTTCTTCGGTTTTAGTTTGTTTTGACATGATCTGAATGCTTGTGTTTGATGTTTTAAATAGATCCCTTGCCTCTGAAGATTTTGTTTGTGATATTGTTTGAAAAACTAGAAGCAATCTTCCTGGTATTTTGAAGATGTGAAGAACGCTGGACCACTTATGCGTGGAATTCGTAGATAACGCCTCAGCGTTTCCTCTTGAATGTTTGAAGATGTGAAGAAAGCGGTTAGAAGTTATTCGCTAGCTAGTCCAGCGTAACATCCCGCTTCTAGCTCTAACAGCTCTTCCCTTCCCCTTTTCTTGTCTATTTGATGATGTCGATGTTTAAGATTTGGCCTTCTTCGGTTTTAGTTTGTTTTGACATAATCTGAATGCTTGTGTTTGATGTTTCAAATAGATCCCTTGCCTCTGAAGATTTTATTTGTGATATTGTCTGAAAAACTGGAAGCAATCTTCCTGGTATTTTGAAGATGGGAAGAGACGCTGACGGACAGCGTTTCAGTCAGCGCTTCCCCTCCAACAGTCTTTGATTTTGCTGTAACGCTGAGTTAGTTGGCTTCGACTGCGCTTCTACCCAGCGTAACCTCTGCTTTCTGTATTCTGTTGATATTTCCTGCTCTTTTGTTCCAGAATCTTACTCTATTTCCTAGTCTTGTGTATGTTGACTGCAGAATCGTTAGATACCTTTCTTTGAACTTTTGATTGATTTTTCCTTTAAATTGGTACCTTGATCCCTTTGTTGATATTGAGTCTTAGATAACTATTCCCCTCATCTAAGGATTCAATTAAGGCATCACATCAAGGGATGGTAACTCCTTTCCCCTATTATGTGCTTATTATGTGTTTTTGCATGATTTTGCATGTTTTAAATTAAGTTTTCCTTTGCTTTTATTCATGTCTAGTCTTTATTTATGTCATTTAATTTTTGAGTAAATTATTTGGAGGCCTTGGATGTCAAGTTGTAATAGATAGGTTTAATTTTGTAAAAAGTGTATTTATTCTAGAAAATGTAATAGTTAGATTATTATTCCGAATTTTTCCCCTTAGAATGTATTTAGGTTCCCCCCAATGTAATAATTAGGTTTTATATGTTTATTTTGCATGCTTACATGATTATGTGTTTATTTGCTTTCCTAGGGTCTTGCATCTAGATATTATGCCTATATGTTATGTGTTTACGTGTTTTATGTGTTTACTGTTTTAGTATCATATCTACATGTTTATTGTGTAAATGTATTGACGTCACTACACTAGTCCAACGCTAGTTGTGGCCTTTCCTCTCGATTTCTCACTAATCCAATGTTGGTGAGAACTTTTTGATGAGGGCTAGTCCAATGCTAGACCCTTAGAATGCCGTTCATGCATTAGATACAAATTTCACACACTTTTCACTTTTAGAATTTCTTTCCCACTTTGCCTGTTACTATTCTCCCATCCCGTATGCGAAACATCTCATTTAGTTTTCTTTTTATTAGATTAGTGCATTTAAGGCATTACCCTTTAAATTAGGGAAAAGAGCGAGTATGGCTTTTTAGCCTTAGCACGCTTTTATTTCCTTCTATGAAAAGGAAGATTTAAAGTCACTGAACTTAGTTCCCCACACCCATTATGTTGCATTATCCTCTCTAGGACATACATGTGCATTATTTTAAATGCTATCAAACCATTCTTTAAAAATCAAGTTTCTTTCTTCATCATTAGCAATTCAAAGTCAAAAAACTATTTTTCTAAAATTGCACCTTTTGAAAATTCAAGTTCCTCTTTGCACTTAAAACTGATCCTTTTCAAAAAACCAAGTTTCTCTTGATATTTTATAAAGATTGCATTTTGAAAACCCTACTTTCCGTTTGTTCGAAGTCTCATCATTTGCATTTTTCGTGACCTCCTTGAGGGATCAAACTGATTGATGACACAACTAATGTGATCAATTCCAATCACACCTCAAGGAGACATTTTTGCCCCCTCGATCCAACATTAGGTTTAGGTTTTTGCATCCATATAGACAACATCCAAATGTGATAAATTTTAAAGTTAGAATTAGGAAATTTTCAACTAAATCTTGCAACTAGTTTGGCTAGGTTAGAAGTGGTGCCTTAGAGCAGTAACATCAATCTTTGCCTTCCCTTCTTTCAACCGTGACCCTCGAACCTTTTCTCTAGTTTTCAAAGACTGAGTCGTCTAAAGGGTTTTCTCTGTTTATTTCATTAATTAAATCTTTTGGGTGACTTGGTACACCTAAACTCCATACCAAGTGGCGACTCCAAACTGTTTCTAAAAACCCTTTTCTAGACTTTTGTTTTTTTGGGTCCAAACCGTCGCATTTTTTGTAGTCCCATGACCCCTTTCCCTTTCTTTTTTCAAAAAACCAATAAAATCCAATCTTCCCTTTTTTCCATCAAAAAATGGGGTGCGACAATGAGGTTAATAAGTGAATGAGTATCTGTATGTGTGGAAAAAATCATTTATGTTTATATGAAAACTGTATTTATGTGTAAGAAAAAATCATTTTATTTGTACAAATGTGTGTAAGAGAATATTATACATTAAAATATATGAAATAATATGTTGGGTTATACTTGGGTTATGAGTTTGAATTGACCTAATGTAACCCAATCTAATATCAACTTATTTTATACTTGGACGGGTTGTGTATAACCCAAATAAATAAAACGCCACTATCAACTTGTCCAAAAACCATTCAACCCACCCAATTGCCACCTTTTGTTGTCCATCGTATCTTCCACCCCCTTAAATCATATCCTTCACCAGGCTTCCACATCTAGTTCTCCCGTGTAACCCCATTTTTTCTTCTCTTTTATTTCTTTGTTCTTCCACAAAATCTGCTACCGCCCCAAATTCTAACTTTAGTTGAAACCAAGAAATTGATACTTCGTACTCCTGATTTTTCTTGCATTGCTACGATATAGTGGGCAAGTCAACCAAGTATCTCTACTTTAATATGAACACTTGTGGAAAGATGAAAATTTCCGGCTAAGTATTTTCCTCCACAAACTAGGTAAATATTTCTCTAATTTCTCATATCTTGATAACTTTGAAGCTTTTTATGTTGTTTTCGGCATCGATGGTGGCCTTGGTGGAGTTGGCTAACAGTGGTAGTGATTGAGTTTTTCCGATATGATGGTGTTGTCTTTTGCAATTTTGGAGCAGATTGAAGAACCGATGGGGAAGAAAATATGTTATCAGTTTTACATTTCGACATGCAAAGTTTTGCTCCTCTTAATTTGATCTATAAAAATATAATATACAACACATATCACTCATAAAATCAAATAGAATAGAAAATGTTGAATATTTAAGTAAGGGCATAACTACCACTTCAATTGACACATTTAGTCATATTCAATTGCATCCATTTTTCACATTTCATAAAACCACAAGGTGATTATGTGGTTATTTTGAAATGATAGAGGAGCTAAGAAAAAAAAAAAAACCACAGTGGGTTTATTTGTATTTTACCCATAAAATAATGGACAATTTATTCTCAGGAGTTGAATTATTCCTGATTATGGATGTTACTATTATTTGTGCTGATTTGTGACCGTACACGAACTAATATATTGCACAAACAACTACATTATATTCAATCAATTAACACAACATTATAGGTTTTAAAGCACAAAGCACCATAAAATAGTCATCTACTTCTAGAACTCCACCAGCCACAAGTTACGTACAAAGCAATCAACCCTTATGCCTCTAAATCCAGCTGCAGTAGCCAGGGCAAGAAAATCAGATTCAAATCTCTCTTTTCTTTTCGAGGTTTTAGTCATCATTATCAGATCGGCCTGGCAAGCGGTTTTGACGCTTGCACTAGTATCAGTAACCAAAGGAAGAATATAATCTACAACTACAACCGTTCCATTTCCTGATAGAGCTTTGTAACAATTCTTCAGCAACTTCACGCACTGACCATCATCCCAATTGTGAACTATCGACTATAAAGTGTCAAAAAAAAAGACTATAAAAATGTCAAGAAGATTGTTTGTTAATGTTGTAGAAAAAGGACACTAGGCAGGTACAGGGCATCATAAGAAGAGGCAAAGAATGTAACTCTATTTATACTGTTTCGTGTAAACTCGGTCTTATAAACGCAATGGACAAGTTTGATCTCATGCAAAAAGCATAACTGTTATGCTTATCTTACAAAGGGCACCTCAAGATCAATTTATATGGCAAAATATTAGCAACTCAGACTACAAACTGGCTACACAAATAGGGTGGTACCTGTGTTGTGTCAAATTGTGTTCGTATGGGAAGAGTTTAAACTTGTATTGCAAACATTTAGCTTTCATTCATGGCATTGCTTGTTCATTAATGTGTGGCATCATGCTTTAACCATTTTTCTTGAATAATCTTTTTACACACCAAAATTACATGTCAAATGTTACCAAAAGTCAAAAAAAAAAAAAGAATAAAGCATGGGCATTTGAATTGCTTGACCAATTTAAGTTTTTACATGAAAAATTAAGGATGACAGTTTGCTCAAAAAATTGAGGATGACACGTTACCTAAACTATGACGACCCCACCTCTCCCTAGAGCGAACCCTAAGATATCAACGAGCTGCCTACCCAACTCTCATCGGAACTCAAATACAAATTCACAAGCCAAATCTTAAAAGTGGATACAATCCCTCATAACAATAGTTACAACTCCAATCGAAGATATTAAGAATCGACCTCAATAAAAATTCACTATCCATCTAACAAACCCATCTTGAAGTACGATACTAGATTTAAACTCGCAAGAACCAAGTTTCAACCTTACAACCAAAAGAAAACTAGGGAGGCAAGTATATTACACTTAATTTAGAAGACTTAGATAAAGTCTAAGCCTTCCTCAAAACCCTCATCCACAAGCCCGCCCTCTGTTAAGGAAAACAAACTAAAGAGTGAGCTTTCGCTCAATGAGGCCCAAGAAAACATGCAACCAACAAGGTATCATACAAGTCTCAAGAATTATAAATCAAAACAAGATAAAATATACATGTTTCAAGAAAATGGTAACATGATCAAATAAAAGGATACAGAGCTCTCAAGAGCTAGCTCAAGTCGCTTGATCAAGATTCAGGTCTCCCGTTGACACTCCGTCAACTTTATACAAAATTACCAACAAGTAGAATGCCACTTCACGCCATTCTCCGTCCATCTCAAAACCCCCTACCGAGCCTACACGCCAAAATCAAGATAGATGATACTCGAGTACACCATTCAAATACAAGTTCAAGATAGAATCCAAGTTCATGATTCAAGTGTCAAGATTTCACATTTCAAGACCCAAGGTTCGTTGATCGCCTCGACCGAGCCCTTGCTGACTCAATTCGACCAACTAGCTATAGACACCAAATTTTGACTATTTCAATTGTTTTATTATGTTTTTATCTATTAATGTTTAGTTATTTATTTTTGAATTTTCTAACACTTCTTTCTTATTTTTGTAGGTTTTTCTTAAAAAAAAAATCAAGTCAAAAACGCGGACCAGTTACGCGGATTGGTCCGCGTAACTAGTCCGCGTAACACCTGATCAGAAGCCAAAAAAAAATTACGCGCGCGTTTTTTTTCCAGCCTTTCCTTCCTCATTTCCAGCTGTATTTCTTGTGTCTTTGGCATCAAGTAATCGTTTTAGTTAATGCCCAAATCACCCTTGATCCTTAAGACACAAATAAAACGCATCCAATGATCAAGATTAATCCAAGAAAACCCTCAAAGTATCTAAGCCTTTGGTTGTAGGTTTTAATGCCTATAAATCACCCATGTTAGGGTTTTCTGGAAGAGGGGCTGAAGGCTGAGAGAGAAAGAGGGAAGAGGGAGGCTGAGAAAGAAAAGAAAAGAGAGAAAAACGATTGAAAGATCAAAGAGAAAAAAAAGAAAAAGAGAGAAAAGATAAAAACTAGGGTTTCTTTTTTTAGTGAAGATTTCTGGAATTTTGGTGATTCCTTTTCGTTCTTCTCAAGCTTCCGAATCAGGTTGTCTTCCTTTACTCTATCTATTGTTTTTCCTGGTCGAAAATTGCTAGAAATCAGACCTTTTGGTGGAACCAAGGTCTTGACTATGTTTTTTGATGTTTTATAATAGTTGATGATGTTTATTTGTTGTTATATGAGTATGTTACGTTTAGATAGCCTTGGTAAGGCTATTAGATTTGTTTTTACGTTTAAAATCAGACGCGTTTGATGCTTACGTGATGATTACATTGGGTTTTCTGAAAAATTTCTGGAAAAATGTTCTTCACGCTTTGAAGATGTGAAGAAAGCTACTGCGGATTACTCAGCGTAGCGCTGCGTTCCTCTTGAATGTTTGAAGATGTGAAGAAAGCGAGCTCTTTGCGGCTTGGATATCTTCCGCGTTCTTCTTGAATATTTGAATATGTGAAGAAACGCGGGGTTGTTACGCAGGCCAGGCAGCGTAACTACCCGCTTCTACCGACAGTTCTTCCCTTCCCCTTTTTTTGTTTATTTGATGATGTCGATGCTTAAGATTTGGCCTTTTTCTGTTTTAGCTTGTTTTGATGATCCGAATGATGATGTTTAATGCTTTAAATAGATCCCCTGCTCAAGATATTGTTTTGTGTTATTGTCTGAAAAACTGGAAGCAATCTTCGATATTTTGAAGATGGGAAGAGAGCGGACATTACACGGCTGAGTCCAGCGTTTCCACCAGCGTTCTCCTCTGAACTTTATTTTGCATGTAACGCGGACCAAGTTGCGTGGCTCAGTCCGCGTTTCTACTCCGCGTAACCTCTCTGTTCCTCAGTTTTGTTGCTATTTCCTGCTCTTTTGTTCCAGAATCTTACTCTATTATTCATATTTCCTAATCTTGTCCATGCTGCTTGCAGAATCTACTTTGATACCTTTTCTTTGAATTTTTGATTGATTTTTCCTTTAAATTGGTACCTTGATCCCTTTTGTTGACATTGAGTCTTAGATAACCATTCCCATCATTTAAGGATTCAATTAAGGCATCACATCAAGGGATGGTAACTTCTTTCTCCTATTATGTGCTCTTATGTGTTTTTGCATGATCTTGCATGTTTTAAATTAAGTTTTCCTTTGCTTTTTATTCATGCCTATTCTTTATTTATGTCATTTAATTTTTGGGTAAATCATTTGGAGGCCTTGGATGCCAAGTTGTAATAGATAGGTTTAATTTTGCAAAAAGTGTATTTGTTCTAGAAAAATGTAATAGTTAGATTATTATTCCGAATTTTTTCCCCTTTAGAATGTATTTAGGTTCCCCCAATGTAATAATTAGGTTTTTATATGCTTATTTTGCATGCTTGCATGATTATGTGTTTACGTGCTTTCCTAGGGTCTTGCATCTAGATATTATGCCTATGTGTTATGTGTTTATGTGTTTTATGTGTTTACTTGCTTTATTATCATTCTACATGTTTATTGTGTAAATATATTGGCGTCACCACACTAGTCCAACGCTAGTTGTGGCCTTTACTTTCGATTTCTCACTAATCCAATGTTAGTGAGAACTTTTTGACGAGGGCTAGTCCAATGCTAGACCCTTAAATGCCATTCATGCATTAGATACAAATTTCACACACTTTTCACTTTTAGAGTTCTTTCCCATTTTTGCATGTTATTATTCTCCCATCCCGTATGCGAAACATGTCATTTAGTTTTCTTTTTCGTCAAAAAAATAGATTAGTGCATTTAAGGCATTACCCTTTGAATTAGGGAAAAGAACGAGTATGGCTTCCTAGCCTTAGCACGCTTTTATTTCCTTCTATGAAAAGGAATAATTAAAGTCACGAATTTAGTCCCCCGCACCCATTATGTTGCATTATCCCTCTTTAGGACATACATGTGCATTATTTTGAATTCTATCAAAATCATTCTTTAAAAGTCAAGTTTCTTCTTCATGTTTTAGCAATTCAAAGTCAAAAAAAACCGTTTTTCTTAAAATTGCATCTTTTGAAAATTCAAGTTCCTCTTTGCACTTAAAATTGATCTTTTCAAAAATCCAATTTCTTTCCCCTTGAGATTTTATAAAAATTGCACTTCTTTTGGAAAAACCCTAGTTCTCCCGTCTTTTTCGAGTCTCATCATTTGCATTTTTCGTGACCTCCTCGAGGGATCAAACTTGGATGACACAACTAATATGATCAATTCCAATCAAACCTCAAGGAGACATTTTGCCCCTCTCGATCCAACATTAGGTTTAGGTTTTGCATCCATGTAGATAACATCCAAATGTGATAAATGTTAAAGTTAGAATTAGGAAATTTTTAACTAAATCATGCAACTAGCTTTGGCTAGGTTAGAAGGGTGCCTTAGAGACGAGTAACATCGAATCTTTGCCTTCCCTTCTTTCAACCGTGACCCCCGAACCTTTTTCTCTAGTTTTTCAAAGACCTGGAGTCGTCTAAAAAAGGGTTTTCTTAGTTTATTTTCATTAATTAAAATTTTTTGGTGACTTGGTACACCTAAACTCCATACCAAGTGGCGACTCCAAACTTTTCTAAAATCCTTTTCTAGACTTTTGTTTTTGGGTCCAAATCGTCGCATTTTTGTCCCATGACCCCTTTCTTTTTTCAAAAATAAAAAAATCAAATTTTCAACCAAAAAGCATTTTCCAACTAAAAACCCGAGAAGAGGGGTTCTCCCCCTCTCTTCCTTTCCATAAAAAAATGGGGCGCGACACTAGCCAATGGATTGGATCCCAAGCAAGAAATTCAAGTACAAGACATTCAATTCACAAAATTCAAATAACAAAATTCTTGTCAAGATATGGGTTCAAGAACGACAAGTACACCCTTGTCCATCCAATAGCAATTCGAATACGAGTATGAAATTTCAAGGAGACAAGTTGTTCAAGCAAGCAAGTTCATCAATCAAACATATACAAGCACTTGGAACACTCACCATAATTTCACAAGTTTTACTTGTCACTCAAAACAACACTGGCTTCTTCACTTACGAGCCCTGGAGCGATAAGGTACGTTTTAGGTAGTAACTATTAGCTAAAATAGCCATACACAATCATGGATATCAATTTGAAGCAAGATTGGAAACAAGAACAAGGGACATTGCATAGCGTATTCCAAAAACTCATTATTTCTCTAAAAACTCATTATTTACTTTATTATAGTTAAAACTAAGAAATAACTTGAGCACATTCCCAAGAGGCCTTAGCAATTATCACTTCGCAAGACAAATGAGTTTGCTCTCTTTTGAGGGACTCTACTTTGGTCTCAATTTATTGCTTAAGCAAAGATAAGATATAAGAACATTCGGTAGAATTAATCCAAATAACAACTAGTATATCAAGCCAAGTATAAAAGTTGACAATTTCTTTAGTTCCACTTAGTATTCATGGTATGCTAAACTTCACAAACATTAGTCATTTAGCTTCACTCAAATGTCATGGTTTATTCACTAAGTTTCATACATAAAAGTGCACTTAAAATACATAAACTACTAACTTGATTTGGATTGTCTAGGTTCCCTGTAGTCTCTTGAAGACAAATCCATGTGTGAGAAACATTTGGTACACTTCAAGTTGATAGGTCAAGCTCAAGTTCTTAGCACATTCTAGGACGCATCTTGTACAAATTAGCCAAAAGTATCTAACATAAGTATCTCATTACAAAGGTCTTAACAAACATGAAACACTTGATCAGCAATATGATTATGAGCAAAGTTAGTTATCAAACTATCAAGTTTCTGTTAGCTTCTAGTGTTTTGGTCATAACCAGAACTTTACTCATTGGATTGAGATGCATTTTATACAGTTTCGAAATTAAGGCACAAACCTACATTTCTTATGAAGAATCGAGATCCAATTCATGCATTTTCATGGTCAAAAATCAAAATCTTAGAGGTTCAGAAAGCTATCGGGTAAAACAGGATTTTTGGGCATTTAGGGGTATTTTGGTCATTTCACATGCTACAGTGCTCCAATTGATTTGAAATTTTGTGAGTAGAAAGTCCTCTACAACTTGCAATAGCCAATTTAGCCTTTATCATAGAGGAATTTGCAGCTCAATTTAACACAATATGGGGCAATATATCAAACACTTACTAGGCAAGAAATATTCCTTCATTTTTATGATACTCCATCAATTAAGCTTAAACCTTAAGTACTTAGGCTAACCGAGCATCACATAAATAACATAAATCAAGCATCACTTAAATAACATAACAAAAATAAAGTCTTACTAAATTACTTGAGGTAATCCAAGAAACTTCCAAATATCATGCTAATTTGTTACTTTAATACAACATATATATCAAGTTCCTCAAACTTAAGAGAAAAGTTGGAAGTGTTTTAGCATGCTATACCTCCCATAGATATCACAAAACCTAGCTTGAGAATTGAGCAAGTCTTACCCCAAAGTTCCTTGCACAAATTTGATCCAAAAATGAAGCAAGAAAACTAAGGTTTCAAGTGGGTTTTGTGGTTGTTCGAATTGTTTTTCTCTCCTTCTCTTTCTCTCCCAAGTTGGCAGGCCAAGACAAGTGGAGAATGGAAGAGAAATTGAGTTTGGAAAGTTTAAGACATAATGCTTACTTGGTGTGATAAATAATCTCTTGGAAAGTTGTGGAAAATTTTGTGCCACATGGCAAATTCCTAATGAAACCACATTTCGTGCTTTTAAATCTTTCATTAAACCAACCATCTTTCACTTCCAAAAATACCCTTCTATATTTTAAGTAATTCCAATTAAATCCTAACTTTCACTTTTCAGAAATATCCTTGTCCATTTCAAACAATTCCAATGAAACCATAGGTCATTTCTTGAAAGTAGAGAAACATAATAACTCTTGAAATCATTTTTCCAATTCACTAAGAAATTCAATTCATCCAAAGTAGAAAATATATATAAAAAAATACATTTTGAAAGCACCTTGAATTTTCATGGCGTTACATAAATTCAAGAAATTGATTCTCAAAAAAAAAAGTTGAATAAATGAAGACCAATTTAAGTTTTTACATGAAAAGTTAAGGGTGACACTTTACTCAAGAAAATTGAGGATTACACATTACCTAAACTCAAGAAATTGATTCTTAAAAAGGAAAAAAAATTGAATAAATGAAGCATGGACCTTTTTCAAGGAGACAAAGTGAAAACAACCACGGTGAAATGGATTTGTAAGGAAAGTTAAAAGAAAAAAAAAACGTGCACATGGATAAGCATAAAGTAGCAGGATTAAAGTGAAAGCACATTTGGCATACAAACACAAAATAGGGCTAAACTTCTCTCCATTACATTAGAGAACATTTTTCTACACTACTCCCAATAAAATTAGTTTAAAATCTTTTTTTGAAAATCAACTATAGTCATAATATATTTCATCAATTGTGTTAGTTATACATAAAATTTTGTATAAAATTGAATAAGTTTTACCTTCGAATTAATCATGGTAAATTTTGTTACTATTTTGACTCATTTTTCACTATATAAATGTTCTATGTAAATTGAATATTAAAGAATTCTCGAATGAGTATCATTTTTTAATATGTGGATCTAGAAATTAAAAGAAAAGTAACAACACAATCAAATGATTTTATGAAGTTATAAAATTTTTATATAAATAAATGGAACACCAGCTAACTCAAAATAAAGAGAAATCTAATGGAGAGGATCATAACTGCACAAAATAGACAGCGATTATGGAAGCCTAAAATTCAAAAGTCCCACAATCCATGATTTGGATATTTATTCTGCCAAGGAACACCCGCTAACTCGACCCGTTCTCTTGCTTTTAATATAAGGACCATCCAGACCTCAATCTCGATAAATAACAGGAGAATCATAGATTCCCAAATAAAGACAAATAATGGGGAAAAAATAGAAGAACTGTGCCCCTTTCTCAATCTTTCTCGTATCCTTCATTGGAAATGGGCAATATGAGTTCTATCATCATCTTCTCATTAACACAAGATTTTACCTAAAGAATAGTGTTTGTCTATTTGAAGGCAAAAGAAATAAAGGTAGGAGGTAGAAAATTGAAATCCAAGAGGTTATATACGTTTATGAATGGAGTTTGAGCTTTAATGAGGTGGTTAACCGTTTTAGTTTAATCTCGAACTTTAAATTCAAGGAGGAATTTACCAATTTTTCATGGAATTCCAAGGAAAAAAAAAAGAAAAGAAACCCTTGTATTGCCATGGGATTTATATGTTTCGAGTTTATTGTCAACCTATGGATCCCAACATGTTAGTTCGTATCCTACCATTGTATTTGCATGGCATAAATAAGCCAATCCATTTGTAACACAAATTCTTTTGTAATATATTCTGATTTAGTTGTTGCAGGGACATTTTCTTGTCATGTTATTGTTAGGAATTGAAGAAAAAAAGCAGCGGATAAAATTAAAATTTTCAATTCCAAGAGAGGATCAATTCTTGATAAAAACATGCAATTTGTACAAGGGTGTTTATTGAGAATACCTTAAACAATGGAGTACTAACAACGCACGTAGAGGTAGGTGACGAATCCACGTAGCCGCTCAAGCGTACGGCCTCTAACGGTGATCCACACGAATTCCTTTTGCCGAAACCTCCAAGGCTATTCAACCCTTGCTTGTGTTAGTGCTAGCTAACCTTTATTGACACAAGTGAATGAGATAATCACTCTATCTCACAACTAGGGTTGCTTCGAATGTCAAGTAGGAAGAAGAAACAATTTTTCTCCTCTTAACACTCTAAAATAAAACCCTAGCCCAACTTTCTAATTTTTGGGTAATTTTTCCAAACGAATTTTCAGAGATAAAAACCCTCAAAATTGTGTCTTGTCTTGTATCTTTAAGCAAGAGTAATATGAGGTATTTATAGACCATTAGGTTGTTCCAAAACCGTATGGAAATCGGAGTTAGTTTGCTTAAGGATTCAGTTTCTAATCCAAGCATAACTTAGTTTCCTTAAGAATCCTCGTAATCCAAGTACAACTCCTTGTCTTGGAAGAAACAACCATAATTACACCATAAGTCCTCAATGTTTAATTTGTCTCACAAATTAAACCATAAATAATCCAATTCAATAATTTCAAATCCTTATTTGAATCACATTTAATTCGACCAAAGGAATTCTTAAAGTGTGTGACCCATTAGGTTCTCAATTATTTGGCAATAAGAATAAATCATAATTCTCATTTAATAAGAGTTAGATAAATTAAAAAACCCTTTTAATTTATCATTGATTCAATCAATCAATTGACTCATTCTTATAGATCAAGATTGGCATCTATCAATGCATCATGACCACCCAAGTAATGAAAAAAGTCAAGTGGATGACTTCACCTTTCAATGAACATTTACTATGTAATTTATATCCTTTCACCATACTTATCTCACATTAATCATGGAACATGTACCAATTCCATACATGATTAATGTATCTTTCTTGTACCAAAATATAACCCTAAAAGAACAAGTACTTAAAACTAGCTTTTAAGACTCATTCACTTAGTACTAAGATTTCTTGAGTCATATTTCACAAGAGGCCAACAATGAGATAACTCCTCTTCCACAAGAGGTGGTGAATCCTTATAGATTATTCACTACCTTTCCATACTTCAAATGTATATACCCAAACGTTAATGATGTGAGCATTCCCTTTTACAGGAGCAATCATATAACAATTGAAATATACACATCCATATTCAAGATACTATGAAAATCTTAAGTCCAAGAATCATTTACATAAAATGTCATTTAGAGATTAACCTTTTGGCACAAAAGTAATCTCTAAGTGGATCAATCTAGTGAACTTGATCATAACATCAAGCACCCATATACTTGTTTAGGTGTCTCATACACCATAGTAGATGAGATCTACTATTTTATCAACAAAAGCGGCATAGTATATGCTAGTCTAACCGTATTAGTAATGTCCCTTCTTATTAATACTTTGACTAAAGATATTTAAGAATAAACTTTATAATTAATCGAATGAGTCTCATCATCATAACACTTATAATCTCATTGATCAAGTTTATTCTAGGGACTTTATCACACAAGTATTAACATACAAGCAATCAATGTGATAAATATGTCATTTGTTAATGCATAAATAATTCAAGTACATATAAGGGACCCTTAAAGTGATTGTCTTTAGGGCATATATACTAACAATCTCCCACTTGCACTAAAACCAATCACTCACATGCCTAAGGCCATATGAGCTTACATGATTATCATGTAATTTTTGAGACAAAGGCTTAGTCAACGGATCAGCTATATTCTTATCCGTGGGGACTCTTTCTATCTTTACATCATTTCTCCCAATGATCTCTCTGATCAAATGGTATCATCTTAATACATGTTTGGACCGTTGATGAGACCTTGGTTCCTTTGCCTGTGCAATTGCTCCATTATTGTCACAATACAAAGTTATTGGATCATTAATGGAAGGAACCACACCAAGTTCAGAGATGAACTTCTTGATCCAAACGGCCTCTTTGGCTGCCTCAGCAGCTGCGATGTATTCAGCTTGTAGAATCCGATGTGGTCTCCTGCTTGGAACTCTTCCAAGTCACAACTCCACCATTTAATGTGAACACGCATTGCATCGAGACCGACTATCATCTTTATCAGTTGAAGTCGGCATCGTGTATCCTTCGATTTGCAAATTGGCACCTCCATATACCAAGACCATGTCTTTCGTTCTTCTCAAATATTTGAGAATATTTTTGACAGCCACCCAGTGTTTGTCACCAGGATTAGCTTGGTATCTGCTTGTAACACTTAAAGCATATGAGACATCGGGTCTAGTACACAACATAGAGTACATGATAGAACCTATTGCAAGCATAAGGTGTTCTAATCATGCGTGCCTTTCCTCTTCAGTTTTAGGGCACATATCCTTAGAAAGGTAAATGCCATGAGATATTGGCAACAAGCCTTTCTTAGAATTTTCCATGTTAAATCTCTTTAACATTTTATCTATGTATGTGGATTGTGAAAGGCCCAACAATCTTTTCGATCTATCTCTATAGATCCTCATTCCCAGAATGTAGATTGCTTCTCCTAGATCTTTCATGGAGAAATTCTTGGACAACCATACCTTTACTGCTTGAAGCATGGGTATGTAATTTCTCATAATTAATATGTCATCCACATATAACACAAGGAAACATATTGAGCTCCCACTGACCTTCTTATATACACATGATTCGCCTTGATTTTGTAAGAAACCAAACCCTTTGATTACTTCATCAAAACGAATGTTCCAACTCCTAGAAGCTTGCTTTAGACCATAAATAGATCTTTGCAGTTTGCATACTTTGTTGGCATTTCTAGATGTAAACCCCTCAGGTTGTGTCATATACACTTCTTCTTGAAGGTTTCCGTTAAGGAAAGCTGTTTTAACATCCATTTGCCAAATTTCATAATCATAGTACGCAGCTATAGCAAGCATTATTCGAATGGATTTAAGCATGGCTACAGGCGAAAAGGTCTCCTCAAAGTCAACACCTTGTCTTTGATTATAACCCTTAGCCACTAGCCTTGCTTTATAGGTAACAACCTTACCTTCCATGTCGGTCTTCTTTTTGAAGACCCATTTGCACCCTATAGGCTTTATCCCTTCAGGTGGTTCGACTAAAGTCCATACCTTATTATCATACATGGAATCCATTTCCAATTTCATAGCTTCAAGCCATTTCTTGGAGTCTTTATTTTCTAGAACCTCTTCGTTGGTCGTCGGAGTATCATCTTCTTCTAAGATGAATATGTCATCATACCTCTTAGGTGCATGGCGTAGTCTATTAGACCTACGATGATCCTATGTATCTGGAGCTTCTTGCTGCGCCTCATGAGAAGCTAGCTCCAGTTCCATCGACTGTTCTTTGTCTATTTGTTTATCTTGAACCTCTTCAAGATCTATCTTACTCCCACTACTCTCCTCTAGAATAAACTCTTTTTCTAGAAAGGTAGCATGTCTTGAGATAAACACTTTTGATTCAATTGGATGATAGAAGTAATATCCAATTGTTTCTTTTGGATATCCCACAAATAGACATTTGTCAGATCTTGGTTCAAGTTTATCTGACACATCCCGCTTTACATAAGCTGGACATCCCCAAATCTTCATATGTGAAAGATTTGGTCTTCTACCTCTCCATATCTCATATGGAGTAGAAGGAACAGTCTTTGATAGAACACGATTCAAAGTATAGAAGCTGCTGTGGCATGCCCCAAAAGCGATTTTGGCAAATTTGCACGACTCATCATGGATCGTACCATATCCAATAGGGTGCGATTTCTCCTTTCAAAAACTCCATTCATTTGTGGTGTTTTGGAGGTGTCCTTTGATCAAAATACCATGATCTCTCAGATAGCGTTCAAACTCTTGGTCCAAGTATTCTCCACCTCTATCGGATCTTAAGGTTTTAATACTTTTACCAAGTTGTTTCTCCACTTCATTCTTAAACTCTATAAACTTTCCATAGGTATCGGATTTGTGTTTCATTAAGTAGACAAAACCATACCTTGAAAAGTCATCAGTGAAAGTTACGAAGTAGGAGAAACCACCTCTAGCTTGAATTGTCATTGGACCACATACATCACTATGTATCAATCCCTAACGACTCACTTGCTCTCGCCTTTCCCAGAAAGGAGTTTTGGTCAATTTTCCTTGCAAACAAGATTCACATGTTTCAAATGATTCATAATCAAATGAGTCCAAATAACCATTTTGGTATAATTTGATATGCGCTTCTCATTTACATGACCCAATCTACAATGCCAAAGGTACGTTTGATTAACACCATCCAATTTACGCCTTTTAGTGTTTACATTGAGGATTGGATTTGTTATATCTAGAATGTATAAACCATTTTTCATAGGAGCATTCCCATAAAAAATTCCATTACATTGAAAAAGAACAACATTTATTCTTAATACTAATGGAAAACCTTCCATGTCCAAACATGAAATAGAAATTATGTTTGCAGTTAATACTGGAACATAATAACAATTGTTTAATTCTAAAACAAGTCCACTAGGTAAAGATAAATGATATGTTCCTACAGCTATGGCCACAACTCTTGCTCCATTGCCTACTCGTAGGATCACTTCATTTTGCTTCAACATTCTACTTTCCTTTAGTCCCCTGATATTCAAACAAATATGAGAACCACTCCGTATCCAATACCCATGAATTATTAGAAGTAGACAGATTAATCTCAATCATATACACACCTTGAGTAGCAGCTTCATTAAGCTTCTTTTCTTTAAATTTTGTCGAGATAGTCCTTGCAATTCCAATGTCCATCTTTGCCACAATGGAAGCATTTGCCCTTTGCCTTGTTCTTATTCTTGTTTATGCCCCTTAAGGTTTGGTTATCTCTCTTGTTCTTCTTGGACTTAGATTTTGACTTTTTAGTCTTAGTCCTTGAGGAATTTGAAGAAACCACTAAAAGCGGCCCTTGTCCTTTTTAAGATTGGCCTCGGCTTCCTTGAGCATATTCAACAATTCAGGTAACGTAGTCTCCACTTTATTCATGTGGTACGTTAACACGACGTATGAATATGTGTCAGGTAGTGACTGCAAAACCAGGTCAACACTTAACTCATGGTCCATGACAAAGCCTAATTGGCCTAATTTTTCAATATGGCCAATCATCTTTAGCACATGTTCACCACCAAGAGCCTTCGCCATTCGACACCTGAGCTCTTTGAAACATATCTCTCGATTCTAGACCGTGCACCAAACAACTCTTGTAAGTGAAACATTATATCATAAGCATTCATGTGTTCATGTTGCTTTTGAAGCTCAAAAGACATGGATGCTAACATGACACATACAACTGTATCATTGTTCGCATGATGTTTGTTGAACTGTTCAACAATCTCAATTGGGGCATTAGGTAGCGGTGGTTCCAAGGGGAGGGGTGCATCAAGAACATAGACAAGACGCTCATGCTTGAGAACAATTCTCAAATTACGTTGCCAGTCCAAGAAATTAGATCCGGTCAATTTGCAATTGTCAAGGATAGCACGTAAATTAATGTTGGAAGACATTCTACAACAATGTAAAAATAGAATGAATATTGATATTTATGCTAAACAAAAACCAAATTAAATGACATAAATAAATTTTGATTTTTGCTCCCACTATTTTAATACAAATTTCATAACCCTCATATATGAATTTGGGAATTTAACAATTCCTAGTGGGTCTAGAATCCCATTTAGTTATTTTGACCTTGAATGTACTCAACAAATCAAAATAATTTCAAAAGGTAGGTACATTTTACCAATTACAACCCTTGTAACTTCTAGATAGTTAGGTTATCAACTCTTGACAACACATCTTATGTGTTACCCAACCTTTGCCTCTAAAATTTTTTTTTTTTTATGACTTTGAGTGTACTCAACAAGTCACAAAATTTTAGTTAAATCATACCCATTATTCAGAGATCTTATCTCATAGCAAAAACTCCTCATGGTAAAGCAACCTTGAGTGTACTCAACAAGTTAACTTGAACATGATCATTTTTACTATAATAATGGAAGGCAACTTCAACTTGATTTAATATTTAATTTGAGGGATTTTAACTAATAATTTAAATATATTATAAAGGTCTCATCAAATCAAACATAGTATGCATATTTATCTATAAATAAACAAACATACTATAAACGTGGATGATTATGGACTTTAATCCTAAGCTAGTTTCCCGGAGCCAGGGAGACTAGATGGTCAAACTAAGGGACAAAAAACATCTCCATGCTCCTCAGATGTGCCATGGTGGATGTAGTGCCATCTCCATCTTCATTGTACATTACAATTGTAAATTCTAATCTATACATTTGTATCCTTACCCTCTCCCTATCCTTAATGAATAAATAAAAAATACATTACATTTTTTTTTGAGAGAAACCTTGAGTTACATTCAAGGGGAGTGAGATGAGAAGAGAATTTACATCAAGAATATGAGAGAAAGGCAGGGTGCACAGACCCTATTTCAAAATACCATCAATCCATCCATTCACACATTCAACCATACACAATCACATTGGTCTTAGTCCATAATCATCCACCATGCAATCATATAATATATAATTAAATAAAAGCATAAAAAAAAATTTTTATTTAGTTCTAGTCATATATCATTATATGCACAAGTCTTTAATCAATAAAAACTTTAATCCAAGGGGTTTAAAAAATTGATTGAATCAAATTCAATTAATTTCTGAAAAATAGCTTTAGTGACAGAAAACAGCTTTTAGCGACGAATATCCTTCACAAGAAATTTGTCGCTAAAAGTTTCAGCGACGCACAGTTCAATCAATTTCTAAAAACAGCTTTAGTGACAGAAAACAGGTTTTAGCGACGAATATCCTTCACAAGAAATCTGTCGCTAAAAGTTTCAGCGACGCACAGCCACCTTTTTCAGAATTATATTTGATATAATTTTATTTTATTCATAATAAATTTAGGCAATAATTCCAAAGATACTTTTGGAAAATAACCAAGATCAAATTTGGAAAATTAACTTAAATAAGAAATCTAGATTTCTTATTGTTTTAGGTTTCCTAAAACACAAGTGAGATTAGGAAATCTTTATTTCTTAATAAGTCATATCTATTTTCCAATTTTGATTTTGTTTCCTACTTGTTATCTAATTTCCAAAACTTTGGATTTCCAAGAACTATAAAATCTTTTGAGGACAAAATCCGGAAAACAAAAAAACCCTTTTTTTTTCAAAATTTTCAATTTTTAAACCACCATTGAATCGCATATAATTAATTCTTAATTAACATATATGACAACTAAATAAACTAATTGTATGTCTTATCAAGGTTGGCTCTGATACCACTATTAGGAATTGAAGAAATAAAGCAGCGGATAAAATTAAAATTTTCAATTCCAAGAGAGGATCAATCCTTGATAAAAACATGCAATTTGTACAAGGGTGGTTATTGAGAATACCTTAAACAATGGAGTACTAACAACGCACGTAGAGGTAGGTGACAAATCCACGTAGCCAAGCTGCACCTCTAATGGTGATCCACACGAATTCCTTTTGCGAAACCTCCAAGGCTATTCAACCCTTGCTTGTGTTAGTGCTAGCTAACCTTTATTGACACAAGTGAATGAGATAATCACTCTATCTCACAACTAGGGTTGTTTCGAATGTCAAGTAGGAAGAAGAAACAATTTTTCTCCTCTTAACACTCTAAAATAAAACCCTAGCCCAACTTTCTAATTTTTGGGTAATTTTTCCAAACGAATTTTCAGAGATAAAAACCCTCAAAATTGTGTCTTGTCTTGTATCTTTAAGCAAGAGTAATATGAGGTATTTATAGACCATTAGGTTGTTCCAAAACCGTATGGAAATCGGAGTTAGTTTGCTTAAGGATTCTTCCTAATCCAAGCATAACTTAGTTTCCTTAAGAATCCAATTTCGTAATCCAAGTACAACTCCTTGTCTTGGAAGAAACAACCATAATTACACCATAAGTCCTCAATGTTTAATTTGTCTCACAAATTAAACCATAAATAATCCAATTCAATAATTTCAAATCCTTATTTGAATCACATTTAATTCGACCAAAGGAATTCTTAAAGTGTGTGACCCATTAGGTTCTCAATTACTTGGCAATAAGAATAAATCATAATTCTCATTTAATAAGAGTTAGATAAATTAGAAAACCCTTTTAATTTATCATTGATTCAATCAATCAATTGACTCATTCTTATAGATCAAGATTGGCATCTAGCAATGCATCATGACCACCCAAGTAATGAAAAAAGTCAAGTGGATGACTTCACCTTTCAATGAACATTTACTATGTAATTTATATCCTTTCACCATACTTATCTCACATTAATCATGGAACATGTACCAATTCCATACATGATTAATGTATCTTTCTTGTACCAAAATATAACTCTAAAAGAACAAGTACTTAAAACTAGCTTTTAAGACTCATTTACTTAGTACTAAGATTTCTTGAGTCATATTTCACAAGAGGCCAACAATGAGATAACTCCTCTTCCACAAGAGGTGGTGAATCCTTATAGATTATTCACTACCTTTCCATACTTCAAATGTATATACCCAAACGTTAATGATGTGAGCATTCCCTTTTACAGGAGCAATCATATAACAATTGAAATATACACATCCATATTCAAGATACTATGAAAATCTTAAGTCCAAGAATCATTTACATAAAATGTCATTTAGAGATTAACCCTTTGGCACAAAAGTAATCTCTAAGTGGATCAATCTAGTGAACTTGATCATAACATCAAGCACCCATATACTTGCTTAGGTGTCTCATACACCATAGTAGATGAGATCTACTATTTTATCAACAAAAGCGGCATAGTATATGCTAGTCTAACCGTATTAGTAATGTCCCTTCTTATTAATACTTTGACTAAAGATATTTAAGAATAAACTTTATAATTAATTGAATGAGTCTCATCATCATAACACTTATAATCTCATTGATCAAGTTTATTCTAGGGACTTTATCACACAAGTATTAACATACAAGCAATCAATGTGATAAATATGTCATTTGTTAATGCATAAATAATTCAAGTACATATATGGGACCCTTAAAGTGATTGTCTTTAGGGCATATATACTAACAGTTATGGGTGTGAGGACCCGAAAATTTATTTTATCTCACCTACTTATTTAATATTTTGTTTAAATTTTAACATCGACTTTCACACAAAATAATGTTACTTATAGTCATTATTGTTTACCGAGGTGTTTATATGATTTATTTTACTTCTCAAAGTGTTTCATTTTAACTATTTTGTTTTACACGTCTAAAAACCCTAATTTGACATTTAAACCATAGTTTGTCTCGAAAACCCTAAATTTTGATAAAACCCTAATTTGTCTATGTAAAACCCTAGTTTGGTTTTATTAAACCCTAGTTTTGAAAATGACTACCAATTTTATGTTCAACTACAAGTTTGCCACTTTGTAGATTTTACGTGTGTAAATGCGTGATTAGGAAGTGAGATTAAGATGTCTAGGTGATTAGTGGCCTAAGTAGGTGTGGTTAAGCTTTGATAGACTAGATTAGTTTGTGCACTTATGGACTAGTTTGATAGGAAAGAAAAATCACTTGGGCAATGATGGAAATTAACCTAAGTTGGTGGGTTTAGTTGGCATGACAATTTTGACCAATTTTGACCAAGCAATAAAATATCTATAAGAAATTATCTCTTAGCCATTTTAAGCTTCAAGACAGCCGGCCAAGAAGGGAAAAGAAAGAAAGAAAAAAAAAGAGAGAAAAGAGAGAAAAAGAGAGAAAAGCTTGGAGAAATTTTGCAAGTTCAACCATTCAATCTTGATTTGGAGTAGGAAGTGAAGCTTGCCCTTGGAAGCTTGAGGTTGCACCAAGAACTTAAACTAGGAAGGTTTGCTTCTATCTCTAAAAGCTGGAATTTTGAGGAAGTTTATGAAATTGTTGGATTTTGTGGTTCTTTTGGCTTGATTCATGTTTATATTTAGCTTATGGGATGAGGCTACGGATTAGATTGGTTGATTTTGATGTGTTTATGCTTAGCCATGAATATGAGTTAGGGTTAGGGTTAGGGTTCTTGATTTCAAGTTTTAAAGTTGGAAGCAATGCTTGTGATTGATGGTTGGGTGCAATTAATGCTTGTTCTTAGCTTAACTTGTGAAATTATGGTGTAAATTTGGATGATTTTCATGCTCCAAGTTTCGGCCAACAAGGGGATTAAATCTTATATTGTTGCTTCCATTAATGCCTACATTAGTGTTTAAGGTATGCCTTGATTGTTGTATAGAGTGTATTTGCTAGTTTGGTTGATAGAATGTTAATGAGATGATTGAAACCCTAGTGAGGAGTTGATGACCTTGGACCTAATGAGTTGCTTTGCTCACTTCATTGAATGGTTGTAATCCATTAGTAGTGCTTTGGTGCCCATTGAAGAAAAATGCATGAGCTTTGGTTAAATTGGTAGCATTTTGGTGTGGTTATGAGCAAGAGATAGACAGGAGATTTATGCTTTTCGAACATGAGATTGGGGTGTTTGAAAAGCTGCATTTTCATGTTAATATTACTCTCGAGTCATTTGAATTGCATGTGCGTGAATTGCATTTGTTGAGCGCGAAAACAGGAAAACAGGGTTGACCAAACCGCCATTTTGGCTTCATTTTTCGTATTGATCCTTTGTGATTTGGCTTTTGGCCAAAGCATGGAAGTTATAGCCCTTCATTCTATCTTTCCAACGCCGCTGGAATTTCTTGATTCCGATTTGTGAGTGCTGAGTTATGTCTGTTTGAAGTGGGCCTGTCAGAAATTCTGATGGCAAAAATTTCTGAAACTGTTTCTGCGTTTTGACCTAGAAAGAGTGAATCTGGGTTGAAGTTGTCTTCATGAAAGTTGTAGCCTGTTCTCTTAGCTTCGAAACGGCATGTCGTGCACTTCAATCTGATACTCGTACCATGAGTTATGGTCAAAATGGCAAAAGGTGTCAAATCTGCCTTTCACACCTTTTAGTGTGTGTTTTCCATTTTCGCCCGCTTTGTACGCTTTCCTTCTGAACGCATGCGGTGTTCCTTTTGCTATATTAAGTATTTATAAGCGCTTTCTCGAGGGTTTAATTCATTGAGTATATGCTTGTCGTGTTATTTCACATTTGAAAATGGGTTTTCCAAACCTTTAGTTTGAGTCGAAAAGTAATTTGTTTGCACTTGCATATCTCGTGGGATTCCGTGGACCTCAAAGAACGTGTTTGGTCCTCTAACTTTTCTCGCTTGTTCACAACTGTTGGTGAGTGTTCAAGTGCTTGTTACTGAATACTTGGTTTGATGAAATTTGTTTGAAAAGCATGCTTGTTTGACTTGGTGAGCGTGTACTTTATCGCGCTAACCCTTGCTTGAATTTGCTTGAGTTGAAGTCGTTAAGTGCTTGTACTTGTGCTTGTTCTTGGTTTGATGAGACCAAACGGTTGTATGTACCACACTCGAGTGAGTGGGAGGTGCCTCTCCTCCCGTTTTGGTCGGGTTCTAGTTAAGTCTATTGGAGCGTAGACTCGTCGACTCATTTACCAAGCGTAGTATGTACCACGCTCATGGGGCGGGAGGTGCCGCATCATCCACTTGGTTTGATGTTAATTACTGCGGTAGTATGTACCACGCTTATGGAGCTGGAGGTGCCATCCCGACTTGGTTTGGTGTTAATACTATTTTGACAGGGCCCTGCAGGGTGTAAGTAGACGGGTGAGAGTAAAGTGATTTCTACGGGTGAGAAAGTGGTTGAGTGCCAACATGCCTATTGAAAATACTGCTTGGGACCGAACCGGACGCGTGAAAAATCGCAGAAAGATGGAACGGCATCAGATCCTTTATAGTGATTACTTTATAATATCTTGAATGATTCTCGAGTTTTCTACTGCTATTATTTGTTCAAAATTGTTATCGCTTTAACTTGCTTGTGCATGCATTCTTGACCTCACTGGGCTTTGCTTTTCCTTAACAGTGTCCGGAAGACGAATTGAGGAACCTAGTACCGTAAGGGATTACCGCTTAGTATTTTGTAGGATTTCCTCTTTTGTATAAGATTGAACTATTTGGATGATTTTGATAGTTGTGGTATTTTGGAGTTGTTATCAATGCCTCCTTGAGGAAATGTTGGGGTTTGTATTTTATTGAATTTGTCGATTTTAAGTACCTTTTATCATTGGTTTCTTAAATGAATGTTTGAGTCCTGGCGAGAGCTGGGCAGGCGGTCCGCTTACCTCTCTGGTTCGCCTTAGGGGAAGTGGGGCTGTCACAATGGGTCTGAAATTAGCAACCTGCATGACTAGTTTGGCAAGGCTTGCAAAAGTGTTGCTCAAAGATAGACAAGTACTGTATGCTTAATTGTTTTCAGTCACAAGTCCTAACAGGAGTTCTGATAAAAGTCATAGGGTTACCTTCAGAAAAATGGCATCTGCTTGAGGAACACTTTCAAACATGTCCCCACCAACATGTTCAACTCCTGCAAATTCACCTTATCAGGATGGTAGGGTGTCACAGGATATTAAAGAATTCTATACTAATGGTAGTAAATATTATGTGGTGAAAGAAATCAGTGTGGACAGCCACGTGAAATTTTTATGCACTATCAGCATACAGATGTTCTTTTGCTAAAAAATTAATTTAAAATTTAAATCTAAATTATGTAGCATGCATTTAAATCTATTAATGTAGCAAAATCCTTACACTAATAGTGCATATATAAAAAGTTAATTAGGGAAAAAAGTGTCTCCTTTCCACAGGAACTGCTAACCGTCATGCTGCATTTTGGTGGAATTTTTCAAAAGGTACCTATACCTTGCATCTGTTTCTTTATTTGTTATTTATTTGTATGCTGTTTTCTGTTTGTTACTTAATTAAAATGGTGATAAAGTCCAAAGAGAAAAAATAACTAAGCAAAGTATACCTGGGTAGGCTGGTGCATGTTGTACAACATGTGGCAAGTCAAAGTTGATACCCTTTAGAGTTGGGTATCTAGTTGTGATAAAACTAAGGTTAACTCCAAGACCACCACCAAGATCTACCAAAGTTTTAAGGCGCTCAAACCTTTGTAACGTTCAAGGATTCTGTTTATGGCAATAGTTGAGTAGTCGGCCATTGCCTTGTTGAAGACCTCACTGAATCTGGGGTCTGTTCCCGTATATTGGTTGGATGCATACCATGTGCCCTATCAAAAGGAACTCCCCCTTCACAAATTGCATCTTCCAAATGGCACCTAAATAAAGCAAATTATGCGGGTAATTTGGTACAAATAAAATTGTTTTTAAATTGGGATGGCACTTGTTGTCTATGCAAAACCATTAATCTGAGGGACTATTCTTGAAGGACGTCAAAGACAAATTATTTACACCTTTTGTCCCTTTTTCTTGTTTTGATTTTTTAGAAATCTGGTCCTTTTAAGAGTAGTAACTTAATAGGAATGATCGTAATTGTCCTCCACAAAAAAATAGAGATGAGAGGGGGAAACAAGATGTTTTGATATTTTGAATACAGTAGACATTTTAAGATGTGAAAAAATGGAATACATGACAACGTCAACGAAATAGAAACACTAAAACTACTCAAATTATGCTCAATACTTAAAATGACGGAAACATACATTAGGATCGTCCAGGATACAATTGCATGCACCTATGCTTTTAAACTTGAATCGGACCGGCCGGTCCGACCGGTTAAACCGAGAACTGGCCAAGTGTCTAATCCGAATTGTCCTAAAAACTCAAGTAGCGAAAAATCGATCAAAAACTAGGTTAGACCGGTAAAACCAGTAAAAATTGGATTTTTTTTCCCCTTTTTGTTGAATTTTTTCCCCCTTCACATCTAACTCCAAATCCTTTTAATCTATCTCCACAAAGCCATTTTCACCTCTTTCACTTTAATTCAGCCATCAAAAATCAATACTTGAACCTTCTCTTAAACAATATCTAATCCTAGATCTTGCATCCAAAAGGACAAAAGACCCAAAAAGTGTGAGGACTCGAAAATTTGTGAAAATTATTTTTCAATTTTTCACTTTGAATTATTTGCATTTATTGATTTCATGATGAATGATTTGTGTACCTTATTTGCATTGACTTATTTATTGATTTAATGTTTGAAAAAATAATTTTTTTTAGTCTCAATGATTTTATTAATTGATGCATGTGGGGATTAGTGATTGGTGTAAATGTGATTTTGTAGGGTGTGTGAGGAAACTTTAGGAAAAAGAGAGTTTAGTGCAAAAAGGTTTGGGAAAACCAATAAGAGATGGACAAGTGAAATTGTCCTAACCAAGCGATTGTTTTATTTAACTCCAACCAAGCTTCTTTTCTTGCCATTCTATTTCTGCATTTTATTTCTTACCTTGAACATAGAGAGAGATGAGAGGGCTGAACTTCATGAGCAAAAAGGGGAGAAAAACTACAAAAAATCTAGCTTGGTTCTTGCTTGAAAATTGTGAGAAAAGAGAGGGAAGATCTTGATCACTCCATCAACCTTTGCTCTAAGCTTGGAAAGGAGGATGTGAAGGAGTTCTTGGTGGTTTTTGTGAGAACCCTAGAAATTTCATGCATATATTTCACCCTAGAAATTCCATATATACATTACCATTTAACTCATTTAAGTGCATATAAATTTCTTTAGTGCATTAGTGACATGTTTTCTCCTAAGCGCATTCATTTCGTTTGATTATACTTGATTAAGGATTGAACTCTAGAATTAGTGAGAACTTCTTGCATGGTTTAATTGCCAAGAAAATAGGATGTGTTGGTTGTTAATTGGAGACTAAATTAAATTGGAGGAGTTAGAAAGCAATTAAGGGAGATTTTTGTTAGCTAATGGCCAAGAAATCACCACTTGTCACCCTAGGATTCAAACTTTGACTTGATGGCTTTTTCCCTCCAAACTTATCTCTTTAAAAACAACACAATTTCAGCTTCATTTTGAGGAGGTCTTGGACGAAATTGGGAGAGAAAAAGAGGAGAAAATTCACAAAAAAACCAACCTAAATCTTGCTTAGTTTGATAGGAAATCAAAGAGAGGAAGTTGGTAGCACCTTAACCATCAATCTTCAAGCTTGGTAGGGGAAGATTTTGGTTGCTTGAAAAGTTACTTCTTTGGCTTCTTAAGGTATTTTTCTATCCAAACCCTAGTTCTATGATCCTAAAAGTTAATCTAATGAAGGTTGTTAGTGATGTTTATGGAAGGATGATGCTTGAAAACCTAGTTTTTAGGCTTGGATTCTTGTAGTTGCAACTTGAGAATTGATTTGATTTTATGCCTACCATATGTTTGATGAAATGCTTAATGACTTATGATGCTTTGATGATGGAATTAATTGCTGTTTTAGCTTATTAAACACCTTGGCAAATGATGGAAATAACCTTAAGGGGTTGATTGAAGAAGTTGCACCAAAGCTGGAATTTTGCAGAAAATCAGGTTGGAAAATAGTGAACTTCCCGAGGTTACTGTTGACTGTAGAAAATGAATTAGCATCCAAGCCTTATACCGTTAGAAAGCCCTATGAACCTAGTTTTAAACGCCGCTGACGGAGCTTGATTTTGATTTTTCTACGTCGATTTATGACTGTTTTCCCGAGACTGTTTGTCCAGCCTGAATTTTTCCGACAGTTTTTCTTGCTTCTCTGATATTTGCCATTTTGAGTGTGATAAAGCATGAACTGATACCTGACCTCTTCATGAAAGTTGTAGAGCTATGTCTTAGCTTCGAAACGCCATAAAGTACACTCCCATATGATAAGCGTGGCCACAGTTATGATCAAGTTACTGAACCTTGACAAACCTGTCCAACATTGATTTCATTTCTGCGATTGCTTCTTTTAATCCTTTCGATTCTCGTGTCTTCTTGCCGTGCCCCGACCCACTCATGCGTGGTTCTAGGATGTTTTTAAGACTTTTATTTGCTCATCTTCATAAACTGGATTGGTCATTTCATGATTTGTGCATCCAAAATACGACTCTTATCCCATGAAAAGAAACATTGAGCATATGCATTTGATCACGTTTGGTTGGGCAACCGAGCTTAAATATGTTCCATTTTATTTGATATTAGACTTTGAAGGAGGAAGTAAGGAGGATTTGGGTGTGAATACTTGAAGATATTTCACTCGACTCGGTGAGTGTTTCATGCTTGTTATTTGATCAACTTGATATCTGAAATATTGAAATACTTGAACTATGTGATGATTTGTGTTCTTGTGATTTGTGAACCAATTAATGTGATCGAGACGAGTGCGTACTTGATCACACTCGATCTCCTTTGCTTGAACTATATATCCTTGATATCATGATGCTTGTGGATTTGGCCCTTGTCTATATTTGATTTGTGAGTCGTTTGGGTGATGTCCCATCGACTAATCTGTTTAGAAACTTGTTTACCTGTGCTTGTTAACTGTGCCTGTGAAATGGCCACTTGTGTGATATCACAAGGGCTAATCTTGTTATCAGTTCTTGGGACTCGTGATCGGAGTCCACTCCATCGGCTCATTGGTCGAATCGAGCCAGTTAAGGCTTGGTCGAGTAGACTGATGATGCCCTTGGATCCTGTTTCTTGTTTTTGGTATACTCGAGTATTACCTCCTGTGTTGGTGTTCGGGCCCGGTAAGGTGGGAGAATGGGTGAACGGGTATGGCTGATGAGTGGAGTTCTACTGGACATTAATTCTTGCATTTCCTTGGTTGTGAGTGTCAACGGACTTGGATCAAGTTGTCTTTGTGGAACTTGGCTCCCGAGCCATCTGTATCCTTTTATATTTAAATTGTTAATTAAGTGATCCTTGTGCACCGATCTTCCAAGTAAGAGAAGCTTGAGTGCTGAACTCCTCGTGAGCATGATCTCCAGTCGGCGGCTTGAGTAGCGTAGGCACCATCTCAGTTGGATGCTTACGTGATCATCTACGTACTATACTTGAAATTCCAAATTTTATTGCAAATGTGCTAGTGTGATTGTTTATCAAAATCCTTGTGGTGCAAATGTGCTAATTGCTATTTTGCATGCCTGTCTTTTGGAACATCACTGGGCTTTTAGCTCACCCCATTTTCCTTTTGTTTTCCTTAGCAGGGGGATTTGCTTGAGCTTAGGATCGGAAGTACGTGCAAGTAGTTTAAGTTTTTGTTATACTTTTGTTTAAGGGAGAATGTACTAGAAAACCCTATCATGGATGAGTTTAGAGGTTGATTTTGTATCCTTAAATACCCTGTTATGTTTTAAGTTGGAATGGTGGTGTGAAACTTATGTATATATGTTGGTTGACTTTTGAATTTGGAAGTTTTAGTTTTATAAGTTGTGAGTTGTTGGTTTATATTAGCTATCGAGCCCCGGCGAGAGTTGGGCAGGCGGCCCGCCGATACCTTAGGGTTCGCCCTAGGGAGAAGTGGGACTGTCACAGTTTTTCATCTTGATTTTGTTGGGAACAAGAGAGGTAACTAACTCTTTTCTTTTCCTTATGGAATTTAAGATGATCTTGTGGGTGGATGTCAAGATTGATTGGTGGATTTTGGTTCAATGGATGTTTAAATTCTTGAAGATGCCAACTTAGGGTTTAATAGCATGAAAATGGAAGAATCCTTGTAGCATGAAAATGGAAGAATCCTTGTAGTATGAAAATGAAAGAATATTTCTTCCCTAGTAAGTGTTTGATATATTGCTCCATAATGTGTTAAATTGAGCTGCAAATTCCTCTATGACAAAGGCTAAATTGGCTCTTTCACAAAACATGAAAGTTGTAGAGGATTGAGTTCAATTTCTACTCACAAAATTTCAGATCAATCGGAGCACTGTATCTTGTTAAATGACCAAAAAACCCATAACTGCTCAAATGCCTGTTTTGGCTTGACAGCTTTCTTGTCCTTCTAAGATTGCAATTTTCCACCATGAAAATGCATGAACTATAAATTGAAGTCTCATAGGTCTATGTCTTAGCTTCGAAATGCTATAAGACTCATCTCAATTCAATGAGTGTAGCTCCAGTTATGATCAAAAAATCAGGAGAGGACAGAAACTTGATAATTTGGTGATTATCTTCGCCAAGAATTTTAAAGACTACCAAGTGTTTGATGAAATGTCGGGTGTGATATATGTATGATCTTAGGGTTTGAATTTATGCCTACCAAGTGTTTGATGAATTTGGGTGAAAAATGATGAGTTTTAAGAGGTGAAAACCTCGCCTTTTTCACTGTTTTGTTGGATGGAAAATCTGCGATGTTCACCGAAAGAATTGCAGCTTTCTTTTCTTGATTTTGTTTGGTATTTTGACATGATTTTGCTAAATACATTTGCTAAAACATTAACCTATATTTTTGTGTTGAATTTGAGTCAAAATCATGAAGTTTTGGTGGTAAAAGTTTCATATATTCAAGTAGTAGCAAACCTGAAAATTTTCGCAGGTTGCACTGAGCAGCTTTCGAAAAACAGCTATATCTTGGTGTAGGAAAATCAAATTTTATTTCCATTAGTTGTTTTAAAACTAGACTCAAAGCTATTTCAATGGTACAAATTTTAGGGCCCAGTTCACTTTCTATCAATACCAGAAAACTTGCAAATTTGGAAAAAACCAAACCTGTTCTGTTTTCTGCTTTTGTGGCAACTGTGAATTGGACCTAAAATTTGACTTGCCTATGAGCAGAATTTCACAAAAAAAAAAATTCAATAGATTTTTAGTCCTTTGAGTCTATTTTCCAATGGTGTAAGTTTTATAATTTTTTGACCTATAGAACTCATGTTTTGCTTTTTCAAAGAATGTCGCCAGTTTTGGCCGAGAGAGAGAAAGCAACTTTATTCATTTTTCTTCATGATTTTTGGCTGCTAATTTATATCTTGGTGCTCACTCTACTTGACCACCTGTCAACTTGAACATGTATGTGACATTCAGACTTTGTAGACATTTTGGTTCAAACATTTTATGACATGCCACATTTGACATGTACATGCCTTTCATTTGAGTTTGCATTGGCACTTGATGATGGTTTTTAAAGATAGATAGAGCGATTTCTTTGTTGGATTTGCTATGTTAAGTGGAACATCTTCCACCTTTGTCTTCCCATTTATTGGGTTAAATTGATCACTTTTCACACATGAGTTTGCCTTTAGTTTGAACCAGTGAGGAACTAAACACTTGTTAGGACACTCAAACAAACTAAGAACTTGATTTGTCAAAGACTTGTTTTGAGATTTTCATATTACATCCTAGGCTATCAAGTGAGGAATACATGAATTTTCTCAACTAAGACTTGATTTGTGAATTAAGCACATGATTTTTGACAATAAACGTAGCAGACATACCTAAATGCTTGTGATTATACATCTTGCCTCGGGGATCGAAAGTAACCGGTATTTCCATTCAGAGACTGAAGCATAGTCCTCTGGTACTAGTGAGTGTTCCAAGTGCTTGTGTATGTTTGGTTGATGAACTTGCTTGCTTAAACAACTTGTCTTCTTGAAATTTCATACTTGTACTCAAATTGTTATTGGATGGGTAAGGGTGTACTTGTTGCCCTTGACCCCATAACTTGAATAGAATTTTGTTACTTGAATATTGTGAATTGAATGTATTGTACTTGAATTGCTTGCTTGGGATCCCAACCCATTGGCTAGTTGGTCGACTCGATCCAGCAAGGGCTTGGTTGAGGTGATCAACGAATCTTGAGTCTTGAAACATGAAATCTTGACACTTGAATCATGAACTTGGGCTCAATCTTGAACTTGTATTTGAACGGTGTACTCGAGTATCACCTATCTTGATTTTGGCGTGCGGGTCTGGTAGGGGGTTGTATGGTGGCTGGAGAATGGCGTGAAGTGGTGTTCTAATTGTAGGTAATTTTTTTATAAAAGTTGATGGAGTGTCAACGGGAAACTTGAATCTTGATCAAACGACTTGAGCTAGCTCTTGAGAGCTCCGTATCCTATTATTTGATCATGTTACCGATTTCTTGAAATGTGTATATTTTATCTTGTTTTGGTTTATAATTCTTGATACTTGTATGATACATTATTGGTTGCATACTTTCTTGGGCCTCATTTAGCGAAAGCTCACTCCTTAGTTTGTTTTCCTTAACAGGGGGCGAGTTTGTGAACAAGGGTTTTGAGGAAGGCCGAGACTTTATTTAAATCTTCTAAATTAAGTGTAATAGAATTGCCTCCTTAGTTTTCTTTTCGGTTGTAAGGTTGAAACTTGGTTCTTGTAAGTTTAAATCTCGTATTGTACTTTGAGATGGATTTGTTAGATGGCTTGTGAATTTTGATTGAGGTTGATTCTTAATATCATCGATTGGAGTTGTAACTCTTGTTTTGAAGGATTGTATTCACTTTTAAGATTTGACTTGTGATTTGTATTTGGATCCCGACGAGAGTTGGGCAGGCGACCCACTAATACCTTAGAGTACGCCCTAGAGAGAGGTGGGGTTGTCACAAAAAGAAAAGTAAAAAAAAAGGAGATGGAGAAGAGAAAACTTTGAAGAAAATAGATAAATGTTTGATATTTCGTGAGTTTGAGAATAAATCACTAACAAAATAAGAATAAAATGAAAATCAAAAGAACAAGAAGAAGAAGAAGAAGAAGAAGAAGAAGAAGAAGAAGAAGAAGAAAGAGTTGACAGAACAATAGGAGAGGAAGAAGTTAAAATGTAGTAGTAGTACTATGGTGGCTTGCATTAGGGATTAGAGGAATAAATGAGATAGTATCAATGTGGGGTCAAAAAAACCATTAGACTTTGGTTCAATAATCAAGCAGGTCTCTTAGAGTTTTCCCGTGTACCAGGTCAGGAATTCAAACTCCACCTAACACATTGCAAGGAAGCATTCACTTCCTTTTTTTCAAAAAATCCAGATGGTGTAGTAATATACTTGTCTAGTTTGGAGATTTAGTTTTCAATCCTTCTACAATTCCAATTTGACTCCTTCTCTCCCATAGTACAAGAGTAGTGTAATTATTTTCATTTGACCAAAAAAATATTATGGAGTCAATATCAAAAAATTGTGGGCCAAAATCAATGACCTCTTTGGTTGTTGGCCACCACGAAAGACTTAAAATCTTTGTAGGGTGGGAGATCAACAGTTCAAACTTTACCTCACATAATTTGCTATTTATATGTGGCTTCTCTAAATCCATATGGGTAGGTAGTGCATCCATCTAGTCTGATGTTAGTTTAGTGCCCATCGGTTCTTAATGACCCAGCTAAGCTCCCTCCTCCCCACAAGACTAGATTAGAATAGATGTAGATGTTGTTGATTGACCCAAAAAAAAAAAAAAACCATTGTGGGGTCAAAGCTTTTTCAATATTATGTTTTGACCTCTAGGTTTGTTAGAAAACTATTAATATACCTGAAATATTTCATACTCTATAAATGTTCTCCTAAAGTTTGGTGTAATTTTACAAACAAATTTATAATTTTAATTCCAAATTTGTTAATGTTCATTGAATAACTAAATTGCCACTTGATTATTCTAATTTCTTTATATTTTCTTGTTAAATAGCTTTGAAACATCAAATATATATGAGTATACCTTTATTGATATTAACATGCTCTTAGGTATTTTACATATTATTTTAATTTTTAAATAATTTTTATTTATGATGTCATTCAGTTCTTAGACCGATCAACTATGATCAAACCTATTTACCCCTAACCCTTGAATTCGTCCAAGTGGTTGTATGGTTCAAGTTTCAAAACATAGGCATGGACTGACAAATGGACCCATCAACAAGTCGAAAGAACTCACCAACTATCAACAAATAACCTTATCATGCATCAAGCCCAGCAGGGAGTCTAGTGAACCTCTTCCGGTTTTGTTCCTCAAAAAGTACTTGGCAACCGGAGCCAATCCATAGACTGCTCCTGTTTCATGGCTCTTGTCTCCATCCACATGGCCATTGGCAGTGGCCTTAGCAACCGAGCTGGTGAGCACCGAGTAGCTAGCTAGGAGACGCAGCATTCGATCGAGCATGCCAACTGGTAGGAATTGGGGCATCAGGCACAGCGAAAAATTAAAAATTTAGCCCCCAACTCCCACCAGGAATCACCTTAGGTTCTACGTATGATTTCATGAGGGGGTTCTAGAGGATTACTTTAATCCAACAGACGATGCCTCTGACTCGTTGAGAAGGTTGAGAATCCCCTAAGCAGCAGTCCAGATGTTCTGCCTCTACTGTAATCCACGCGAGAGTGCTTCTGGCCTGATCGTCTCTACGATCTGTGTGTGTGTGAGTAAAGAACAGGTGCTAGCCTTTTCTTTTTCACTCAAGCTCTCAGACTGTCTGAGTTTTCTCTCTACGTATCAGAATACCTAGCCTCTCTCTGACTGTCAGAAGTGTTCAACCACCTATCGTAGTATCTGATACTATTAATAGGAGAGAGAGAGAGATAACAAGAGAAACAGAAGGATAGAGTCAGGTGGTTTGATTCAAAATCAAACCACCGTAACATCTGATGAGATTCTATCCTTTCTGTTATCTGACAGATAAGAGATAACCATTTTATCTTATCTGTCAGATGACCCCAGGATTTACTTATCTTTATAATTAAACCCCAGAAGTATTTATTTTCAAGTCCCTACTTGGACACACAATTTAATCCAGAATCCAATCTCTAAGCGTGTGATCCAATAGGTTCCAAATATACTGGTAATAATTATGAATTATAATTCTCAAAAGAATTAGATAAAATAAACACCTTTATTTTATCATTAATTACAATAATTAATTATTCATAATTATAAATTGTGAGCGGTGTCTAGCAACACATCACAACCACCCAGGTATTTGGAATTGGTCAAGGGGAATTCCGACCTAACCTTTCCATGGAAAATTACTGTGTAATTATTATCTTTTCACCATTGATATCCTATTAGTCAGGGAATAAGGAACAAGTGCCAATTCCCTAATGATTAATTAATTTTCTAGTTCCCAAAATTAACCTTAGATTAGGTTAACTTGAAGACACTCTTCAATTAACCGAATGTAGTCGACTACTAAGGTTACATTCCAACTAGTGGCCTTACTGGATATCAACTCCCACTATCGGAGTGGTGAATCCTCTCTTGATCACTCACTATCTTTCCATGCTTCACACTACCCCCAATTTCTATTCTTTAAGTCACTCCCGGTGAGTAACAAGAAATAGAATCAAAAGATAGTGATTCACACTCAAGATATTATGGTGATCTCAAGTCTAGGATCACTTACACAATTTTCCATAAGAGATTCAACCATTGGCACTAGATAGATATTCTAATGGGATCTCTGTGTGGATCATTCCAATAAATTAGTACTCTACAATTCATCTACACATTAGCCTAGGTATCTCTATACCATAGTTGATGAGAACAACCACTACTTACATTAAGTAGGGGCTAACTGTGTACTAGTCTGTCCGTATTAATGATGTCCTGTCTCATTAATACTATGACTAGGAAAATTTAAGAATATTTATTATAAATGTGATTGATATCTCATAGTCAGCAACTCTTGTGACTATCATCACATTAATAAATATTCTAAGGACTTTATCAGTTATATTAAATATCAAACAGATAAAATTGGAAGTTCATAAAATACAAAACTTAATTAGGAATGTATTTAAATAAAATAATTGTTTTAAGGCATTCATTCCAACACCAACAGCATCTGGATTTCTAGGAGACACATGGGCTGCAATTTCCGAAGGTGACAGTTGTGCAACTGGACCGGCTTTGGCGATGATCTTTATCACATCAAGATGGATGGCGGCCAGCAACACCATTGGTAGAGATGCAGAAGTGACCAGCTGCACGGCGCAGGAGAAATGTTGCTCTTCTTCTTCTTCATTTAATCCTACTTCTATATTGTTATTTGTTCTTGCTGGAATTCATAGACATTATTGAGTTCCCACAACACAAACTAGTACTAAGCAAGCTGTACATGCTGATTCTTCTCAACTAAGTAGCCAGTAGCGCTATATGTTGTGTAGCAACTTTTGTACTACCACTATTGATGTATTGGCAACTTTTGTACTACTACTATATAGCACTTGGTTGAACAGAATCAGTGTTAAAGAGCTCAAACAAATAATTTACTTCTAAGTTAGCTATGGCCTTGTTGTCGTTTGATCAATTTAGGTGATTATAGATTAATAATTTTAAATAATTCACCTTTGTAAATGTTCTTGATTGCTTTTACACCCAACTTTTAAATTATTTAATCACTGAAAAAGCTGAAAATCAAAATCTTCCTTGAGGGTGCTTAAGCATATTTTGATTAAATGCTAATTTTTTACTAAATAAAAATATCATGAAAATTACAACAAATACTAAAGTTTAATAAGCACCAGAGGTTGTTTTTATTTGCCCATCAAACATTAGTTCGGCACTCAAATGACTGAAGAACCACATTTTGCACGCAAGCATTCAAGCAAGTTAATGAAGATTTCATCATTTCTATTGGTTGAACAAGACTCTCATATGATGTAACGAATAACGAGCATAATGAAAATTAGTTGCATTGAAATGTCATTCTTTTTTTTTTCTTTTTTTTCCATCTTTAATGGATCGTTTGGTTACGTTCGTATTTTTCTGTTTCTATTCTTTGCTATAAACGAAACAAAACAGCTGTTCTATTTTTAAGTGAAAATAGAACATAAATGTTTTTTGTTCATAATATTATTATTTTTTGAACAAAGGAATACAACTATATTTAATTAGACATTATCATTGTTGTGTAAGAGAAAATAATTAATAAAATTTAAATTTAATGTCTATTAAAGTTAGCACATAATTATGGATTGGATTTGGATCAAGTTAATTTCAACTTAAACTACATGTGACTTGAACAATGATATTAAATTAAATATTTCATATGTTTAATACTTATACATGTTCAAAATAAGTAAGAATATACAAACTAATTGTGTATTTATTAAAATGTATTTATCTTAAAGTATTATTTTTGTAATTAAGTATTACATAATTAATAAATATGTATTGTAAATACATAAATATATCATTTTTTATTTATAGTATATAACTAAAATAGTTTTAATTTTTAAACATATATGATTTTCCAACAAATTTTAAATTAACCCAATTTCGGCACAAAATATAAATTAACCCGCCTAGTCGGGTTGGGCCAAACTAGATGGTATTGGGTCAAGTAGATTCAGATATCTAGATGGAATAAATGATGGTGGTCGAGTGACTATGAAATGAAACAATTTAAAATACCGATTTATTGAGTTTCTACTTTAAGTGTTTTTTAAACAATTTCAACAATATTGATGTTTTGAAAACAAGACTTATGTTCATAAACGTTTCTCTTTTTTGTAAAACACAAATAATTTTAACAAATGATGTTTTTTGTTTTTGTTTGTCAAATCTACAAATGAAAACAGAAAAACAGGAAATATAAACATTACCAGATGACCCCTAAGTTGTTGACAATTTGATAAACACCCCTGGTCAACCCAATCATCAAATAAGTAAGAACATTATAAAATTTGATAAACACATAATATTTAGAAAACTATTTAAGCAATCTACTAAAACTTTGAGGTAATACTTTCCTTGATGAACCTGACAAAAGAACCTCTACTTTTTTCAACATACTTCATAACAGCAGCCATGAACTTTCACCAACAACTTGGATCATGAAAATATCGACAATTACAAAAGAAATGCACCACTAAGTATGCATGAATCTTTGCTGTAAAAATTTTCAGTGGAAAATCATTTCTACAATAAGCGAACAAACTAGAAGTCGGCAGCAATTTGACATTGTTCTGATGATGAGATAGGTGAGCTACTGAATGCAAATACTGTTGTGTCTTGTGTGGTTGATGATTAGGGTTTATATATTGTTGTAATACTTGGTATACCCATATTATCGTTTATTATTAATTGGAATATATTTAGTCGCAAATATTAACTTTTTTTTTTTCCAAACAACTGTAATAACAACAGGGAATCGCACTAAACCAATAACATTCTTGTTCTAAATCCACCACCTTCAAAACCAACAGGTCGTCATGACCCTTTGACACTTCCACAAGCTATTTCCAGCAAAAGGAAAAAAAGCCTTTACATTTTTGTCGACAACTTCACATTCTCTTTCAAGGAAAGATCTTTTCAATAAACGCCAATTTAATTGTTAATGGAGTGTTTGGCACGCGGGCTCTTTCCTTTGCAGATTGAAGTGGGCTCGTAGGTTTTAGGTAGATTGCTTTATCGATCAACTTTCGCGGGCCAAGCGGCCGTTGTGTTTGACTTTGGTCCATGTATGTTGGCTCAGCTTTCGACACCTGTATTTCATGCTTTTCGCGAGGCTAAGGCTGTGGTTGATTCATTGGCTTCTCTTCAATGGTCTAATGATCGCATTGTCCATAACATCTCTGACCTGCCAGCTAATTGTAGGGATATTATTAAACTAGATGGTCAAGGATTTAATTATTTTGAGATCATACAGTACCCCTTTTATAACCTCGTCTCATGTACTAGAAGTCAGATTTTCTGTAATCCTTCCTTTTTTGTATTTTTAATTTATTAATAAAAGAAGAGGTGGCATCCCTCTTCCTTTTACGGAGTTTGTCACAAAAAATTAACACTATTACTCCTTTTTCCAATTATTCATCCACTTGAGCTATAAGCTGGAAGCAAAAGGGAAAATCTCCTCAACCAGTGATAAGGAAAAACATGATTAAGTCATTGATTAGTACTAATCAGTGATTAAAAGGAAAAATCTCCTCGACAAATGATAGGGAAAAACATGATTAAGTCATTGATTAATATTAGTGCAAATCAGCTTGGTCATAAATAAATCGGTCGTTGTTGCACTTGACTGTGCTATTGATGTTAAGAGAAAGGACTCCCTCACGGCTATTGCGTTTATCTTAGGACTAATTGGATCAATTGGTCCTTATTTGTAAATATTATCACGAAAACAGGAAAAAAAAAATTAATGAGTTTACTCTTTTTTAGAATGAAATTTTCTGAAATTAATTACAATTAATCCACTTAATGTGTTTTTCATTTCTCACTTTGTTACCTAACTTTTATACTTTGTCACTTTATCTCCTATAAGGACAAAATTACCCTTATATTATTTTAAATTTTCATTTATTTTTTCTTTTCCATTTTCCCCTCCTTTATTTCTTTTTCCCTTTTTTCTTTCTTCTCTATCCTATCCTTCGCAATAGAGAACTTCATCTGAACAAAAAACCTTATTTGATGTTTGTAATTGGGTTTTTGAATCAAGATTTGAAAGGCATCAAAAAGCGAATTTTGATCTTTGTATGATGTCATGTGTCACAAATAACAATTAATAATCATTAATCAGGTTACACATTTATTTTGTGATGTTTACTTAAGAATAAAATGAGAAATTGAGATTGTGACGACCCCACTTCTCCCTAGAGCGTACCCTAAGGCATTCATGGACCGCCTGCCCAGTTCTCGCCAGAACTCACTCACTAGAATAACTAATAATACTTCAAAAGTGAGCGTAATTAACCATTCCAATCCAAATCACAAATAATAACATCACTAAATTCAACTTACAACTCAAATTCTCAAATTACAGTTCAATGTACTTAAGGTACAACCACAATTCCATCTTATAGGCCCAAATACACCAAAAGTCTAACAATCCATGATTACAAATGGTACAAGAAATAATCCAGCCAAATACACTAAGAAGGATCACAACACACGCTATCCATCGTCTCGAGTCCTGTGAGGAAAAATAAAACATTTGGGGTGAGCTAGAAGCTCAGTGAATGTCCAGTAAAAACAAGAAATTCATGGACCTTTGAATTAAATGTCACTTTGTAAAACATTTGAGTCTTTAGACAATCATTCCATAAATGCTTAATTTAACAAACAACATACAGTAAACAATAATTCAGTAAACATTTAGTTCAAGTATTGAAAGGATACAGTGTCCTCCGATAGCAGTTGCAGTCCGTCTTGTCGGTCAATCACCCTCCTACTCCTCCTTATGACACCCAGTGGTAATACTCGAGTATACAGTACAGTGCCCTAAGTTACCAACCTACCCGACCGAGTCCGCTTCTGGCTCGAATAGGCCGATAATGAAAGGGAAAAGACCTTGTTCAGCCAAAGTGGTAAAGTACACATAGTCTACAGTTATGCGCAAGTAATATACAAACAGTGGAAAAGTAAACAGTTTAATAGTATATTGACAGTTAGGTCGAGTGCGACAAAGTACACACTCGCCTAGAAACAAGTATTTCACACTTATGAAATCAAGTAACATCAAGTATTAATCACATAAGCATGTAATTCACATAACATACAAGGAATACTCACAAATTCATTTCTTTGCAAATATGAGTCGAGTAAATCATTTCACAAGTCATTTTCACGTAGTAGTAAAATATTTGATTTAAAACGGATTTGATCATTCATAAACTCTTCATAAATTGTTTCACTTGTAAAAGCATTTTACTTAGAAATAGAGGTAAATCACTTCACAAATCATTCATTTACAAACCATGGCAAGATTTTCATTTAAAAGAGAGTTAGAACACTCACTTCGATCCACTTAAACGAGTGAGCAAAGAAGAAGCCTAAACTTCGTTAGTTGGTTCACCCTCGACAAAGTCTTGGCCACCTGAGCCAAAGTTCAACTATCAGATACTAGCCAAAATATCTAAAACTTAAAGTCTTAACCCAACTACTTAGAATCGCCAAACCCTCACTACTACAGTTTCTTGTTCGGACCATATCTAAGATTACTCTCGTTGAAACTAGGCAAGACTTATGGGTATGGAAGACAGACTCGGAGAACTACAATTCACTAGAAACTTCACTTTCAAATTCATTTTGTAATATAGGTCATATCAAGACGTAAGATTCAGTAGTAGCTAAAGCACAATGTTATCAGTTTCAAAAATAAGCCAACGAAATCTTACGGGAAAAATGCCAAATTTTGTACACTTATTCTTCTATATATATATGCTAGGTTTATACCAAAATTCAGTCAAAAATTCATACGGGAAGTCAAAGTTCTAGACAATTAAAATCGCTCCCTGTTTTTCTAAAATTACATGTTTACCCAAAATCAGTGAAAACACAACTTTTCACCATTAAAAATTCATAACTTCACTCCATTCAAACATGTACTCATAATTAAACATAATACACATTCATTTAGGCAAAATATCTTCAAGAAAAATTACAAAATTTTGAAATCAAACATTAAAATCACCAAACATGGGTTCAGCCATCTCATACATTTTTTATCAAAATTTTCAATAACAAAACCCTACTTTCAAGCCAGATCAAGACTATTTTCATGAATATCATACAAATCCACAATCAGGTCCTCAAGTCAACTATCTAAAATCCACCTCAAATCTGCTACTTAGGTTGGGAATCCAAGAGCCCAACTCAAATTCTTCATACATAAGCATTCTTATCAAAATAAACCATAGATCGAACAAATCTACCACTAATAAAGTTAAAGCTAAGAACTTTAAGGATTATACCTTAAGATCTTTTCAGATCTAGCAAGATCAAGGGAGATCTGATGAAGTTCCACCCACAGATGATGTTCTAAGTTTCAATACCTTGAGATCCTCCAAATTTTCCCACAGATCTACTTGCTTGAAGTTGATTTCTCCCTCCGAGCTCAAGAACAAGAACTTGCCAAGCAAAAGGAAGCTTTCTTCTCTCTTCCTTTCTCTCTCTCACTCACGGCTCTCTCTCACTTTCTCACTCTCACTCTCGGCTGCTACAAGGGTGGAGGAGGAACAAGGATCAAACCTTCAATGGAGTCTTGAAACTTCTTAGAAGTTGAGGAAGAAGAAATTGAAGAAGACAACTCTCTCTCTTCCTCTTGTTGCTCTCGGCCCTCTCTCCCCCCTTTCTCTATCACACACGGCTGCAACAAGGAGTGAAAGGAAGCAAGATGAAGCTCTTCAAATGGTGTCTTCAAAGTGCAAGAGAATGAAATTGAAGAAGAAGAAGAAAGCTTGGAAATTCTCTCCTTTCTCTCTCTCCAATTTGGCTACCTCTCTCTCTCTCTCTAAGCCCAAAGAGTGGCTGAAAATAACAAGGGAACAAGCAGGCTTAAAAGGTGGCTTTTTATAGACAAAAAGCTTGGCTCACCTTAATTCGTGGAAAAGTGGTCAAACGATCACTTTATGTCGCGTCGACGCGCGACACTCTAACATTCACTGGTTTAACTCATTCCTACACTGTCCAACCTTAAATATATATCCGTAATATCTCTACATATGCTTGGTTTCATCTTAAGGTCACTATTCACACTTCGGAACAAAATTCGACACTTAAACTAGCCAAAACCACACACCGGCAAATAATTCTCAGAAAATCATCTAAATTAGAAAATTATAATTCAAAATATAAATTTACTAATATTTGAGTGAAAGTACATAATATTATTATTTTTATCATTATCATTCATTTTCTGATAAAAATAAAATTTCCGAGCCCTCATAGGGATGAGAAGGGCACAAGGGAAAAGAATTGAAAGGTCAAAAAATGGTAGTTTGAGAAAGGAGTTTGCATATTTTGTGATCATTAGAGGAAACATAAATCTCTGGAATTTCTCTTTTAGTTTCAATCACAAGGATGCAATTTCTTGTAGAAAGAGAAGGAAGTAAACAAAGAAGAAAGAGACAATGAAAGTAAAGCAGGGATAAAGGAGAAAGAAAAAAAATTATAAAAGAGAGAAAAAATAAAAAATAAGAATTTAGAATGATAGAGGGTTAATTTTATCCAATAGGGATAAAGTGAGGCAAAAAAAGGTTAGTGAGTAAAGTGAGAAATGTTGCATAATTTAAGGGGATTAATTATGATTAATCCAAATTTTTGTGACCTTAAGATTAACAAACTCACAACTTATATACAATAAATACTATTAAATTGGATTAATTTTGCTTCCCCTGAGCTTGCGGATAAGTAGCATATTGTCCCCCATAACTCAAGATAGACGCATTGTCACGCCCCATTTTTTGAAAGAAGGGAAAGAAAACTCGTCGTTTTGAGTTTTTTTTTTAGTTGCAAAAGGATTTTTTAGTTAAAAATTGATTTTTGAAAAATAAAAAGAAATGGGTCATGGGACTACAAAAATGCGACGATTTGGACCCAAAAACGAAAGTCTAGAAAAGGGTTTTTGGAGTCGCCACTTGGTATGGAGTTTAGGTGTACCAAATCACCCAAAAATTTTAATTAATGAAAATAAACTAAGAAAACCCTTTTTTAGACGACTCAGTGTCTTTGAAAACTAGAGAAAAGGTTTCACGATTGAAAGAAGGGAAGGCAAAGATTCGATGTTACCTGGCCTCTAAGGCACCCTTCTAACCTAACCAAAACTAGTTATGATTTAGTTAAAATTTCCTAATTCTAACTTTAAAATTTATCACCTTTGGATGTTATCTATATGAATGCAAAACCTAAACCTAATATTGGATCGAGAGGGGCAAAATGTCTCCTTGAGGTTTGATTGGAATTGATCACATTAGTTGTGTCATCCAAATTTGATCCCTCGAGGAGGTCACGAAAAATGCAAATGATGAGACTCGAAAAAAATAGGAAACTAGGGTTTTCAAAAGAAATGCAATTTTTATAAAATCTCAAGGGAAAAGAAATTGGATTTTTGAAAAGATCAATTTTAAGTGCAAAGAGGAACTTGAAATTTCAAAAGATGCAATTTTAAGAAAATTTGACTTTGAATTGCTAAACATGAAGAAGAAACTTGATTTTTAAAGAATGATTTTGATAGAATTTAAAATAATGCACATGTATGTCCTAAAGAGGGATAATGCAACATAATGGGTGTGGGGGACTAAATTTGTGACTTCAAATCTTCCTTTTCATAGAAGGAAATAAAAGCGTGCTAAGGCTAGGAAGCCATACTCGCTCTTTTCCCTAATTCAAAGGGTAATGCTCTAAAAAAAAGCTAATCTATTTTTAACGAAAAAGAAAACTAAATGACATGTTTCGCATACGGGATGGGAGAATAGTAACATGCAAAAATGGAAAAGAAACTCTAAAAGTGAAAAGTGTGTGAAATTTGTATCTAATGCATGAACGACATTAAGAGTCTAGCATTGGACTAGCCCTCGTCTAAAAGTTCTCACTAACATTGGATTAGTGAGAAATCGAAAGGAAAGGCCACAACTAGCGTTGGACTAGTGTGGTGACGTCAATACATTTACACAATAAACATGTAGACATGATAATAAAGCAAGTAAACACATAAAACATATAAACACGTAACACATAAACATAATATCTGGATGCAAAACCCTAGAAAAACAAGTAAACACATAAACATGCAAACATGCAAATAAAGCAATATAAAACCTAATTATTACATTGGGGAAACCTATATACATTTCTAAAGGGGGAAATCAAAATAATAATCTATCTATTACAACTTGGAATTCAAGTGCCTTCCAAATAAATATTGAAAATTAAATAAAGCGATTAAAGACTAAAAATGAATAAAACTAAGGAAAATAAATTTAAACACACAAATTCATGCAATAACAACACATAAGGTACATAATAGGGAAAAGAAATTACCGTCCCTTGATGTGATGCCTCAAATGAATCCTTAAATGATGGGAATGGTTATCTAAGACTCAATATCAATGAAAAGGGATCAAGGCACCAATTTAAAGGAAAAATCAATCAAGAATTCAAAGATGAGATATTAAAACAAACTATGCAAGCAACATGGATAAGACTGGAAAACATGAATACTAAAGCAAGTTTCTGAATCAAAAGGGCGGAAAATAGCAGCAGAACAGAGAAACAGAGAGGTTACGCGGAGAGTTGCGCGGACCTGTACGAGCAACCAAGTTCGCGTTTCATGCAAAAGGGAGATTCAGAAGGGAAACGCGGACCCACCCGTGTAACCTCTCGCGTTTCTTCCCATCTTCAAAATTCCAGGAAGATTGCTTCCATTTTTTCCAACCAAAACACCAATAAAACACCAGAGACAGCAAGATCAATTTCGAATCATAAACAAATCATCATTCAGATCGCATAAAGACAGGATAAGCCCCAAAAGGTTGAATCTTAGGCATTAGCATCATCAAATAGGAAGAAAAGGGGAGAAAAGAAACTATCAGAATAGAAACGCGGGTCGTTACGCGGATATATCCGCGTAAGCACTCGCGTTTCTTCACATCTTCAAAACGCGAAGAACATTTTTCCAGAAATTTCGCAGCAAATACATCAAAATCCACACAGAATCATCAAACATCCCAATTTCAAACGTCAAAACCAGTTCATGAGCCTTACCAAGGCTATACAACACAACCATACTCATACTATAACACATAATCATCATCATTATCATAAAAAAACTTAAAGAACACAACCATGGCCTTGGTTCCACCAAAAGGCCCAACTTTTCAGCGATTTTTCGATCAAAATAAAGTAGATAAGGTAGAGGGAAACTACCTGAGTCAGAAGCTTTACAAAAAAAACGGACCAAAACTCCAAACAAAATGATCTTCACTCCCAAAAAAAGAAAAGCCCTAGTTTTCTTTTCTCTCCTTTCCTCTTTTCTTTTCTTTTGATTCAGCTGTTTCTCTCTCTCTCTTTCTTCACTTTCCTCACTCCAATTCACTTTCCTCAGTCTTTTTTTTCTCCTCTTTCTTCTTCTCAGAAAACCTAAAGAGCTATTTATAACCCATTTACCCTAGAACCAAAGGCTTGGATGCATTTAGGGTTTGTTGGTTGATTTTTGATCATTAGATGGGGTGTTATGGATTAAGGGTGAGTTAGGGATTAACTAAATAGGTTCCTTGATGCTCAAGGCACAGAAAATACAGCAGGAAATGAGGAGAAAAATGGCTGGAAAAATCGCTCGCGTATTTTTTTTAGCCTCTGACCAGGTTATGCGGACTGTTACACGGACCACTCCGCGTAACATGTCCGCGTTTCAGTTCTAAGCCCTTTTTTTTTTAAACCCTACAAAAATAAGAAAATATGTTATAAAAAATAAATAAATACTAATAGATAAAAACATGAGGTAATAATTGAAAAAGTCAAAAATTTGGTGTCTACACGCATTTTGCCCTCTAGCTGTTATTGGTCAAACATTTAAAACAAATTAAGATTCCACCCCAAATTTGATGAAATAGCTATAATGTCCACGTAGGATATAATTATATGGGTGACATTACCTTTAAGCAGGAGTATTGGGTGCCTGTTGGCACACCGGGCTCATGATTAAAGAACATTAGAATGCAAAAGCTACTTGATTAATAATTTTAGGGCACAAATCTCCAAAAGCTTATTGCACAAATCTCCAAAAGCTTACTTAAATAAACTAGTACTCTATTATCACGCCATTCCTCTTTCTCTCAATAAATTTGTACTGGTTTTAATTCATGAAGCAATAGGTGCTACAAAAAAATGGCCCTTCAGAACTTGCTGGATCTTTGTGACTAAAGATTAAAAGTCGAGAATGTAGCCATCACACAAAGAATAGTAATCATTTTTGGTGCTATCACATAGTTTGACAACATTCAATGAACTGACTTTTATGCTCACATATTGTGAGGGTTCGGAAATTTTATTTTTATCAGAAAATGAATGATAATGATAAAAATAATAATATTATGTACTTTCACTCAAATATTAGTGAATTTATGCTTTGAATTATTATTTTCTAATTTAGATGATTTTCCGAGAATTATTTGCCGGTGTGTGGTTTCGGCCAGTTTAAGTGTTGAATTTTTGTTCCGAAGCGTGAATAGTGACCTTAAGATGAAACCGAGCATATGTAGAGATATTACGGATATATATTTAAGGTTGGACAGTGTAGGAATGAGTTAAACCAGTGAAGGTTAGAGTGTCGCGCGTCGACGCGACATAAAGTGATCGTTTGACAACTTTTCCACGAATTAAGGTGAGCCAAGTTTTTTGTCTATAAAAAGCCACCTTTTAAGACTTCTTGTTCCCTTGTTATTTTCAGCCATTCTTTGGGCTTAGAGAGAGAGAGAGAGGCAGCCGAATTGGAGAGAGAGAAAGGAGAGAATTTCCAAGCTTTCTTCTTCTTCTTCAACTTCATTCTCTTGCACTTTGAAGACACCATTTGAAGAGCTTCATCTTGCTTCCTTTCGCTCCTTGTTGCAGCCATGTGTGAGAGATAAAGGGAGAGAGAGGGCCGAGAGCAACAAGAGGAAGAGAGAGAGTTGTCTTCTTCAATTTCTTCTTCCTCAACTTCCAAGAAGTTTCAAGACTCTATTGAAGGTTTGATCCTTGTTCCTCCTCCACCCTTGTAGCAGCCGAGAGTGAGAGTGAGAAAGTGAGAGAGAGCCGTGAGTGAGAGAGAGAAAGGAAGAGAGAAGAAAACTTCCTTTTGCTTGGCAAGTTCTTGTTCTTGAGCTCGGAGGGAGAAATCAACTTCAAGTAAGTAGATCTGTGGGAAAATTTGGAGGATCTTGAGGTATTGAAGCTTAGAACATCATCTGTGGATGGAACTTCATCAGATCTCCCTTGATCTTGCTAGATCTGAAAAGATCTTAAGGTATAATCCTTAAAGTTCTTAGTTTTAACTTTATTAGCGGTAGATTTGTTAGATCTATGGTTTATTTTGCTAAGAATGCTTACATATGAAGCATTTAAGTTGGGCTCTTGAAATCCCAACCTAGGTAGCGGACTTGAGGTGGATTTTAGGTAGTTGACCTGAGGACCTGATTGTGGATTTGTATGAAATTCGTGAAAATAGTCTTGATCTGGCTTGAAAGTAGGGTTTTGTTATTGGAAATTTTGATAGAAAAATGTATGAGATGGTCGAACCCATGCTTGGTGATTTTAATGTTTGATTTCAAAATTTTGTAATTTTTCTTGAAGAGATTTTGCCTAAATAAATGTGTATTATGTTTAATTATGAGTACATGTTTGAATGGAGTGAAGTTATGAATTTTTAATGGTGAAAAGTTGTGTTTTCACTAATTTTGGGTAAACATGTAATTTTAGAAAAACAGGGAGCGATTTTAATCGTTTAGAACTTTGACTTCCCATATGAATTTTTAACTAAATTTTGGTATAAACCTAGCATATATATATAGAAGAATAAGTGTACAAAATTTGGCATTTTTCCCGTAAGATTTAGCTTTTGTTTTTGAAACTGATAACACTATGTTTTAGCTACTACTAAATCTTATGTCTTGATTTGACCTATATTACAAAATGAATTTGAAAGTGAAGTTTCTAGTGAATTGTAGTTCTCCGAGTCTAGCTTCCATACCCATAAGTCTTGCCTAGTTTCAACGAGAGTAATCTTAGATATGGTCCGAACAAGAAACCGTAGTAGTGAGGGTTTGGTGATTCTGAGTAGTTGAGTTAAGACTTTGAGTTTTAGATATTTTGGCTAGTATCTGATAGCTGAACTTTGGCTCAGGTGGCCAAGACTTTGTCGAGGGTGAACCAACTAACGAAATTTAGCCTTCTTCTTTGCTCACTCGTTTAAGTGGATCAAGGTGAGTGTTCTAACTCTCTTTTAAATGAAAATCTTGCCATGGTTTGTAAATGAATGATTTGTGAAATGATTTGCTAGTATTTGCCAAGAAATGATTTACCACTATTTCCAAGTAAAATGTTTTTACCAGTGAAATAACTTATGAAGGATTTGTGAGTGTTTCAACCCCCTTTCAAATGAAATCTGGCTATGGTTTCCAAAGGAACGATTTATTGAAATGATTTACTATCATTTCCAAATGAAATGCTTTACAAGTGAAATTATGAAGAGTTTGTGAGTGTTTCCTGTATGTTAAGTGAATTACATGCTTATGTGATTAATACTTGATGTTACTTGATCTCATAAGTGTTAAATACTTGTTTCTAGACGAGTGTATACTTTATCGCACTCGACCTAACTGATAATATACTGTTCAACTGTTTACTTTTCCACTATTTGTATATTACTTGCGCATGACTGCAAGCCATGTGTACTTTACCACATTAGCTGAACAAGGCATTTCCCCCTTCGTTATCAGCCTATTCGAGCCAGAAGCGGACTCGATCGAGTAGGTTGGTACTTAGGGCACTGTACGGTGTACTCGAGTATTACCACTGGGTGTTATAAGGAGGAGTAGGAGGGTGATTGACCGACAAGACGGACTGCAACTGCTCTCGAAAAATACTATATCCTTCCAATACTGGACTTAAATGTGTACTGAATTACTGTTTACTGTATGTTGTTTGTTAAATTGAGTATTGATAGAATGACTGCTTGAAAACTTAAATGTTTTACAAAGTGACATTTAATTCAAAGGTCCATGAATTTCTTGTTTTTACTGGACATTCACTGAACTTCTAGCTCACCCCAAAATGTTTTATTTTTCCCCCACAGGGCTCGTGACGAAGGAAAGTATGAGTTGTGATCCATCTTAGCGTGATGGGCTGGATTATTTCTTGTATCATTTGTAATCATGGATGGATGGACTTTTGTTGTATTTGGGCCTGTGAGATGGTATTGTGGTTGTACCCTAAGTACTTTGAACTGTAATTTGGGAATGAGAGTTGTAAGTTGAATATAGTAATGTTATTATTTGTGGTTTGGTTTGGAATGGTTATTTATGTTCACTTTCCAAATGTTTTAGTTACTCGAGTGTTTGAGTCCTGGCGAGAGTTAGGCTGACAGCCAGCTAAACCCTTTGGCACGCCTTAGGGTGAGGTGGGGCTATCACACATATGATAGCTATGTGGAAGACAATACACTTTATGCAGGAATATTAGAATTTAAAAAAAAAACTTGGGTATTAGTCAAACTGTAAAAGTCCCATAAGTTTACCAAAATAAACTACCGCTCTGTTATAGTGCCGCTATTATTTCTTCCAGTCAATTTTTATTGCCATTAATTCACGAAGAAATAGGGGAATAAGTGTGGATCCTACTATATTTTGGCCTTCTTGAATAATGTTCATTCTTCTTAATGAACTACTAGGATTCACATCATTTTGCATCCTTAAACTTGTATATTTTTTTACTTTGCACCTTAAATTTTAATTTTGGACACTTTGTGCTCTAAACTCTCAAGTTCGTGGCATTTAAGTTCAATTAATGACAACATTGCAAAATTAATGGCATGAGGATCCTACAAATCAATGATAATTTGCTGAAAGTGATCAAAAGTAACCAACATATAGCAACTAGAACAAAACATTATATTAATTTGCACTGGTTTTTATTTAATTAATTTTGCTAACATCATTAGTGATTAAGACCATTCAAATCAATAATAATATGTTTAAATTACTCAATAGGTAGCCAGGGGACTGCCAGTTAGGATATAATGATACATTGTTATTAGTTTCCACTGACTTTTGTCTCATTAATTTTATCAACTTGTAGTTGATTGGACTTCAATGGGACAATCATTAAAGTTTAGGGAGTAAAGTGTCTAAAATTGACAGTCTAGGTTGTAAGGTGTCAAAAATTGAAGTTTACAGTACAAAATGAGAAAGTAGTACAAGTTCAGGGATGTCAAGTGAAATTACTAATGGGATAAGCCTATATGCACTTTTTTAGCCTTTTGTGCTGATATTTATCTCAAATTTTTTGTTTCTGTTTCTTTTGATGCGTGGTTGCTGAAGTGTGTAAGGTTCTATTTACTAGAATACATGAATTTGGGTTGTTCATTTATGACCAAATATGTACCGCGTTTAGTGACCATTTACAAATCTACACCGGTTAGTGTAAAAAATTTACTACACTAAAAGTGGATGAAAACTTAATCATTACAAAATAGGGGTTGGTGAATTTCCAATTGTGTTTCACGTGTAAAGAAATTAGTCGATGTGTTGGCACAAAAAAGTACGCATAGCGGAAGCAATTTCTGACACATAACAAAATATATAGGAAGATGAGGAGAATAAGCACACAAAAACTACTCAATGATTTTATTAACTCAAAATTCAATAAAAACAATATCAAGTCATATCATTTCACACACAACAACTCACAAGTCTTAATTTAGAGGATTTCCCTCAAACTCACTTTTCAAAACTCAAATCAACTCTTCAAATTCGACTCAACTATTCAAGTAACAATGTACCACACTAGTAATACTTATAGATAGCTAAGTTTTCTAAGCAAACACAATTATAAACCGAAACTTATTTAGAACTGATTTGAGATATCCTAAACTAATATGAAGGCTAAATAAACAAGACAGCGAAAGAAGTAATTGAAAGAACTAGGAAACTAAATATTAAGATACCATGTTTTAATTTCCTTCAATGCTCCATTAAACCAAGCTCATTATTGTGGTCATCTCCAATGCCATTCAAGCATGAATCTCCATTAAAAACTCTATTGCTGTATAAACAATATCAAACACCAACTTATAACTGATTCTGAATTTCATCTTACACGTGGTTGTGGACAAAAAGTATATTTCTCAAATAATTCTTTGACTTGATCACTTTTGTCAAAAGACTCAAACACATTCACCAATACTTGATTGCATACTCCATAATTTATTTCCTTTGCATAAACAAGAAAATCTTCCAAAGTCACAAAATCATAATATCTGCCATATAGGTTTTCAAGATCACCATTTTTTAAAAAAAATTTTCACACTAACAACTGCATCAACTTTAGCACTACCATAATCTTTAGCCGAACCATACATTCCGTTATTGAAACCAGTCAACTTCAATATTTGATTTTCCTCTTCAAAAAATTTATCAACTCTCATAAAATCAGGAATTTCTGTATCGCCACGATCATCAGGCACATCTTTAATTTCATCAATGATGTTCTCTTTCTCAACCACTTGCAACATTTCCTTTTGAGTCACAAATTTTCCATCTTCATGTATACCCATAACTTCTGCAATTTTTTCTTTTTTTTGAGTCATTAAAAAATTCTTTTTCTTCTTCCACATCACAAATTTTTTTCTTCACCATGACCATAAGAATTCATCAAAAATCTCAAAGCCTACTTCACTATCTTTGCATGTATGAATTTTTTGGTTACTGTGAAGGCCTCAAAATTTATTAATTTAGATATTATTAATATTATTACCACCATTAATTTGTTTGAGTATTCTTTTATTTATTTTATTCTTATTATTGAGGTAATTCTTGTCTTCAAAAATTTAAAAAATATATATATATAATTCATTTTTATTTATCTATTTATTCATTTATCTCATGAAATTAAAATTTTACCTCATTTATAATTTCTCATTGAATTTTAGCCTTAATTTACCTTTTTAATATCACCTCATAGCATCTATTAGTGAAAAATGTCAAAACACGTTTTTCGAGGTAAACTCGAACTGTGAGTGAATTAGTGAGGAGAATACGGATGATCATTGGTAGGTTAGAAGTGAAATTAAATGACTGATATTGGGTTATTGAAGGTGATCAATTAGGGTTTTGAAACCTTGATTAAGAATTGGATTAACCTCTTCAAATCTAGAGTTTTAACTAGCCACTATTTCTTCCAACTAATTTCCTCTAGTTCACTTAAAATTTTTCTTTTCTTTCCCCTCTCCTAATCGAGATTTGCCCCTTAATCTCAAGCCAAATGAGACAATTAATTTTCCCTCCAAATTGCTAATTAAGTTTACTATTAAAGTGTTGACTTTTGGGGTTATAAGACAAGACTTGTGTCTTATCTTCCTTTTTCCATTTAACTCTTCAAAATTGCTCAAAAAACCTTCTCATCTCTCTCTCCTCTCACCCGAACTGCCTTCTTCTTCTTCCTCTTGTTTTTCCATCAAATTCTTCTCCATTTTCCTCACTAAAAACCTCAACAATCTAGCACTAAACTTGGCAATAGCTTGGAGCTTGAGCAAGGAGCTTTGAGAGGGAAGTATTGGGTGCTTAAAGTTTGCATTTTCTTGGTGTTTTTGCCATCATCTAAGAGGAGGTAAAATCTTAGAGACTTCATCCTTGTACATTCTTGAAAATTCCAAGCATGATGATAGGGTTCGGGTTGTTGAAAGGTTGATAGAACCTTGACTTGTGTTGTTTATGAATTTTGTATTGGCTAAGCTTCCTTGAGTTGATTTTGTTGGTTTAAATTGTTGTGTGGGCTCTTTGTCAGGGCCTCAAAAATTCAGATTTTATTTTAAAAATGCATAATATTATTTATATTATGTTTATTTATTGAAATATGAGTGAATATATGTTTAAAGTGATTATTTTCCAATTTAGAGAATTTTATACGAATTTATTGCCGGTGTGGGTGGTTTGGCTATTTTAGCGTTAAAAATTGTTCCGACACGTGAATAGTGACTTGGACTTGAAACCGAGCATATGTAGTGATATTTTGGAAATATTATTATGGTGAGACAGTGTCGGGATGAAGAAAACCAGTGTAAGTTAGAATACCGCGCTCGACGCGACATAAAGTGGTCATGAGACAACTTTTCCATAAATTAAGGAGAGCAACTCCTTTTGCCCCCTTAAAGCCTTGTTTCTTGCATCCTTGCTTCCTCATTTTGCAGCTGCATTTTGGAGCACAAGAGAGAGAGAGGGCCGAGAGCTAGAGTGAGAGAGAGAGAGAGAATTCCAACTTTCCTTCTTCCATTTCTTCTTCTTCCTTGTTTGATTCTTCAAGACACCATTGAAGCTCATCATCTTCATCCCTTATTGCAGCCGAAGGAGAGAGAAGGAAGTGAGGGCTGGTCCGATTTCTTGGAGGAGAAAAGAGGTGAGTTTGAAGCTTGATTTTCCATTTTCTATCTTCTCCAAGCAACTTGAATCTATGAAACTTGATTGATGAGTTGTGGACTTCATTTCTTTCCCTTCCAAGGCAGCCGAACCAAGGAGAGAGGAGAGAGAGTGTGATCCGAAAATCTTGAAGGAAAAAGAAAGAGAAAAGTGAAGAAACAAAGCTTGATTGAGTGGTGTGTTGGTAGATCATGAGCTTGAAGTTGAAAATCATCGTCAAAGCTCAAAGATCTTGGGTAAAGATCGAAGCTTTCATGGTTGTTGAGCTTTGAAGGGGGTCAATTTTGAGAAGATATCACAAAGCCTCGGTGGATCTTGTCGGATCTTGTCAGATCTAGTCAGATCTGAAGGTATAAAGCTTGAATCTTGTAGATATAGCTTTATTAGTGTTAAATAGTTCAGATCTGTGATTGTTATTGATCTAATGATCTCATCTGAAAAGATGACGTTGGGCTCTTGAAATCCCAACCTAGGTAGCGGACTTGAGGTGGCCTCTAGGTAGCGGACTTGAGGACCTGATTGTGGCCTTGAATGATATTTGTGAAATATATGATGATATGGTTAGAAAAATAGGGTTTTGTTGTTGAGGATTTTGAAGGAAAATAGATGTGATGGCCAAACCCACGCTTGGTAAATTTAATGCTTGATTTCGAAATTTGTGTTTGTTCTTGAAGAACTTTCTTCTGAGAAAATATGTATTTTGTCCATTTGTGAGTGTATGTTTGAGTGGAGGGAATGTTTGAATTTTAAAAGATGAGAAGTAAAGTTTTTCATGAATTTCGAATGAAAAGTGTCATTTGAATGAATTTGAGGGTTTTTACTATATTTTGGGTCAAATTCTATGGATCTCGAATATAAGAGCTTGGTATGAAGTATTTTAAATTAATGTATAGTTTTGACTATGAGTGAGTGTCAAGTTATTTTGAAAATAATGATTTTTGAGGTCTGAGACCTTACTATTTCAACAAGGGTAATTTTAGATATGGCCCGAACCAGACTTCGTAGTAGTGAGGGTTTGGTGCTTCTGTGGAGTTGAGTTAAGACTTGGAATATGAGATTTTGGCAAGTATCTGATAGTTGAACTTTGGCTCAGGTGGCCAAGACTTGGTCGAGGGTGAACCAGCTAACGAAGTTTAACGTTCTTCTTTACTCACTAGTTTGAGTGGTTCGAGGTGAGTGTTCAAACCCCCTTTTTAAATAGAAATCTTGCCATGGTTTGTAAATGAATGATTTGTAAAATGATTTGCTAGTATTTACCAAGAAATGATTTGTCACTATTTCTAAGTAAAATGCTTTTACCCGTGAAATAGCTTATAAAGGATTTGGGAGTGATTCAACTCCCCCTCAAATGAAATCTGGCAATAGTTTCCAAATGGATGAATTATTGAAAAGATTTACTATCATTTCCAAATGAAATGCTTTACAAGTGAAACCATTTATGAAGAGTTTATAGATGTTCAAATCCATTTTTAAATCAAATGTTTCGCTACTACGTGAAAATGACTTGTGATACGATATACTCAACTTATAGTTGCAAAGAAATGAGTTTGTGAATATCTCCCGTATGTTACGTGAATTACATACTTGTTTCTAGGCGAGTGTGTACTTTACCACACTCGACCTAACTGTTAATATACTGTTCAACTGTCTACACTTCCATTGTTTGCATATTACTTGTTTCCTTGATTGTTTTGTTGATAACTTGATTGTTTGATAATGGTGTACCAAGGAGCATTTTACCTCTGAAGTCCGATGTGTACCTTATCGCATCGTTCACTACTTGTAGGTCGATGTGTACTTTATCGTATCGGCTGAACTGGGTCTCAAGACCCTTTTGCTAGAAAGCCTATCTAAGACCACCTTCTTGAGCGATCGGTGGGTCAAAAGCCTACTTGAGTGCCATTAGTGTGGCGGATAGGTTGGAAAGCTTTATCTTAAAACAAAACTCCTTGGTCTTGACCGTCATTACTTGCATGACTGTAGGCCATGTGTACTTTACCACATTGGCTGAACAAGGCCTTTTCCCCTTCGTTATCGGCCTATTCGAGCGGACTTCGGTCGGGTAGGTTGGTACTTAGGGCACTGTACGGTATACTCGAGTATTACCACTGGAGGGATAAGGTGATGGCCAGTTGTACTGAGGGGATTGATCAGGAGTTATAAGGTGAAGTGGACTACTGAATTAGCTCCAAGTGAGCACTGTATCCTTCCAATACTGGATTTGATTGTGTACTGAATTACTGTTTACTGTATGTTGTTAAATTGAGTATTGATGGAATGATTGCTTGAAAACTCAATTGTTTTTACAAAGTGACTGTTAACTCAAAGGTCCCTGAATTTCTTGTTTTTACTGGACATTCACTGAGCTCCTAGCTCACCCCAAAAATGTTTTATTTTCCCCCACAGGTCTCGAGACGTTGGATAGCGTGCGTTGTGATCCTTCTTAGTGTATGTGACTGGGTTAATTCTTGTACCTTTTGTAACCATGGATGGATGGACTTTTATTATACTTGGGCCTGTGAGATGGTAATGTGGTTGTACTCTAAGTACTTTGAACTGTAATTTGGGAATGAGTGTTGTAAGCTGAATTTCATTGTGTAATATTTGTGATTTGGATTGGAATGGTTGTTTACAATCACTTTTGAAGTATTATTGGTTATTCTAGTGAGTGAGTCCTGGCGAGAGCTAGGTTGACGGCCCACTAAACCCTTTGGTACGCCCTAGGGTGAGGTGGGGCCGTCACACTCTTGGATTCCCACTAGCATGTATGGTTGTTGCTTAGCATGAAAATGATGCAATGTGTGGTTATGTAAAGGATTTATGGGCTGATTTTGGGATAAAAACCTTCAAGGGAAAATCGGGTGGAAGAAGAAAGAAAATAGGGGTTGTGATGGCTGATTTTTATCTTGATTTTCATGGCTGATATTTTGGCAAGCTTGAAGGCTTAATATGAGGCTTAAATGTTCGAGGTTAAGTGGTTAAATTTTCCCCACAAAAGCCCTTTAAAAGTCATAGCAAGAATGAGTGTTGAGTTGAAGCCAAAATCTGGAAATTTGGAGAAGCATGCTGGCCGAATTTTGGACTGCTTTTAATGCTAAAAATTGATATAATCTTCTATCATTTTTGACCAACATTAGGCTTAGGAAGTTCAATACTAGTTTGGTTTCGAAAATTAGGCTAATTGGTGATGATTTGAGGCATGATCTAGGTACTTAAAGTAAGGGGTTAAAATTTCACAGTTTTAAATGAAATAGTTGAGCTCACCTTGGGCGAGCAGAAAACTATCTTCCCATTCGAATTTTTGGTTGAATTTTGGTATGAATATATTTTATATATGGAAGTATTAGTGTACCAAATTTGGTAATTTTTGGACAAGAAATCGCCACTCAAACAGGGCCTAGAATTCTGCCCTGCAAACCTGAAAAACGAAAATCTCAGAATTTCGAATCCCCTCTGTTTGAACTGCTATAATTTCTTACTCGAGTATCAGAATTGAGTGTCGTTGGTGGAATTTGAAACTTCTTACATAATAATTTAAACTCTATAAATTTGAGAGGCCAATTCATTTTCTGTAATTTTTGGTGAATTTTTAAAGTGGGCTGGTCGACCAACCTGACGTGCCCTGTTTTGATACTGTGGCAGTTTCTTTCTCAAAAATCTGGGCAATTTCTGCCTAGAATTTTAACTGGGTGTCTTCTACAAAGTTTTAGAAATTTCAAAGAGGTTTCCAACGGTACTAAGTGTGTGAAATTTGGACTTGTATAACTCAAGTTACGATTTTTTCAAAGATTTCAGCTCAAATTAGGAAGTTATCGAATTTACTTCCTTTCGAGATAAATTTGGTCGGTGAACTAGGAAAACTTATTTCCGTTCTCTTTTAATTATTTTAGGGCGAAGTGCTGAATTGCCATTTGATCAAAACTTGGATTCTGACCCCTACTTTGTCGGTGAGTTTTCAATGTGTGTTACTCGCTTTGACTGTATGTATTGAATGAACGTGTCTCATGCTTGAAAACTTGAAACTGTTAAGCCTCTCGCTTAAAGGAGAGTATACTTTATTACTCCCTTCTAATTAGAGTTGGTAAATTAAATGTTTTGCCTGTATTACAAGTTGGAGAAGAAAAGTGTTATACAACCACTCTTGGCCGCGTCCCTTGAGTGGTTAACTGCTTCACTGTTTAAATGTTTGGCGTGCGGGCCCGGTAGGGGGAGTTTGGCGTGAAGAGTCGTCTACTTGGATTGACAGTCGACGGAGTGTCGACTACTATAAATGTTAGTGAAATGTGGAGTTAGGCTCCTGAGAGCCACCGTATCCTCCTTGTGTGTTAAATTTAATTTTCCTACGTGTTTAAATTATTGCTTATTATATTACTGTTTTAAATGCATGTGCATGTCTTTTGGAAACTCACGAGCTTTTTAGCTCACCCCCGTTCCCATTTGTTTTTCCTTAACAGGTGACGAGAATCCAGAAGCCTAGTTAGGGCTAGTGCTTGTTCTTTTGGCTTTTGTCTCGAATATGCAGAAATGTTTTGTATATTCTTTTGGTGATGTATATTTTAGACTTATGGAAATGTATTAAACTTTGGCTTGAGTTTTTTTTTTTTAAGTATTTTGAGTGGATAACTGTAATTTTAAGAGTAAACATCATTTTACAGTTTTAATAGTTTCGTTGCTATGCTTGGTGGTTTTAGCGTTTAAGTTAGTATTTTTGAATGCTTGAGTCCTGGCGAGAGCTAGACAGGTAGCCCGCCAACCGTTTGGTTAGCCTTAGGGGGAAGTGGGGCTGTCACAGTTACATGTAATTGAATTTGGGTACTAAGATAGTGGAATGCCATGCAATCTAACTATCTACTCCTCTCTAGCTTTTCAGTTGCATCGCTTGATAATTTTACACTGTCTATAGCTTCCATAAACCCCTTTGGATAATATCCCAAATTTGAATAGCTTGAAAAAACGTTTTCATCATCCAACTCCAAACATCAAAATCATTTTTACCATCAAAAATAAAAACATCACAACGTGGTAAATGATATGGATCCATATTTCAACCTTTTATGAAGAAGCCCCAAAATCATAGTCTAGGGTTCTAATACCACTTGCTGGCACAAAAAGGTACACACAACAGAAGCAATTTCTGACACATAAAAATATATAGGAAGAGGAAGAGAGTAAACATACAAGAATTACTCAACAATTTTATTAATTCAAAACTCAATAAAAATAATATCAAATCATAGCTTTTCATATACAACAACTCACAAATCTCAACTTAGAGGATTTCCCTCAAACCCACTTCTCAAAACTCAACTCAACTCTTCAAATTTGACTTAACTCTTTAGGTAACAATGTACTAGGCTAGTAATATTTATAAACTGCTAAATTTTCTAAATAAATATAATTGTAAACCAAAACTTATTTGGAACTGATTTGAGATTTCCGAAACTAAGATGGAAACTAAATAAACAAGACACCAAAACAAGTAACTAAGAGAATTAGAAAATTAAATACTAAGATAGCTTCGTTTAACTTCTTTCAGGATGTAATCTTGTCATAAAAAATGTGATGGTACTTTTAAGCGTTAAAAAGTTAATGAAGGATGTAAAGTGTATATATCTTCTATCCATAGTAAGTTAGAAATATATTTGAATAAATGGGCGATCTCAAAATTTTATGCTAAATTAGGAGTGATGATGGTATGGAAATTGATGAGTTGTAGTATTATTGAATTTAAGAGGGGAAGCAATGAATAATTATTCCTGGAGGCTAATAGGGCTTCAAAAATTCAGCGAAATGATTGATTGAGAAAGCAATGAGAAGGTTGATCATACTAGAAGAAGTACTTCATTTTTATGGTGGGGGTTTATTAAGTGTGTTATCTAATTTAATAGAATTCTTGGTGTAATCGGTGTGTATGTTTGTGAGTTGTAGTGTTGTTGAACTTAAAATGCACTCAATAGAGAAAGCAATAAATAATAAGGTGGTAGATAACAAGGCAGCCAAATGATTGATTGATAAAGCAATGGTTCAGGTATTCTTAGTGTCATAATTTTATCATGCCAGCAATTGTCACCCCTAAGCTTGTCGATTGCTTCAGATAGTGTTGTGATGCCTTGAATACCCTAATCAGGATTTCCGCTATTATGTTTGGACATATCTATTTGTGCTCTTCCCTTCAAGTCTTTTCTTTTGATTTTTTATCTTTTATTTTTTTACATAAATTTCTCCCTTCAAGTCTTGATTCCTCACACTGTCCATTGTTCATTCAGCACTCTTGCTTTAGAGATGCATTTATAGATTAACTAATGCTTGCTTTCGCACTAGAGTGCGAGGATGCCCCAGGAGAGTATATTATGTTATTGTTCTACTATAGGTTTTATCGTTAGTTTGAGTGGGAATATGTTTGCTGAAGGAGTGAAATGTTTTCTAGGAAGTTGGAAGCAAGCACTTGTCTTTGTTTGTTTTTGGTATTTTCAAATATTTATTGTCCTTTTTACTATCGTTTATGATTAATTTTAAGTAAGTCCATTCAGTTAATTCATTGGATGAAGATTATGATAATATATACTAGATAAAAGTATGTATGTAAATAATTATTGTAATTATTATTATGAAATGGTCTTACTATTACATTAGTGAAGTTGTATATTCTAGAATGTCAAAGATAATTTGGTTCAGGAAATCAGTGGGAGTGAATTCACAGTTGGGCCTATGCCAGGTGTTTGCGTGTAGGTGTGGCAAGTTTTACATGAGTTGGCCAATACGAAGAGCTTTTGTTTATGCATGAATGCTAAGTTGGTATACTGTGTACACGAGTTGTTGTAAATTCAAATGTAAGCATAACACGTGCAAAATGTTTGGATGTTAATTGCAATTAATTTATATGTGTGTTTTATAAAAAATTTTTTATAGGAAGTAATAATGTGACTATTGTGGGGCCGAAGTACTATTTATATAGAAATGTTGCTGCATGTTTGCATGTAAGTGATAAATATTTATTTTTTGCGTCTTTTGTAAAAATGGAAGAAAATTTTTTAGCTATTAGTGAAATACATGATGATCTATGTCAATGGTATATTGAAGTTATGGTTGTTGGAAAAAGTTTTGTACAGAACACTAATTTTTGGGCCAAACTTATTAGCATTTCATTTTTGCAAATGCTTCAGTAAGAGGTTTTTTTTTTGTTAAATTTTTTATTATTCTTTTTGTTTGGTGATTATTTTAATTTCTTTTTGTTTCATAGGGAGATTGACTTCAAGGAGTTGCTTGTTATAATGATTTTTATATTTTTTATGAACTTTTGCAATTATATTCAGTGTATTACATTGGAAATGGAGTTCTTCGTCCATTGTCGAAATTCTTTATAAGAATTGGTTCAATTTCCTTCAAACTAATACTTACACAAGATATCTTTATTCGCTATGTTAAGCAACCTGTTGAATGACCACTCAATATGTTTTATCACCTTATTCCGTTTTTGGGATTTGCACTCATTTAAGCGTCCTCGTTTTTTAAAGATGGGTAATGGATCAATTGTCATATTTGTTAGTTGATGAATGATTTTTGACTGGTCTAATATTTTTTCGGTTTCAATTTTTTGTTTTCTTCTTTAGCAATTCTTGGCGTTAATTGAAGTGCTACCACTAGAGATTTTTATTTTCGAAGGCAAGTATATTCAGGAGCAAGAATTTTTTGTTGAATCAAGAGTATGTATTTTTTTCATTTACTTGTTATTAATTGGATTTGTTTATTGGTTTGCTGGTGTTTATATTAGTGACATATTTTTTATGTAGAATGACGCCGATTATACTTGCTTGAGGAACAGACGAAACACAACAAAGCTTCATTGAAAGTAGTACAGCTGTACGATGAACATACAACACATTATAGTAAAGCGACGAAGCCTAGAACTATGGATGCCAAGTAATCATAAATATGCACAAAGAACAGAGCATAACTCAAAGCATGGGCATACAAAAAAGCCCTGTGCAAGGCAAAAAAAGGAGCAGCACACATGCTATCAAAAGCAATAAAACTGAAGCCAAGAACAAGACTCCTCTAGCAGGAGATAAAACAAAGCAAATACACAGAAAATGAGTAATCATAAATACATATAGAGGACAGCACGAAGCTCTCGCCATGCAAATGCAAAACACACCTATTGGGGGAGAAAAACCAGGGAAAAAAACAAAGAAGTACACATGCAATAAAAACCATCAAACGCGAACCATGAGCAGGAGCAAACCCCGGAGGAAATGCGTGCAGATAAAGTGCAGGAACAAAGAAGAATGCAATCGGAAGAAAACATGTTAATATGAATTTCCGAGAATAAAAAAATCAACTGAAAGAGGTATTACATAGAAATGGAAATGAGAAATCCTTACCTGAATGAAGAAGCAAAGCCAATGACTCTCTGGGGACGGGGCCTCACAATTTGGTTCACCTTCCATTTCACATAATTTGACGACTCAGATTAAAAGTGAAGAGACAGATGGTGATGATTAAGCCACCAAGGCTATTTTAGTAGGTTTAGTTGAACGATATCGTCTGAGGATGATAGAAAAAAAAAGTGAAAATTGGTAAATCAATCATAACGTCATCTACGAAACCGTCTCCTTATTTGGGAGCAAAAGAAAAGGGATTCTTTGTCTCATGTTCTTTCTATTACTTAAAAAATTCAGAAAAATACCAAAAGAACTCTAAAAAAAAAATCTAACAAGACAACAAAAAGTTTCGACTAGTTAAAATTGTGTCAGTTCGTTATTCGAAGAGATCCATTAAGGCTTTGGTCGTCAAACAAAAAATTTTAAAAAAAATTCACATAATCAAAGATCAGGTAGAGGCTTCAAAATGGGTAGGTTTGGATGGGACACAATTGGATAATGGTGTAATTAAGTCAATCCATTTATACCCATTTAATAAATGGGTCAAAATGAGTCAAACCATTTATACCCATTTAATGGGTATAAATGGGTATAAATGTACCCAATTACTCATTTATGATTCACTTGAATTTCTATTTTATTTTTATTTTTTGACATGTTATTTGACAAGAAATAATGATATTTTATTGTTACTAGATTGATAGGAAATTTAAATCTATTTATTTAACACCCATTAAAAATTTATTTTGAATGTGCATTTATTTTTGAATGGACATAAATGGGTAAATCAAGTCAACCCACTACTCATCAATTAAATGAATTTAATTGGGTGCCCATTTAAATCCATTCAAAGTTTCTTAACATACCCAAGTTTACTTATTAGTGGGTGGTTTTAGATTGGTGAATATAATTGAATTCTGGTTAACATCTCTAGTATCAGGTTCACTCTTAGGCTCTCACAATCATCATGCATATTCGGGATCTTTTCCTTTCATTTATTATAATCATAATGGGATATAAAAGGAATATTTATTTCCCATATTGGTAAAAAAATTGTCAATTGTTGATGATTCCTACAAGAAGATAGTTAGTATTAATCCTAATTTTTCAATAATTCAATTCAATTTCTAGGTTATTATTTTAGTTGATTTAAAATGTCATCTGTCAAAATGTGACAAGAACATAGATGACTTGAGAAAAATGATACACATGATATTGGATCTAGGATAAGCGTTACACCATATTTTAGTATAATTACACCATAGCCATAATATATTACACCCATTTCTTAAACATGAATAGACGATTTTGATATGGTAAATTTTAATTGGTACATTTAAATTTGATGTTTGGGTGTCACAAACAATGTATTAATAATTCATGTTGCCTATATTTCGACCTCAAACCTCTCATCAAATTATAATTTGTATATCTAGAGCACATTTATATTTAAATAGACTATATATTCAATACGTATATCATTTACACATTCAGATTTCTTCATAAACTTGATTCAAACTGTCATCTATTGAAATATGGTAAAATTATAGATCACTTGGGAGATGCGATACACTAGATATTAGATTTATGAGAAATGTTACACCATACCACTAGATATTAGATTTAAGAGAAATGTTACACCATATTTCAGTATAGTTATATTGTAACATCGACATGTTAGATGGTTTGGTATAACTTGTCTGCTCGTTCTATAACTATCAGATCATGCAACTTGTTATTCATGTTTTTGCATATTGTGACTATCATACTGCCATTTCAAATGCACTAATTGAAATTTGTTACATTAGAATGGTCTACTCATGCTTAAGAATATTAGTGTAATATGTTCGTAGTTGCAATGTAGATAAAGTATTAAATCCTATTGATTTGAATTAGTGTAAAAAAAAAGAATAATGAAAATATGAGCACTATATCACTTATAATTTGGACTACAAACTCATATGTTTTTACAATATTTCACTTATATGATATTTTTTAAATTCTAATTTATCTATACTTAATTTTAACTTTGGAATTAAAGTTTTATTTATGAAATTATAAAATCAGAACCGGATTGGATATTTGAATAATCCAATCAACTAAATCAGATATTCGCATTAGGGGATTCACATACGAACCACAAAATGGCTGATCCAATTTTTTACAAATCAAAGTAGACATTTGGTTAACGGATTGGATACACCCTTAATAAGTTATAATTTGACTATCAGTAGCTCAATCCTTGTGGTTCCCCTCCCCCCTAATCAAATCAAATGCTCTGATTGAATTTTGCCGTCCAATGATGGTCTATTCATATTTAAAAAATTGGGTGTAGCATATCAAGTCTATGGTATAACTATTCTAAAATGTGATATAGTTCCTCTTTCGAGTCTAATATCATGTGTGTTCTTCTCCCAAGTCTTCTATGATCTTGCCATATTTCAATGGATAACATATTAAACTACTTTATTAATAGATACAAATGTGTACACAATTTATAATTTACAACTGAAATTTGCCACATTAGAACAGCTTATTCATACTTAAGAATATTGGTGTGACATGTCAACTAAATAGTGTAATTTTTGTAAAGTATGGTGTAACCTTTCTAAAATATCATGTAACTATTGTACTCCAATTCTGAATACACTAATTTAAATTTGTCACATTTCAGATAAGGTATTGAATTCTATTGGTTTGAATTAGGTCCTATTTGATAGATCAATTCAGTACTTAAACTTAATGGGTTTAAATTTTAATATGTTTAGACGCATTTGATAACAAAAAATAGAACATTTAAATTAATTAAGTGGCACTGAATCTTTGAGGCAAAATTTGCTCTAAAAAATAGGTGATCAGCTATTCACTTATCATTTAATGTGATATACACTCAAATGTTTTAGATTTAGTACTTAACAATTTAGTAATTTAATAAATCAAACTTTCATATTTTAGCTTTCAGAATTTAGTTTTATCAAATGTACCCTTGAAGTAATAGAAAAATAATAATGAAAAAATGTGCACCATATCACTTATAATTTGGACTAAAATTAATATGTTATTACAATATTTCACCTGTATAATATTTTTGAAATTCTAATTTGTTTAAACTTAATTTTATATTTGGAATTAAATTTTAATTAAAAATTATAAAATCAAAAATGGATTGGATATCCAAATGACTCGGCGTGCTAATTTGGACATTCACATCAGGTGATCCAAATATGGGTCATAAAATGGTTGATCCAATTTTTTTTGAATTGGATTAACCATTTGGTTAATGGATTGGATATGTTCCTAATAAATTATAATTTGATTGTTAGTAATTTAATCCTTGTGGTTCTCCCCCATCCAAATCAAATGTATTGATTGAATTTTGCAACTTTGGGATAGTTTATTAATACTTAAGAAATTGATTATAACATGTCAACTTAACGGTATAACTATTCTAAAATGTGATATAACTTCTCGCTCGAGTCTGATATTATATGTGTGTTTCTTTCAAATAGTCTATAACCTTATCACATTTCAACATATGACATTTTAAACCTACTTTATGAACAAATACAAATAGGTGCATAATTTATAATTTACATTGAAATTTACCACATTGGTGTAACATATCGACCAAAAGGTGTAATTTTTTTTTGAAAAGTGGTGTAACATTTCTAAAATATTATATAACTATCATATCCTATTATGAATACACCAATTGCTACATTGTAGAGGAAGTATTAAATTCTATTGGTTTGAATTAGAGTAAAATAAAAGAATAATGAAAGTCTATACACTATATCACTTATAATTTAGGCTAAAAACACATGTTATTACAATATTTCACCTATATGATATTTTTTGAAAATCTAATTTGCTTAAACTTAATTTTATCTTTGGAATTAATATTTTATTTAAAAAATTATGAAATTGGAACCAGATCGGTTATCTAATTGATCCATTTCTCTCATTTAAATATTCACATTAAAGTATCTGAACACGGATCACAAAATGACTAATCCGATTTTTTGTGGATCAGATTAGCCATTTAAGTGGTTCTTCTCCAACCAAATCAAATGCACTGATTGAATTTTGCTACCCCATGATAGTCTATTCATATTTAAGAAATTGGATGTAGCATGTCAAGTATGTGGTATAGCTATCATAATATATAGTGCAACTCTTCTTCTGAGTCTGATATCATGTGTGTTTCTCACAAATCGTCTATGATTTTGCTAAATTTTAATAAATATTTAAACCTACTTTATGATCAGATACGAATGTATGCATAATCTATAATTTACAATTAAAATTTACCATATTGGAATAGTCTATTCATACTTAAGAACATTGGTATAATATGTCAACTAAATAGTGTAACTTCTTTGAAATGTAATGTAACTTTTCTAAAATATTATGTAACTATCGAACTCCTATTGTGAATACATCGGTTCAAATTTGCCACATTGTAAATGCATTATTAACTCCTATTGGTTTGAATTAGATTAAAAGAAAAGAATAATGAAGGTCTATGCATTATATCATTTAATCCCTCCATCCTAAAATCTTGGTCACACTTTAGGAAACTAACTTTTTATCAATAATGTATTGATTGTGATATTTAGAATTTTTCTTCCAGTCCTAATATTACAGAGTTACACTTGAAGACGGTGGAGTTACACCTTAGTACTATAGAGTTATACCGAAAAAATAGAAGTTGCCTATCATAAGGAAAGAGATACATATGCATTGACATGATTAAACACATGTGACCAATAATGAAATCATCCTTCTATTGATATAAGATTACCCTCCCCTTTAAAGGCACATTAAATAGTTTTATGAGAAATGTAATATCATCTCGTTTAGAAGTACTATAAATGTATGATGAACATTAGATATCATCCAACTTGACGACAACATAATCTTCATCTTTTCAAGTTGAAGTTACGCCAATTGAAGTAAAGGTACATTAAATGTTTAATTATATTTGGAAGGCCACCATATCTAAACGTATTAATATATATTATAATGAAGTCTACTTATCATTGTAAAGGACAACAATATCTCTTGTAAATTTACACGTTTAGTTTTCATAGTTAAACCTTAATACTACTGAATTACATCTTAATACTATGGAGTTACAGCAATGAAGTTGCTTAGCATAGGGAAAGAGATGCACAAGTATTAATATGATTAAATGCATATGACCAATAATGAAATTATCCTTCCACCCATATAAGATTATCCTCATTTTTAAAGTTACAATGAATAGCTTTTATAAGAGATTGAAGGTTCCGTTTAAAGGTATTATAGGCGTACATGAATGTAATGGCCTCGAAATTTAAAAAAAAAAAAAAGAATTTAATTAATTTTAATTTCAAAAAAAAAAATTCAAAAATTTATTTATTTATATAATTATTTCTTTACTTATCCTGTGATATTCGATTTTTCCTCAGTTATAATGTCTCATTTAATTTTAACTCTATTTTCCTGTTAATTTCGTCTCGTAGCATTTATTAGCGGTAAAATATTAAAGGCACGCGTTTTGAGGTAAATTGATTTGTGAGTAAACTAGTGGAGATAAGTATAGATGATCACTGATAAGTTGGAAGTGTAATTAAATGACTGGATTTGGGTCTTTAAAGATGATTAATTAGGGTTTTGAAATTTTAGTTAAGATTTGGATTAACCACTTTAAGTTTAGAATTTTATCTAACCGTTAATTCTTTCAACTAAATTCCTACCAATCACTTAAAAATCACTTCTCCATCCCCTCTCCTAATCGAGATTTGTCCCTTAATCTCAAGCCAAATGAAGTGATTAATTTTCCCTCCAAGTAGCTAATTAATATCACTATTCAAACCTTGACTTTGGGTGAGATAAATATCATGTCTTGTCTTCCTTTTCCTCATTAACCCTTCAAGAAAAAAATTGACCAAAACTCTTCACTCTTTCTCTCTCTCACCCGAACTCCCTCTCCTCTTCTTCCCCAAATTTTCAGCAAATTTTCGTCACCCAATTCCCTCCAAAAACTCAACCCAACCTCCATTAATCTTTGCTTGGACTTGCACTTGGTGAAGAGCTTAAGGAAGAGGATATTGTGGGCTTCATCTTGCATTTCATTCTTGAAGTCTTGCAAACCTAAGAGAGGTATAATTCTACCAACTTCCTTCTTGACTAATTCCATTAAATTCCAAGCATGATAACTAGAAATTGGGTGGTTAATGAGTTCATAGAACCTTGAATTGGTGATGGTTGTGTTGTGTGAAGTGTTGAGCTTCATTATTGAGAAATTTGATGATTATGGAAAAAACGGTGGGCTCTTGAATTCCCACTAAATGTGTGTAATTGATTGTTAGATGGTTAGATGATGTTATCTAAGTAAACTATGTATAATGATGATGGTTAAAAGTTTGATGAAAATCAAAAGAGGAAAACCGGCTAAGGAAGAGGAAAATTGGGGGTTGAATTTTCTGATTTTTTCCTTGAATTTCGTGGCTGTGTTTTTGGCTAGTTAAGAGGCTGAAATTGATGTTTAAGTGATGAATGTTAAGCTGTTATTTTGTCCCACAAAAAGCTCTTCAAGAATTGATGTTATGAGGGTTGCTAAGTTGCAAAGTAAAAGCTGGAAAATGAGGGGTTAGGCTGTCCGAATTTTGAGGACTATTTTGTGATATTCTTGCCAAAAGATGTGACCATATTTGATCATCATTAGGCTTAGGAAGTTCAATACTAGCTTGGTTTCGAAAATTAGGAAAAATGAAGTTAATTTGAGGCATGAACTAGATGATATAAGTGAAGGATCAAAATTTTCCAGTTTTGGATGAATGAGTTGAGCAAACTTTGGGCATGTAGAAAACTGCCTTCCCGTTTGTATTTTAAGCTGAAATTTGGTATGAATCTATTTTATATATGGAAGTATTAGTGTGCCAAATTTGACAATTTTTGGACTTGAATTCGTCACTCAAACAGTATCTTGAAAACTGCCCTGTATCTTCTTGTTTCCAGAAACTGCAGATTTCGAACTGCCTCTGTTTGAGCTGTTGTCATTTCATGCTCGGATGTCGGAATTGAGTTCCTTCAGTGGCTGTTGAAACTCCTTATGAAGGAATATATCGTGTATGAATTTCAGAGGTTAATTAATTTTCTGTAATTTTTGACGAATTTTCAAAGTGCTCTGGTTGTCCAGCCTGACGAGCACTGCCATTTAACTGTAGCAGAATGTTTAACGAAAATCTGGGTTAATTTCGTCCATAATTTTAATTTGATGTCTTCTGCAGAGTTTTAGAGCTTTCAAAGAGGTTTCCAACGGTATCAAATGACCAAAATTCCGACTTAAATAACTTGAGTTATGATTTTTCAAAGTTTTCAGCTCAACTCGGGAAATTGTCGAACTTTCGACTTTTTGAATTAAACTTGACCAGTGATTAGGAGAGCTCATTTTTGTTGTCTTTTAATTATTTAGGGCAAAGTGCTGATTTTGCAACTGATCAAAACTTGGACTCCGACCCCTATTTTGTCGGTGAGTTTTCCAATGCATGTTTACTGCTTTAATTTACAAACTTAATGCCCAGATGTGCCATGTATGTGGTGTGATTTTGTGAAACTGTTAAACCACTCACTTAAAGGAGAGTATACTTTATTGCTCCCTTTTTGTAGAGTTGGAAATTTAGTTGTTGCATGTATTGGACTTGGGAGATGGAAACGTGATATATAATAACTCTTGGCCGTGTGCCTTGAGTAAAATTACTGTTCTTGTTCTTGTTGAATTATGTGGCGTGGTAGGGGAGTTAGGTGGATGGAGTTGGCGTGAAGAGTCGTCTACTTGGATTGAAAGTCGACGGAGTGTCGACAACTATAACTGCTCGTGAACTGTGGAAATTGGCTCCTGAGAGCCCCCGTATCCTGAATATGTGTGAATTTGATCTGTTTACGTGTTTTAATTATTTACTTTTAATTTTACCGTTTTAAGTGCATGTGCATGAATTTTGGAAACTCACGAGCTTTTTAGCTCACCCCCGTTCCCGTTTGTTTTTCCTTAACAGGTGACGAGAATCCCGAGGTGTAAATAGGGCTAGTTCTTGTCCTTTTGACTTTTATCTCGAATTTGGAGAAATGTTTTGTATATTCTTTTGGTGATGTATATTTTAGAATTATGGAAATGTACTAAAATCTGGCTCGAGGATTTTAAGTATTTTGAGTGGGAAACTGTAATTCTAAGATTCGACAGTATTGTACAAATTTAATATTAATGTTGCTATGATTGGAGGTTTTACTCGTTCAAGTTTGTATCTTTTCATGCTTGAGTCTGGCGGGACAGCTAACCCTCTGGTTAGCCTTAGGGGGAGGTGGGGCTGTTACAAGTGGTATCAGAGCCCTAGGTTGCCGATTTCTGTAGTGTATCGTAGGCTTAAAATTGTTTAGGATACCGGCCTGTGGTGCTAGAGTGTTTCTTGATTGAAAAGATGAGCTTGGTACTCGATGACTGGACTAGAAAAATGGAAAAACTGGTAGGAATTGACATGGAGGGACTAAGACTTTAATTCTGGATGTGTGACTTTGAGATCCAATGAGAATTAGCGAGGAAGTGTTCTACTCGATGCTTCCTTGTTTGTTTTCCATGAAGTTTTAAATTTTGTATTTTCGATCTATTTTTAAATATTCTTTTATTTCACCTCCTCACGCATGTTCAGTTTTCATGATTTGGACAAGAAACTGGGACGGTTTTGAAAGACAATAAGTGTTTTAATTTTGAAAATTTTGGCAACTTTGCACCTGAGATGTGAAGAGAGATTTACTAACTTTTAAACTCAACATTTGGCGGAATCACAAAACATCTTATACCTTATTTTTGTAATAAAACAATCTGAGTATGCACAAGGCATATTACTCTATTTATTCGAAGAAAACTTAATGAGTTTGAATGAAATTGAAGATTTTAACCTTGAAAGTTTTCACTACTCGTAACTACACTAATTTTCATAAAACCTTTATATACATTGATGTATTACGTATGTTTTGGGTTGACAAGGGTCTTAGTTTGAGAATGAGAGTGCAAACCCGTAAGTTGGAACTCGTATCTAAACATGAATATTTTACGAAATCAAGGTTGACTTTTAGAGTTGAAACCTCTTGGAACACTGAAGTCAATCTATGACTGAGGGATTATGGAAGGGAAGATTGATAGATAGTCTTGTGTAATCTACTGGGACCCTAATACTTGATCTGAGCCGAAACTGAAGTAGGAGATTAAATCTACTAGTGCTATGATTGATTGACCTAGTTGCGTACTTAGTAAGGTTTCCCCTAATGATTGCTTTATATATATCTTGTGACCGGTCTTATGGACATGTTTTAACCCTTTGTAAAGAGAAACTACTAGGGTGATTCTCGTCTGTGGGTGCATGTTTATTTATCGCTTTTATTATTGTGTTTTTGTTTAGTAAAATGGCCGTAAAAACGATTTTGTGTGTCCTTTTGTAATAACCATGCCACTATGTGTACTTGATTCTCTTGGAGTATATATGTATGGCAATTTGGTTGATTCTAAGAAATTCTCTTGTCAGTTCCCAAAATTTCACTTGTTAATTGTTTATTTTATTTTGGTGTTATTTCATTATATTTCATCCTCCCTTGTTCTATTTTATTTTATTGCATTTCATTTTTGTATCTCCGTTTAAAAATGTCTACCTTCTATAAAGATTATTGACAGTAAACGAGGCCGAGATCGAGGTCGAGATTGAGGAGTAGGGTGTGGGTTTGGCAACCGTATACTCCTAAGAGAGATGAGGAACCTTGGGAGAAGGTTTGATAGGTGGGTTCGCGTGATGCCATAGAATCCTAGTGATGGATAGGAGTTGGAATTGGAAAGTAAATGACCAATCTCTATATACCATAGGAGTTAATACTTGGAGATGAACGGTGGCAAAGATTTTTGGGTCGAAATTTATGTATAAACAAACTTGCACGACTATCTAACTTTCTTAAGAATATTTGTCTAGGAGGTACATTTTTCCCGAATATAGCTTTTAACCTGAAACTTTGAGGGAATGCTTTTAAGTATTTTCCATGTACATACTATTATACTAAATATGTGTTTTAATATTCATGCCTTGAGTTGCATGATTAACCTTCTCAAACTTATTTGAGGAATTTGAAATGGGTCTCGATGATTGAGGCAAAAAAAAAAAGAAAAAAAAGAGATATTCGAAGTTTCTTACTAAGAAAATTTAGTCTTGACCCATGAAGGAAAGTTTGTATCCTGACATTTATTTTGAAGTTTTAAATTAGTGTTTTACCATATATACCTCCTATATACATTAAAGCCTTCGAATATATTTCGAAATTATGATTTAACTTGATTTGAACAAAAACATGGATTGGTCCTTTAGGACAAAAGAACTAGGTCATTTCTAACATTGATCATATTGAAAATCGAAAGCCAATAAATGATCTTGGGCAAATTGAGTTCGAGAATCTTTTTGTAAACTTAGTGCTCTATTGAAAATATATCTTTTTACTCGAGTTTTAAATTGCATGATCGAATCATTTAATTAGAGTTTTAATTGACCCTAGAGCCACCTAATGTTGAAGTAAACCCTAGTTTCACGAATGATAGAGGTATGGAATGTGATCGTTTACTCTACGATATGGACATTAAGATTTCCTCCAAGGATTAGTGTTTAAGTGTTAGTATACTTCATGCAAATTGTGAATCTTGGGCAAACAAGAGGAGAATGATTGGCCGATACGGTGAACTTAGCAAATAAAGAGTATAAAGTAACCTAAGGAATGGATTGATTAGCTAGATGTGAAAAGTAAGCTAGCATTATCTATTCTTATATCGGGAATTCAAGTTAGAAAACCTATTCATACGGAAACATGAAGATATATGGCCTTTCTTTATAAGGTATACCCGAGAATAAATGAAGTTTAAACGTGCCATTGGGAAAAAGGTTTATTGGGGTAGCCCACATACGCTTTATTAGGAATAAGATACATGAAAGAAAGTGAACCGCCGTGGAAGGCGCCTATGCTTTTGTTGAGAAAAGATTGGAAGTATAAAGTTATGAGTGGACTTTCGAGACTCGAATGAAGTGACCATTAAGAGGAAATATTTCACCTAGAAGGATTGCTTGATCAATTATAAGGAATCTTGGTATTTCCTAAGTTGTGTAATCTCTAAGAAAGGACTTAAGGTAGACCTAACTAAGAATGGAAGCATTATCTCTATCGAATGACTTTTGAGGGTCTTGCTAATCATAAGAGCATTGCACCGGGTTGGAAAGAACTTAGACCTTATAATTAGGGTTGAAATTTCAAATCAGGATATGCTAATGGAGATATTATGACATATTTGACAAGTTACTACTTAAGGTTCCGTAGAAATAATAGGATGAAGTATAGAGGAGATGTGCGAGAATATGGGGATTCTTCAACAGGATATAGAATGCCAAAAAGAAACGGCTGACCATTGGAAAGAAAGGTGTGGAAACCTCAGACATTAAGTGAAGAGCTGCTCAAGGAACTAGATCCTACCACGGACTCCCTGAAGGTCTTAGAGACACTAAGAAATAGCAGTTTCTTTTGGGTGTAGCGTGTCTTGTGAAGATCTTGGATAATAAGTTGGATCTACTATAACATTGGAGAGCTTAGAGCTTGAACGGTGAAATGAATTGCTACTCCTTTGATGGCTGTTAACTATGATTCTAGGTGATTTACCCGCCTGCATACCAATAGTCAGTGTGAATTTTGAGGACAAAATTCTTTTAAGGAGGGGAGAATGTAACGGCCTCAAAATTTAAAAAAAAAAAAAAGAATTTAATTAAATTTAATTTCAAAAAAAAAATTCAAAAATTTATTTATTTATATAATTATTTCTTTACTTGTCCTGTGATATTCAATTTTTCCTCAGTTATAATGTCTCATTTAATTTTAACTCTATTTTCCTGTTAATTTCGTCTCGTAGCATTTATTAGCGGTAAAATATTAAAGGCACGTTTTTCGAGGTAAATTCTGACTGTGAGTAAACTAGTGGAGATAAGTATAGATGATCACTGATAAGTTGGAAGTGTAATTAAATGACTGGATTTGGGTCTTTAAAGATGATTAATTAGGGTTTTGAAATTTTAGTTAAGATTTCGATTAACCACTTTAAGTTTAGAATTTTATCTAACCGTTAATTCTTTCAACTAAATTCCTACCAATCACTTAAAAATCACTTCTCCATCCCCTCTCCTAATCGAGATTTGTCCCTTAATCTCAAGCCAAATTAAGTGATTAATTTTCTCTCCAAGTAGCTAATTAATATCACTATTCAAACCTTGACTTTGGGTGAGATAAATATCATGTCTTGTCTTCCTTTTCCTCATTAACCCTTCAAGAAAAAAATTGACCAAAACTCTTCACTCTTCTTCCTCTCTCTCACCCGAACTCCCTCTCCTCTTCTTCCCCAAATTTTCAGCAAATTTTCGTCACCCAATTCCCTCCAAAAACTCAACCCAACCTCCATTAATCTTTGCTTGGACTTGCACTTGGTGAAGAGCTTAAGGAAGAGGATATTGTGGGCTTCATCTTGCATTTCATTCTTGAAGTCTTGCAAACCTAAGAGAGGTATAATTCTACCAACTTCCTTCTTGACTAATTCCATTAAATTCCAAGCATGATAACTAGAAATTGGGTGGTTAATGAGTTCATAGAACCTTGAATTGGTGATGGTTGTGTTGTGTGAAGTGTTGAGCTTCATTATTGAGAAATTTGATGATTATGGAAAAAACGGTGGGCTCTTGAATTCCCACTAAATGTGTGTAATTGATTGTTAGATGGTTAGATGATGTTATCTAAGTGCACTATGTATAATGATGATGGTTAAAAGTTTGATGAAAATCAAAAGAGGAAAACCGGCTAAGGAAGAGGAAAATTGGGGGTTGAATTTTCTGATTTTTTCCTTGAATTTCGTGGCTGTGTTTTTGGCTAGTTAAGAGGCTGAAATTGATGTTTAAGTGATGAATGTTAAGCTGTTATTTTGTCCCACAAAAAGCTCTTCAAGAATTGATGTTATGAGGGTTGCTAAGTTGCAAAGTAAAAGCTGGAAAATGAGGGGTTAGGCTGTCCGAATTTTGAGGACTATTTTGTGATATTCTTGCCAAAAGATGTGACCATATTTGATCATCATTAGGCTTAGGAAGTTCAATACTAGCTTGGTTTCGAAAATTAGGAAAAATGAAGTTAATTTGAGGCATGAACTAGATGATATAAGTGAAGGATCAAAATTTTCCAGTTTTGGATGAATGAGTTGAGCAAACTTTGGGCATGTAGAAAACTGCCTTCCCGTTTGTATTTTAAGCTGAAATTTGGTATGAATCTATTTTATATATGGAAGTATTAGTGTGCCAAATTTGACAATTTTTGGACTTGAATTCGTCACTCAAACAGTATCTTGAAAACTGCCCTGTATCTTCTTGTTTCCAGAAACTGCAGAATTTCGAACTGCCTCTGTTTGAGCTGTTGTCATTTCATGCTCGGATGTCAGAATTGAGTTCCTTCAGTGGCTGTTGAAACTCCTTATGAAGGACTATATCGTGTATGAATTTCAGAGGTTAATTAATTTTCTGTAATTTTTGACGAATTTTCAAAGTGCTCTGGTTGTCCAGCCTGACGAGCACTGCCATTTAACTGTAGCAGAATGTTTAACGAAAATCTGGGTTAATTTCGTCGATAATTTTAATTTGATGTCTTCTGCAAAGTTTTAGATCTTTCAAAGAGGTTTCCAACGGTATCAAATGACCAAAATTCCGACTTAAATAACTTGAGTTATGATTTTTCAAAGTTTTCAGCTCAACTCGGGAAATTGTCGAACTTTCGACTTTTTGAATTAAACTTGACCAGTGATTAGGAGAACTCATTTTTGTTGTCTTTTAATTATTTTAGGGCAAAGTGCTGATTTTGCAACTGATCAAAACTTGGACTCCGACCCCTATTTTGTCGGTGAGTTTTCCAATGCATGTTTACTGCTTTAATTTACAAACTTAATGCCTGAATGTGCCATGTGACTGTCGTGTGATTTTGTGAAACTATTAAACCACTCACTTAAAGGAGAGTATACTTTATTGCTCCCTTTTTGTAGAGTTGGAAATTTAGTTGTTGCATGTATTGGACTTGGGAGATGGAAACGTGATATATAATAACTCTTGGCCGTGTGCCTTGAGTAAAATTACTGTTTACTGTTTACTGTTGAATTATGTGGCGTGCGGGCCCGGTAGGGGGAGTTAGGTGGATGGAGTTGGCGTGAAGAGTCGTCTACTTGGATTGAAAGTCGACGGAGTGTCGACAACTATAACTGCTCGTGAACTGTGGAAATTGGCTCCTGAGAGCCCCCGTATCCTGAATATGTGTGAATTTGATCTGTTTACGTGTTTTAATTATTTACTTTTAATTTTACCGTTTTAAGTGCATGTGCATGAATTTTGGAAACTCACGAGCTTTTTAGCTCACCCCCGTTCCCGTTTGTTTTTCCTTAACAGGTGACGAGAATCCCGAGGTGTAAATAGGGCTAGTTCTTGTCCTTTTGACTTTTTTCTCGAATTTGGAGAAATGTTTTGTATATTCTTTTGGTGATGTATATTTTAGAATTATGGAAATGTACTAAAATCTGGCTCGAGGATTTTAAGTATTTTGAGTGGGAAACTGTAATTCTAAGATTCGACAGTATTGTACAAATTTAATATTAATGTTGCTATGATTGGAGGTTTTACTCGTTCAAGTTTGTATCTTTTCATGCTTGAGTCCTGGCGAGATTTGGGCAGACAGCCCGCTAACCCCTCTGGTTAGCCTTAGGGGGAGGTGGGGCTGTTACAAGTGGTATCAGAGCCCTAGGTTGCCGATTTCTGTAGTGTATCGTAGGCTTAAAATTGTTTAGGATACCGGCCTGTGGTGCTAGAGTGTTTCTTGATTGAAAAGATGAGCTTGGTACTCGATGACTGGACTAGAAAAATGGAAAAACTGGTAGGAATTGACATGGAGGGACTAAGACTTTAATTCTGGATGTGTGACTTTGAGATCCAATGAGAATTAGCGAGGAAGTGTTCTACTCGATGCTTCCTTGTTTGTTTTCCATGAAGTTTTAAATTTTGTATTTTCGATCTATTTTTAAATATTCTTTTATTTCACCTCCTCACGCATGTTCAGTTTTCATGATTTGGACAAGAAACTGGGACGGTTTTGAAAGACAATAAGTGTTTTAATTTTGAAAATTTTGGCAACTTTGCACCTGAGATGTGAAGAGAGATTTACTAACTTTTAAACTCAACATTTGGCGGAATCACAAAACATCTTATACCTTATTTTTGTAATAAAACAATCTGAGTATGCACAAGGCATATTACTCTATTTATTCGAAGAAAACTTAATGAGTTTGAATGAAATTGAAGATTTTAACCTTGAAAGTTTTCACTACTCGTAACTACACTAATTTTCATAAAACCTTTATATACATTGATGTATTACGTATGTTTTGGGTTGACAAGGGTCTTAGTTTGAGAATGAGAGTGCAAACCCGTAAGTTGGAACTCGTATCTAAACATGAATATTTTACGAAATCAAGGTTGACTTTTAGAGTTGAAACCTCTTGGAACACTGAAGTCAATCTATGACTGAGGGATTATGGAAGGGAAGATTGATAGATAGTCTTGTGTAATCTACTGGGACCCTAATACTTGATCTGAGCCGAAACTGAAGTAGGAGATTAAATCTACTAGTGCTATGATTGATTGACCTAGTTGCGTACTTAGTAAGGTTTCCCCTAATGATTGCTTTATATATATCTTGTGACCGGTCTTATGGACATGTTTTAACCCTTTTGTAAAGAGAAACTACTAGGGTGATTCTCGTCTCTGTGGGTGCATGTTTATTTATCGCTTTTATTATTGTGTTTTTGTTTAGTAAAATGGCCGTAAAAACGATTTTGTGTGTCCTTTTGTAATAACCATGCCACTATGTGTACTTGATTCTCTTGGAGTATATATGTATGGCAATTTGGTTGATTCTAAGAAATTCTCTTGTCAGTTCCCAAAATTTCACTTGTTAATTGTTTATTTTATTTTGGTGTTATTTCATTATATTTCATCCTCCCTTATTCTATTTTATTTTATTGCATTTCATTTTCGTATCTCCGTTTAAAAATGTCTACCTTCTATAAAGATTATGGACGGCAGACGAGGCCGAGATCGAGGTCGAGATTGAGGAGTAGGGTGTGGGTTTGGCAACCGTATACTCCTAAGAGAGATGAGGAACCTTGGGAGAAGGTTTGATAGGTGGGTTCGCGTGATGCCATAGAATCCTAGTGATGGATAGGAGTTGGAATTGGAAAGTAAATGACCAATCTCTATATACCATAGGAGTTAATACTTGGAGATGAACGGTGGCAAAGATTTTTGGGTCGAAATTTATGTATAAACAAACTTGCACGACTATCTAACTTTCTTAAGAATATTTGTCTAGGAGGTACATTTTTCCCGAATATAGCTTTTAACCTGAAACTTTGAGGGAATGCTTTTAAGTATTTTCCATGTACATACTATTATACTAAATATGTGTTTTAATATTCATGCCTTGAGTTGCATGATTAACCTTCTCAAACTTATTTGAGGAATTTGAAATGGGTCTCGATGATTGAGGCAAAAAAAAAAAGAAAAAAAAGAGATATTCGAAGTTTCTTACTAAGAAAATTTAGTCTTGACCCATGAAGGAAAGTTTGTATCCTGACATTTATTTTGAAGTTTTAAATTAGTGTTTTACCATATATACCTCCTATATACATTAAAGCCTTCGAATATATTTCGCAAATTATGATTTAACTTGATTTGAACAAAAACATGGATTGGTCCTTTAGGACAAAAGAACTAGGTCATTTCTAACATTGATCATATTGAAAATCGAAAGCCAATAAATGATCTTGGGCAAATTGAGTTCGAGAATCTTTTTGTAAACTTAGTGCTCTATTGAAAATATATCTTTTTACTCGAGTTTTAAATTGCATGATCGAATCATTTAATTAGAGTTTTAATTGACCCTAGAGCCACCTAATGTTGAAGTAAACCCTAGTTTCACGAATGATATAGGTATGGAATGTGATCGTTTACTCTACGATATGGACGTTAAGATTTCCTCCAAGGATTAGTGTTTAAGTGTTAGTATACTTCATGCAAATTGTGAATCTTGGGCAAACAAGAGGAGAATGATTGGCCGATACGGTGAACTTAGCAAATAAGGAGTATAAAGTAACCTAAGGAATGGATTGATTAGCTAGATGTGAAAAGTAAGCTAGCATTATCTATTCTTATATCGGGAATTCAAGTTAGAAAACCTATTCATACGGAAACATGAAGATATATGGCCTTTCTTTATAAGGTATACCCGAGAATAAATGAAGTTTAAACGTGCCATTGGGAAAAAGGTTTATTGGTGTAGCCCACATACGCTTTATTAGGAATAAGATACATGAAAGAAAGTGAACCGCCGTGGAAGGCGCCTATGCTTTTGTTGAGAAAAGATTGGAAGTATAAAGTTATGAGTGGACTTTCGAGACTCGAATGAAGTGACCATTAAGAGAAAATATTTCACCTAGAAGGATTGCTTGATCAATTATAAGGAATCTTGGTATTTCCTAAGTTGTGTAATCTCTAGGAAAGGACTTAAGGTAGACCTAACTAAGAATGGAAGCATTATCTCTATCGAATGACTATTGAGGGTCTTGCTAATCATAAGAGCATTGCACCGGGTTGGAAAGAACTTAGACCTTATAATTAGGGTTGAAATTTCAAATCAGGATATGCTAATGGAGATATTATGACATATTTGACAAGTTACTACTTAAGGTTCCGTAGAAATAATAGGTTGAAGTATAGAGGAGATGTGCGAGAATATGGGATTCTTCAACAGAAATAGAATGCCAAAAGAAACGGTGACCATTGGAAAGAAAGGTGTGGAAACCTCAGACATTAAGTGAAGAGCTGCTCAAGGAACTAGATCCTACCACGGACTCCCTGAAGGTCTTAGAGACACTAAGAAATAGCAGTTTCTTTTGGGTGTAGCGTGTCTTGTGAAGATCTTGGATAGTAAGTTGGATCTACTATAACATTGGAGAGCTTGAGTTTGAACGTGAAATGAATTGCTACTCCTTGATGGTCGTTAACTATGATTCTAGGTGATTTACCCACCGCATACCATGAGTCGTGTGAATTTTGAGGACAAAATTTTTAAGGAGGGGAGAATGTAACGGCCTCAAAATTTTAAAAAAAAAAAGAATTTAATTAAATTTAATTACAAAAAAAAATTCAAAAATTTATTTATTTATATAATTATTTCTTTACTTGTCCTGTGATATTCGATTTTTCCTCAGTTATAATGTCTCATTTAATTTTAACTCTATTTTCCTGTTAATTTCGTCTTGTAGCATTTATTAGCGGTAAAATATTAAAGGCACGTTTTTCGAGGTAAATTCAGACTGTGAGTAAACTAGTGGAGATAAGTATAGATGATCACTGATAAGTTGGAAGTGTAATTAAATGACTGGATTTGGGTCTTTAAAGATGATTAATTAGGGTTTTGAAATTTTAGTTAAGATTTGGATTAAGCACTTTAAGTTTAGAATTTTATCTAACCGTTAATTCTTTCAACTAAATTCCTACCAATCACTTAAAAATCACTTCTCCATCCCCTCTCCTAATCGAGATTTGTCCCTTAATCTCAAGCCAAATTAAGTGATTAATTTTCTCTCCAAGTAGCTAATTAATATCACTATTCAAACCTTGACTTTGGGTGAGATAAATATCATGTCTTGTCTTCCTTTTCCTCATTAACCCTTCAAGAAAAAAATTGACCAAAACTCTTCACTCTTCTTCTCTCTCTCACCCAACTCCTCTCCTCTTCTTCCCCAAATTTTCAGCAAATTTTGTCACCCAATTCCCTCCAAAAACTCAACCCAACCTCCATTAATCTTTGCTTGGACTTGCACTTGGTGAAGAGCTTAAGGAAGAGGATATTGTGGGCTTCATCTTGCATTTCATTCTTGAAGTCTTGCAAACCTAAGAGAGGTATAATTCTACCAACTTCCTTCTTGACTAATTCCATTAAATTCCAAGCATGATAACTAGAAATTGGGTGGTTAATGAGTTCATAGAACCTTGAATTGGTGATGGTTGTGTTGTGTGAAGTGTTGAGCTTCATTATTGAGAAATTTGATGATTATGGAAAAAACGGTGGGCTCTTGAATTCCCACTAAATGTGTGTAATTGATTGTTAGATGGTTAGATGATGTTATCTAAGTGCACTATGTATAATGATGATGGTTAAAAGTTTGATGAAAATCAAAAGAGGAAAACCGGCTAAGGAAGAGGAAAATTGGGGGTTGAATTTTCTGATTTTTTCCTTGAATTTCGTGGCTGTGTTTTTGGCTAGTTAAGAGGCTGAAATTGATGTTTAAGTGATGAATGTTAAGCTGTTATTTTGTCCCACAAAAAGCTCTTCAAGAATTGATGTTATGAGGGTTGCTAAGTTGCAAAGTAAAAGCTGGAAAATGAGGGGTTAGGCTGTCCGAATTTTGAGGATTATTTTGTGATATTCTTGCCAAAAGATGTGACCATATTTGATCATCATTAGGCTTAGGAAGTTCAATACTAGCTTGGCTTCGAAAATTAGGAAAAATGAAGTTAATTTGAGGCATGAACTAGATGATATAAGTGAAGGATCAAAATTTTCCAGTTTTGGATGAATGAGTTGAGCAAACTTTGGGCATGTAGAAAACTGCCTTCCCGTTTGTATTTTAAGCTTAAATTTGGTATGAATCTATTTTATATATGGAAGTATTAGTGTGCCCAATTTGACAATTTTTGGACTTGAATTAGTCACTCAAACAGTATCTTGAAAACTGCCCTGTATCTTCTTGTTTCCAGAAACTGCAGAATTTCGAACTGCCTCTGTTTGAACTGTTGTCATTTCATGCTCGGATGTCAGAATTGAGTTCCTTCAGTGGCTGTTGAAACTCCTTATGAAGGACTATATCGTGTATGAATTTCAGAGGTTAATTAATTTTTTGTAATTTTTGACGAATTTTCAAAGTGCTCTGGTTGTCCAGCCTGACGAGCACTGCCATTTTACTGTAGCAGAATGTTTAACGAGAATCTGGGTTAATTTCGTCCATAATTTTAATTTGATGTCTTCTGCAAAGTTTTAGAGCTTTCAAAGAGGTTTCCAAAGGTATCAAATGACCAAAATTCCGATTTAAATAACTTGAGTTATGATTTTTCAAAGTTTTCAGCTCAACTCGGGAAATTGTCGAACTTTTGACTTTTTGAATTAAACTTGACCAGTGATTAGGAGAACTCATTTTTGTTGTCTTTTAATTATTTTAGGGCAAAGTGCTGATTTTGCAACTGATCAAAACTTGGACTCCGACCCCTATTTTGTCGGTGAGTTTTCCAATGCATGTTTACTGCTTTAATTTACAAACTTAATGCCTGAATGTGCCATGTGACTGTCGTGTGATTTTGTGAAACTGTTAAACCACTCACTTAAAGGAGAGTATACTTTATTGCTCCCTTTTTGTAGAGTTGGAAATTTAGTTGTTGCATGTATTGGACTTGGGAGATGGAAACGTGATATATAATAACTCTTGGCCGTGTGCCTTGAGTAAAATTACATCGCTTGTTGAATTATGTGCGGCCGGTAGGGGAGTTAGGTGGATGGAGTTAGCGGAAGAGTCGCCTACTTGATTGAAAGTCCACGGAGTGTCGACTACTATAACCGCCGTGAATGTGGAAATTGGCTCCCGAGAGCCCCCGTATCCCAATATGTGTGAATTTGATCCGCTTAATCGTGTTTTAATTATTTACTTTAATTTTACCGCTTTAAGTGCATGTGCATGAATTTTGGAAACTCACGAAGCTTTTAGCTCACCCCGTTCCGCTTGTTTTCCTTAACAGGTGACGAGAATCCCGAGGTGTAAATAGGGCTAGTTCTTGTCCTTTGACTTTTCTAATTTGGAGAAATGTTTTGTATATTCTTTTGGTGATGTATATTTTAGAATTATGGAAATGTACTAAAATCTGGCTCGAGGATTTTAAGTATTTTGAGTGGGAAACTGTAATTCTAAGATTCGACAGTATTGTACAATTGTAATATTAATGTTGCTATGATTGGAGGTTTTACTCGTTTAAGTTTGTATCTTTTCATGCTTGAGTCCTGGCGAGAGCTGGGCAGACAGCCCGCTAACCCCTCTGGTTAGCCTTAGGGGGAGGTGGGGCTGTTACAATGAAGACTACCTATCTTCTTATTGGATGATGATATAATCTTCATCTTATTAAGCTAAAGTTATGCTGCTTGATTTAAAGGCACATAAAATATATAATTACGGGTATAAGACCATTACATTTTAAATGTATTAGCATATTAGTATACGTGCAATCAAGACTACCTATCATTTTAAAGGACACCGATAATGAATCTTTATCTTTTATAATGTTACACCTTTAGTCTTCATAGTTACACCTTAATACTGTTGAATTACATATTCAAACTATGGAGCTCCACCTATCATTTGTTTGGAAGTTCAATTTCATTATTTTGAACTTAAATTTCATAGCTTGCTTTCAATTTTTTTCCCTATATTTTTTCACAATTCGATGACAGAAAGGTAGAAGATGATGAGGGATATTTTGCACACTCCAATGGAGACAAGAAAGAAGAATAAAGTGAAATACTAGCTGATATATCTCTGATACAATTGGAACTAGTAATGTAAAATCTTTATTAGTTAATACTCAATATATTAATAACATCTATTAGATAAATTTTTTTTTTACCAGCCCCAACTTGGCTGATGAGTTAAATTATTAATTTTGACAATATAATAAAATAATAATTTTTTGAAAACCTTAAATGACTATTTGGTCCCATTCACATCATAAGTCAATAATTCAGTTATATTATATATCATATTTTCCTAAATATGAATATGTTGTTATTTATTTTTTCTTGAAATTTCAATTCACAGTCTACCAATGAAATATGTAGGAGGACTTTAAGTTTGTTCATTATAAAAAGACTTCCTTGTTATTTATGTATATAATATTGTTAATCTAATTTATTAGATGCATTTAATAAAATAAAAGTGGACATCTATCATTTAATATTCCCTATTCTTTTTGATCTTTTGATAATAGAAAAATGATATTAGTTATGTTGAATATATTAATAGAATTAAATTATACTCGTAAATGAAATAAATATGGATTGGTTTATATTTCTTAGACTTTTAACCTCCAGAATGATGAACTTTTATCTATTAGCATATAATGTAACTTTAGTTGAAGAACTTTACCTTTTTAATTACAATTCTATATCTATTTGGATATGCTTGTGTGAACAATATGCATATAAATAAATAAATAAATAAAAATTTTTTTATAATTTTTAGTATGACATTACAATTCTATAATCCTACCTGCAATTGGACCTCATAACTTCCAAAATGATCTAAACTAGGATCTCGATTTTATAAACCTTGGATTCAATACCTCAACTTTGACTGCAGGATTTGTTTTCGAACTTATTGGATTCAACTTCTTATCTTGATTGAAGAGCTAATATTGACAAATTTGGAGCTGCAACAACTTTTCTTAAAACCGATCCACCAAGTGAGAGTTTTTCTTAAAACATGCTATGATCAATTTATTCTTTAATTATTTTTCTTCCATTCTTAAACACTCCAATAGGTCGAAGGGATGAGAAGATGAGAGGTAATTATTAAAAATTTAAATTTGAAATTTATTTTTCATGATTTTTGAAAATTTTGGGCTCAATGATCTTAGTTGATGAGTAAATTTCTACCAATTTGAATCTGTACAACTTTCTTAAATAAGATCTATCAAGGAAATCTTCCTACAACTTGCTCTCATTTTTCTTTTATTTTTTTTCTCCCCACTCTTATAATCAAAACTAACTGAGACTCTAATTTGACAAACCAAAATACTAATTAAGCTAATAAATTACTAAGATGAACCTAGAGACCTAATTTAGAACACTTAAAACACTAATAGGGTCAAAATAAAAATAGCCAAAAAAACTAGTGCCACAAATTAAAAAGGAAATGGAACTTAAGAGACTAAAATTGCATTTTTTGAGAAGTCATCATCTTCTCTGTGGCGAAGAATGACCAGCTGCTCCCTATTTCTTCTTCTCCAATAAAATCGCCAGAAAACGTTACCAATGCTGGCCAAACTTCTCCCTCTTTCTCTATCCCTAAAGCAAACACAAAATAGACTATATAATTTTATGGAATGAACAAAAGAATAATAAGAAAAAATCAGCTACGGAATCTCTAATTTTTCATTCCTTCCTACTGGTAAACTCACAAGTTGGCATTTTCACAAATAGTAAGCAGGCATTCTCAAAAAAGAGCATGGCCCTTCTATTGAACTAGGGAAAAAAAAAAACCAGCTTATGTTCTTAATCCAATCAAATTCATAGTCTATTCAATTCATAGTAAACTCAATTCACATTAACACAAATTTATGTGAATTAAGCAATGAAAAAAAGGAAAACTACAAGAAAAGACCAGTATGAAGAGAAAAAGTTCCTCCAAAAAACAAATGTGGAGAGAAAGGTCAAATAAGAGAAATATCTTCCAAAAGTTAACCTTGAATCTTTTACCCAAAATTTGGATGCTATTAATATCTTTAGCCAAACTCAGAAAAAGGAATTCTTCAATGAATTTGAAGGTGCAGAATTGCCCAAGTTGACGGAATGCTAACACCATTAGTTGTTTATTTCTATTTTTAATTTTCTTTTCTGATTGCAAAACGGCGTAGTTTTAGACATTTTAATTCTAACCGTTGATAAGTTGGACTTTAATCTTAGTCGTGAAATTGCTTCAAATGAAACTTGTGAGACCCCGCTTACCTCTCGCCGCGTGGAAGCTACAAAGTGAAGTAACTAAGCAGTTGCGTTGCTGCGGTGCATGGAACAACGCTCGGGTGAATGGGTAAGAGAAGCACGAGGTGGACTCCACAGAAGCTCAAATAACAGCAGAGTCAGTTAACACGTGCAGCCCCCACCGGATAAATTGACTCCAGCAGATTGATGGTATAGAGAACGAAATGACCACAACACCAATTAAGTTAAACATTATTACGAAAATGGGAAGACATACTGCACTCATACGAAGACACGCACAACTTCCACCGCCAATGGCCCGCCTAGCTAGAAATGCATGTAACAGGCAACTGTTGGTAAGAGAAAATAAAAGGACCAAAACATCCACAAAAGTGGAGCCAAATTACAGAAATGCGGGGACGAAAGGCCACTGGCCTTAGAGACTTTATATATACGTATGATTTAAGGCCTATTTCACCTATAATAAAGGCAAATTTTCACAACATGTTATGCAAATTCAAATTCTCTCCGGGTCAAGTAGCAGAATCTAAACATTGACCTCTTGCACATTAATCGTCAATATCAAGCCCACTTTCTTTCAGAATATTGAAAGCTAAGAAGTTAAACCCATAAAATCAGCTCCGAGAAGATCTTAAATTGCAATGCTATTTTCATTGTAGAAATTAGCTATATCAATCCCAATTGCAATGCCAGTAGTGTGGTTAGAAGAAAAAAGTCGTGATTGCAATTTCTTGGGGTTCAAAATTGGCCTAAAATTGGAGAGTAATCAACTAATGTAGAGTAGGATTCAAGATTTTTCAAAAAAAATTGCAATTTTGAACTAGGAAATTTTCATTTAACTCTTTTCTTCTTTCAAAAATTGAATTTTTTTTATTAATTTAGTACTAGTATTCAATGAACAAAATTTAATTTTCTATTAAAAGACATTATTCTAACCATTTCTTATTCTATCAGTTTTTTGAAGTGATGCAATTTCAATAACCACTGTCAGATCAATAATGGGAAACTTTATTCAAGAAAATTGCAGAAATGAAAATATTAATTTTAGAGAGAAGTGTATAAATTACTCAAACTGTAGAAACATAACCTTTAAGGCCTAAAGCAGTAAGACTCTATAAAACGACATGGTAAAAATCATTAAAATTGGGGAGCGAATAGCCTGATTAGTTATTAAAGAGAGCACAATTTTGAACTACTAGTCATTGGTGGCATTTACATAGGGTTTTAGTGCAAAATTTACTTTTTAATATACACATTTCATATACAAGGTAGTACAGATTTCCTTTACAATAAAAAAATTCAGTGTTCTATTGTTTTAATTTTTATTTTTGAAAAAAAATTAGGATTTATACTCCCTTTATTAATTGACCATCTTAGCATGTCCTTTTCACAATTTTTTGGATCATCATCTTAGTAGAAATGGTTTATTTGATTTTTTTTTTCAATTCATTATCATTCTTTTTAATTCATCATAAAAAAAAAACACTAAAAACAGTGAAAGCCTTAAATAGGACTAATCGGATATTCATATGTATTAATACAAGAAGATTATTTCTTGTATCTTAATTTTCAAGAAGAACATGAGTATTCTACTGATAACAGAAAAGGAAAAAAATTCTACATCGCTCTCTGGATTTGTTAAGTGAAATGTGGATAAGAAGTGATATTTTGTCCTTGATGTTGCCAAGATGTGTAGTGCAAAGCAATTTAAAAGCCTCGTCTAATTGAACCAACATTGAGTAAAGTTAAATTAAATCTCGGGAAATATTTATTTATACTTTGTATTAAAAATCCTAATGACTATCTAACAAATGAGAATAGATAAGTGACATAGAGCTTTCAATTGTTTTTAAACCACAATGCTCTATGGTATAATAGGAAGACTAATTGTAGGATTTCATAAACGAAGCAAGGCATCTAAGTTGATGAAAGACGAGAGCTGCCAGAAGAGGCCTTGTTGTTTTTGACCCATTTAGTACCCTTAATTACCTTCAAAATCACATTCAACGGAGTCAAATTAATCCCAGGCATGGGTTTCTACTTTCTAGAATTGCTTGTATTAGGTTTGTTGTAACTAGAGGTGTCAATCACAACCTATTTATATTGGTTCACCCAAACCCAACCCATTAATAATTTACCCAAATCAACCCATTAATTTTAAATGGGTATAAATGGGTACCCATTTATACCCATTTAATTAATGGATAATGAGTTGACTTGACTCACTCATTTAACCCATTTAAAAATAAATACACATTTTATTCAAAATTTTAGTGAGTGATAAGGAGATAAATTTGAATTTCTTACTAATGTAATAGCAATAAAATGCCATTATTTATTGTTAAATACCATGCAAAAAATCTTTAAAAAATAAATAATATTTCAAACAAGTCATAAATAGGTAGTTGGTTATACCCAGAAGCTTTTGGTGATGAGTGCAAGATCACTATCATCACAATCACCATCTTCTTCATCTAATGAGGCCGAGTCATCCTCATCTTGAGCAGCTTTTAGAGCAATACTTATTTTTGCTCTTGCCTCCTCTTCATCTTGTACCTTGCATTTAAGTTTCAATTCATAAGATGTTAGAGAATTAATAAGAGAATCAATAGACATAGAATTCAAGTCTTTGGCTTCCTCAATAGTAGTTACTTTGTTCTCCCACTCTTTAGGTAGAGCATTCAAAATCTTTCTATTCTTTTCACCAAGGGTGTATTCTTTATCCAACACCTCTAAATCCTTAATAAGATCATTGAATCGACAATACGTTTTGTCTATGTTTTCATAAGGTTCCATTTTGAATGATTCGTATTTAGTGACTAAAATGGACTTATTTTGTTCTCTCACATCCTCACTACCTTCATGAATCTCCCTTAACTTGTCCCAAATTTTTTTGGCTGATTTACATCCTTTCACTCTAATAGATTCATTTGAATCTAGTGCACTATACAAAACATTCATGGCTTTTGCATTTGATGTGAGATTAGCCCTATCCTCACGAGTCAACTCATTCCTTGTTTTTAATCTAGGAACATGAGTAATAGGATCATCAATAGTTGCAATATAAGGACCTTCATTAACAATAAACCATAGATCTGTGACAGCCCCACTTCTCCCTAGGGCGAACTCTAGGGTATCGGCGGGCCGCCTGCCCAACTCTCGCCGGGACTCAATAGCTAATATAAACCAACAACTCACAACTTACAAAACTAAAACGTCCAAATTCAAAAGTCAACCAACATATATACATAAGTTTCACACCATCATTCCAACTTAAAACATAACAGGGTATTTAAAGATACAAAATCAACCTCTAAACTTATTCATGATAGGGTTTGCTAGTACATTCTCCCTTAAACAAAAGTACAACAAAAACTTAAACTACTTGCACGTACTTCCAATCCTAAGCTCAAGCAAATCCCCCTGCTAAGGAAAACAAAAGGAAAAAATAGGGTGAGCTAAAAGCCCAGTGATGTTCCAAAAGACAGGCATGCAAAATAGCAATTAGCACATTTGCACCACAAAGATTTTGATAAACAATCACACTAGCACATTTGCAATAAAATTTGGAATTTCAAGTATAAGTACAGAGATGATCAAGAGTCAACCGGAGATGGTCCCTATGCACTACTCAAGCCGCCGAAGTCGAGATCGGACTCACGAGGAGTTCAGCACTCAAGCTTCTCTTCGGAAGATCGGTGCACAAGGATTACTTAAATAACAATTTAAATATAAAAGATACGATGGCTCTCGGAGCCAAGTTCCACAAAGAAGCAACTTGATCCAAGTCCGTTGACACCACAACCAAGGAAATGCAAGAATTAATGTCCAGTAGAACCCCACTCATCAGCCATACCCGTTCACCCATTCTCCCATCTTACCGGACCCGAACACCAACACAGGAGGTAATACTCGAGTATACCAAAAACAAGAAACATGATCCAAGGGCATCATTAGTCTACTCGACCAAGCCCTAACTGGCTCGATTCGACCAATGAGCCGATGGAGTGGACTCCGATCACGAGTCCCAAGAACTGATGACAAGATTAGCCCTTGTGATATCACACAAGTGGCCATTTCACAGGCACAGGTAGCAAGCACAGGTAAACAAGCTTCTAAACAGATTAGTCGATGGGATATTACCCAAATGACTTACAGATCAAATATAAGCAAGGGCCAAATCCACAAGTATCACGATATCAAGGATATATAGTTCAAGCAAAAGAAATCGAGTGTGATAAAGTACGCACTTGTCTCGATCATAATAACACAAAAGAGTGTCCAAGCCAACAGATTTCAAGTAGTTCTTATAATCAAGTAGGTCAAGATCAGACAATCCAACTAGTCACATTTAACAAGTAAACAAGCATTGGAACACTCACCAAATCGAGCAAGATCTTTTCAAGTGCTTGCGCCCAAATCACCTCTATTTCCTCCTTTCAAATCTAATACAAATGAAATGAAAATATTTAAGTTGGACTCACCTAACGAGAAGACCTAATGCATGCGCTCATTGATTTTGTACTTGATAAAAATCACACTTGAATACACAATTTATAAAATGACCAATCCCAACTATAAAGATGATTAAATGAAAAGCTCATCCACATGTTAGAATCATAAACGAGTGAGTCGGGACACGACAAAGTTGCACAAGAATCAAAAGGAACGAGAAAAGCCTTGGTGTAATGAAATCGGCATTTGACTGATTTGCCATGCTGCAATAATTTACTCATAACTGTGGACACACTTATCGGATTGGGGTGTACTTTATGGATTTTCGAAGCTAAGATATAGACCTACAACTTTCATGAAGAGGTCAAGCATCAAATCATGTTTAATCCTAGTCAAAATGGCAAAACTCAGAGAAGCAAGAAAACTGCCAGATTGGTGACAGGCTAGCCGAGCAGTCTTGGGAAAACAGTCATAACTCGACATAGAAAAATTGAAATCAAGCTCCATTAGTGGTGTTTAAAACTAGGTTCATAGGGGTTTCTAACTGTATAAGGATTCGATGCTAATTAATTTTGTACAGTGAACAGTAACCTCGGAAAGTGGACTGATTTCCATTTCTGATTTCCTGCAAAAATTTCAGATTGGAGGGATTTTCTTCATTCAATCGTTTAAAGCCATTTCCATCATTTGCCAAGGTGTTTAACAAGCTAAAACAGCAATTAACTCCATCATTAAAGCATCACAAGTCATTAAGCATTTCATCAAACACATGATAGCCAAAATTGAAAACTTAAGTTCTAGTTTTCAAACACAATAAATCCTTCCATGATTTTCCTCTTCAAACACCCACAAGCCATTAATCACACCTTAACTAACATTCTCCTTGAATTCAAGGTTCATTAAAGCATAAATAAATGAGGATTTACCTTGCTAGAAGAGTGAGAAAATCCACCCAAGAACTTCCCTCCTTGCAACTAAGATTGGTGATTAAGAAGTAATCTAGCCTAGGGTTTCACTTGAAGTTGTGTTTCTTCACTAAAAATTGCTAGAATTTAGCTTAGGGTTTAGTGTTCTTGCTTGAGGGAGTGGCCGGACAAGAGGGTGAGAGAGAGAGAGGGAAATTTGCTTCAAATTTTTGAAATGGAAGGTTTAAATAAGATGGCTTAAGTCAAGAGGTCTTGGGTGGTTGACAAGTGGCAACTTCTTAGCCAAAAAAATGAGATAATATCTCTACTAATTGTCTTCCAACCCCTTAATTAAAATATAACTCACACAAAACCACATGAGTTTAATGCATTTGTCCATATGAAACATGAAAAATAAAATTCTAAATTAAACCATGCAATCCACATGAAATTGAGCACTTTGGGAAAAAAGAAAAACGAAAAAAAAAATGCACTAATGATCATATGATGCACTCAAGTAAAATTCCCTCTTTTCTTCCTCTTTTTTTTTTTTCCTAGGGTTCTCACAAGATCAATGTCAATAGATTGTAAGAATATAATCATACGTTCTTTCCAACTAACATAATTTGATCCATTGAACATAGGTGGCCTAGTGACTGATTGACCTTCTACAAACATGGCATTGTTGGTTGTCATCTTTACTCTAAGCGGTTAAGTTTGATCCTATATACTAAGCTCTAATACCAATTGTAAGGCCCAAAGACAACCTAAGAGGGGGGGTGAATTAGGTTGATTAAGAACTAATCAAATAGTGCCCCTTTTTTGATGAAGTAATTTTTCACTCAATTAATTTGACAAGCAAATTAGCAATCAAGACCAAGAAGTATAGGTGATATTTCAACCAATGAATTCAAAAAGTAAGCTAAAAAAAGAATGATAGAAAGTAAACCAAACTTCTTCAAAACTCCACTTGAGCTTGAAGAAAAAAATTCTCAATATAAGCAACTTCAACTTGATGAATTCGATCAACTTTGTGTACAATGGAAGGATCACTTCCTCCTTGCCCCAAACTGCACTTAGTCAAGTTAGGAAGTTTTACACTCTTACAAAAAAGACTCACAAAGCTACACTTTTGATCAACTCATTCACAATTGAAAAGCTTGCTAATGAACTCACACTTCAAGACTAACAATTCTTACTCAATTAGTGTTTTCTTGCTAAAATCACTCTTAAGAACTTGTAATCTAAGTGTACAACTATTACTTTGAATTTCAGACAAGGCATGTATTTATAGGAGCCCAAAAAGTGCCTTGGTATTGAGGTCAACGGATAGAAGAAGTTAAAGAGTCAACTAGCCATTGGAGCTATCGGACGTTCGACACCATGTTGTGCATCCGATGCTAGCGTTCGATAGATTGTTTCGTTCTTTATCGGACGGCCAATGAATATTCCTGCGTCTGATAGGCTTTGCATCCGATAGTGACCATGTGACAGCCCCACCTTCCCCTAAGGCGAACCAAAGGGATCGGCGGACCGCCTGCCCAGCTCTCGCCGGGACTCACTACATTCCACAATTTCCTCACAGATACAAATACTCAAAAGTCCATTCGAGATAACATAACCTTGAAGGTACTTCAGAATAACATTTATACATCTCCAAAAGTAATTACATAAACTCATGGACCAAAAGGTCAAGCGTTCAGAGTTCAACTTAAGTACATTCGCCTCTCCCAAAAGTAAAGAGGATTACAGGTAGATATACCAGACAAACAAAACCTAAAATCCCAAAATGATCTAATGTTATCCTTGAGCCCTTTTTTTTGCCTCGAATCCTGTTAAGGAAAACAAATACGTGGTATGAGCTTACCGTAGTATTCCAAGAAATCAAGCAAAACATGAGCAATTCCAAATTCAACATGTTATCATGCAATTCAAGAAACACAGCACCAGGTATAACCATTACCAATTTAAGAATCAAGAAATAAGGTCCGGTATATAGTGAGCGATAACGATATCATTAATTCAAATAAACATTTACTCATTCAAGTAGATCAAATAGCAAGTACTAAATACGATCTCAAAAGGATACGGAATTCATTAGGAGCCATATTCCACCTTATAACTTCCAATAAACAATCCCCTACATTTTCCACCTTATAACCTCCGAACTCCCACCTTATGACCTCCAAAACGATAAACAATCCCCGAAATTTACTTTCACCTTATCACCTCCAAAACGATAAACAATCCCCGAAATTTAACATTCGATATTATACTCAATGCCTTTCGGTAAAGAGTTTTGAGCTTTGCACTTAACATTCGTAAGTTATTACCCAAAACTGTCCAGCTGATCCGATCTCACGATGGCGGGCCCAGGATAAGCTTTTGGCTTACCGGACCTCACGATGGCAGATCAAGGATAGGGTTCCAGTAAAGAGTAAGCTCAGTTCAGTCGATGCGATAAAGTACACATCGGCCTACATTTATACACATTTAACATTCAACCATGCATTGTGAACAAGCAATTATTGAAAATCAATTAAATTAACAAATCAAGGGGATCACCATAACATGACACTCATTAGTATGCTAATCAAAGAGGCTTTTAAAACAAATAATAGCATTTCTCAAGTATCATGCATCGTCAAGGAAACATGCATTGGAACACTTACCAAGTTAGCAAAATAACCTCAGGCGTTCGCTCCCAAATCTCCTTTATTTCCTCCTTCCAAGTCTAATGGCAAATGAAATGAAGACATTTAAGTTCGGCTAACCAAACAAGAAAACCTAATGCATGTGCTCATTATTCTTGTACTTGATAAAATCACACTTGAATGTACAATTTATAAAATGACCAATCCCAATTATAAAGATGATCAAATGAAAAGCTTATCCACATGTTAGAATCATAAATGAGTGGGTTAGGACACGGCAAAGTTGCACAAGAGTCAAAAGAAATGAGAAAAGCATTTGTGTAGTGAAAACGGGATTTGACTGATTTGCCATGCTGCGGTAATTTACTCATAACTGTGGCCAAACTTATCGGATTGGGGTGTACTTTATGGAGTTTCGAAGCTAAGACATAGGCCTATAACTTTCATGAAGAGGTCTAATACGAAATCATGCTTTATCATAGTCAAAATGGCAAATCTCAGAGAAGCAAGAAATCTGTCGGAACAAGTTCATTCTGGTCGAACAGTCTCGGGAAAACAGTCATAACTCGACGTAGAAAAATCGAAATCGAGCTCCGTCAGCGGCGTTTAAAACTAGGTTCATAGGGCTTTCTAACGGTATAAGGCTCAGATGCTAATTCAGTTTCTACAGTGAACAGTAACCTCGGGAAGTGGACTGATTTCCATTTCTGATTTCTTGCAAAAATTCAGCCTTGGTGCAAACTTCATCTATTAACTCTTTAAAGTTAATCCATCACTTAACATGGTGTTTAACATGCTAAAACAGAAATTAATTCCATCATCAAAGCATCACAAGTCATTAAGCATTTCATCAAACACATGGTAACCAAAAATGAAAACCGAAGTTCTAGTTTCCAAACACAAGATTTCCTTCCATAATCTTTCCTTCTAATCAACCAAAAGTGCTTCATTTACACCTAATCAACATCCCCTTAAGATTTAAAGCTCATTAAAGCATGATTAAGAGAGGTTTTACCTTGCTAAAAAAGTGAGAAAACCACCCAAGAACTTCACTCCTTGCAACCAATCTTGAAGTTAAAGTAGTAATCTAATCTAGGGTTTCACCTAAAGCTGTTTTTCCTTCACTAAAATCACAAATTTCTAGCTTAGGATTTTGGTGTTTTCTTGCTTAGAGTGGCCGGCCAAGGAGGGAGAGAGAAGAGGGAAATTTTGTTTAAAATTTTGAAATGAAAGGTTTAAATAGAAGACTCAAGTCAAGGGGTTAATGATGGGTTGACAATTGGCTAAATCTTGGCCATGAATTGGGTTAAAATTCTAGACAATTAGCTTCTAATCCTTCAATTAGAATGTAACCTACTTAATGCCACATAAATTTTATGCATTTAGCTACATAAAACATGTAAAATGAAATTCCAAATTTATGTCATGCTATGCATACAAAATAAAGTACTTAAAATAAAATAATGCACTTAATGCTTTCATGGTGCAATCAAGCCATTTTTTTTCATTTTCTTTTTTTTTTCTCTGGGTTCTCACACTCTCTCCCCCTTAAAAGAATTTCGTCCTCGAAATTCTCACCTTCCATCACATCAGATGACCCTGAAGGCTGTTGTCCGAAAATAGCATAGGTCCTAGCCGGTGCTCGGGGTCTGTTCCCTTCTTCAGTTGCTTGTTTAGGGAGAATTCGTTTATTTGCTTGTTTAGGAAAATTCCCTTTCTGTTGGTTCCTCGGGCAATTGGTAAGTTGATGCTCAGCACTTCCACATATCAAGCACTTTCGTCCCTTTTTCCAACAATTTTCCTCTGTGTGATTAGTTTTCCCGCAGTATCCACAGGTCAAGTGAGGTGTGATTTCCTGACTTCCCCATGGAATTTCTTTTGATGCCCCCATTTGAACTTGCTTCCCTCTAGTTATATCTCCCTCTGGTTTCCCCATCGTAGGTGGTGACAGCAATGGAAGTCTCGTTCCTCCAACTCCTTTCCCAACTTTGGGAGGCTGTTTATCCTCTCTAGGCACCTCCAAGTTACGACCACTAGATGCATCTCTTTTCCGTATTTGAAAGGCTCTCAGTTGGGATTTTGTACTTTACACTCTTTGAGCTCTCTCAAGGGCGTCACTAAATATAGGTATTTGAACTGCCGCCAAGGATTCCTGAAGTTCTAGATTTAAGCCCTGGATGAACCGCCTTTTTCTCTTTTGTTCAGTGGCAACCAATTCTGGGGCAAATTTTGACAGCTTGGTAAATTGGGCTTCGTACTCAGCAACGCTCATTGTTCCTTGACGAAGTCTTATAAATTCGTCCTCTCTCCTTTCTTGAACAAGAGGAGGAATATATTTCTCATTAAATTCTCGAGTAAAGTTCAGCCATGTCCAGGGTACTTGTTCCCTTTCCCACTTTGCCCTTATAACATTCCACCATGATCGAGCTGCTCCCTCGAACTGGAATACGGCGAATGTCACTTGCCTTTCCTCTGTATACCTTAAAGTGGCAAAAATATTGATCATGTTTTCTAACCAAGTTTCAGCTATGTCGGGGTCTGGACTCCCAGAAAATTTAGGTGGAAAGAACTTTTGGAATCTCTCTAAAGCCTTATCCTCCCCCATCTCTTGGTCTCCAGGTTGGTTCGCTTGTCCGGCCCCCTGGCCCTGTTGAGGTACTAGACGCTCTAACAGATCTGTCATTCGATTTAAAGCTAGTGCCACTTGGTCGTTTGCCTCAACCCTGGGCCCAGTGTTTTGGTTAGCCACAGACTCACTCTCTTGGTCTTGATTTTGGGGTTGTCTGCGTGGACGTCCCCGTCGTGGTCTTCTGGCTTCCATTTTTGTTTTAACTAGTCTATATGGGCATGCATTAATTCAATATGAACTAGGAAAATACACACACAAAAATGTATGTGGCATACATACCAATTACAAGCACATATAATCAACAAAAGGAAACATCAAATGAGACTAAATCATTTCACAAGTAACGTTGTCAAAATCAACCTCGGTTATCATTTTCACTCAATCATAGCTGGTTAACCACATACAAGAGAAAATCATGCTTCGTACATATTCAAGTCAAGATTAGTGAACCAAATATACTAACAATCAAAATAGGCAATTCTTACTCCCAAACCCATTATCCCTTTTTAAGAGGCAATATCACTTGTCACTAGGTTCAGTCAAGGCACATCTAGACAATTCTATCTCTCCATAGCAATTTCAACACTAAAAGTTAGGGAAATGTTATGTGTAGTCAATCACTCCAAGAGTCACTTCCAATTCCAACCTAATACATTTGAATTTCGAATACCTCAAACTCAAAGATGTTTTGATCAGTTTTCAAGTCAAGATTAAGTCCTTAGAGGTCAACCATCATCATTGTACGAGCAGCTCACCTTTTACTCTTTCAATCCATTCCTACTCTTTCAATATACTAGTCTCGAGTTCCCATCTCCATAACATATTTATATTCAAGCACCAGAATAAGAATAAAGTCAATCCACACCAAGGTCGGCCGCCCTAAAGTGTAAATTAACTCAATCCCCATTCCTGCCTGACATACCAAATAAATCCCCGAACTATCACAAGCATTCAACCCTACAAGCATTTGCTTAACATTCCACCAGTCCCACAGTCCAGCATCCTAAACTTTAAGCCTAGGATACACTACAGAGATCTAAAGCCTAAGCTCTGATACCAACTGTGACAGCCCCACCTTCCCCTAACCAAAGGGATCGGACCTTGACTCAGGGACTCACTACATTCCACAATTTCCTCAGATACAAATACTCAAAAGTCCATTCGAGATAACATAACCTTGAAGGTACTTGAATAACATTTATACATCTCCAAAAGTAATTACATAAACTTATGGACCAAAGGTCAAGCGTTGAGTTCAACTTAAGTACATTCGCCTCTCCCAAAAGTAAAGAGGATTACAGGTAGATATACCAGACAAACAAAACCTAAAATCCCAAAATGATCTAATGTTATCCTTGAGCCCTTTTTTGCCTCGAATCCTAAGGAAAACAAATACGTGGTATGAGCTTAGTAAGTATTCCAAGAAATCAAGCAAAACATGAGCAATTCCAAATTCAACATGTTATCATGCAATTCAAGAAACACAGCACCAGGTATAACCATTACCAATTTAAGAATCAAGAAATAAGGTCCGGTATATAGTGAGCGATAACGATATCATTAATTCAAATAAACATTTACTCATTCAAGTAGATCAAATAGCAAGTACTAAATACGATCTCAAAAGGATACGGAATTCATTAGGAGCCATATTCCACCTTATAACTTCCAATAAACAATCCCCTACATTTTCCACCTTATAACCTCCGAACTCCCACCTTATGACCTCCAAAACGATAAACAATCCCCGAAATTTACTTTCGCCTTATCACCTCCAAAACGATAAACAATCCCCGAAATTTAACATTCGATATTATACTCAATGCCTTTCGGTAAAGAGTTTTGAGCTTTGCACTTAACATTCGTAAGTTATTACCCAAAACTGTCCAGCAGATCCGATCTCACGATGGCGGGTCCAGGATAAGCTTTTGGCTTACCGGACCTCACGATGGCAGATCAAGGATAGGGTTCCAGTAAAGAGTAAGCTCAGTTCAGTCGATGCGATAAAGTACACATCGGCCTACATTTATACACATTTAACATTCAACCATGCATTGTGAACAAGCAATTATTGAAAATCAATTAAATTAACAAATCAAGGGGATCACCATAACATGACACTCATTAGTATGCTAATCAAAGAGGCTTTTAAAACAAATAATAGCATTTCTCAAGTATCATGCATCGTCAAGGAAACATGCATTGGAACACTTACCAAGTTAGCAAAATAACCTCAGGCGTTCGCTCCCAAATCTCCTTTATTTCCTCCTTCCAAGTCTAATGGCAAATGAAATGAAGACATTTAAGTTCGGCTAACCAAACAAGAAAACCTAATGCATGTGCTCATTATTCTTGTACTTGATAAAATCACACTTGAATGTACAATTTATAAAATGACCAATCCCAATTATAAAGATGATCAAATGAAAAGCTTATCCACATGTTAGAATCATAAATGAGTGGGTTAGGACACGGCAAAGTTGCACAAGAGTCAAAAGAAATGAGAAAAGCATTTGTGTAGTGAAAACGGGATTTGACTGATTTGCCATGCTGCGGTAATTTACTCATAACTGTGGCCAAACTTATCGGATTGGGGTGTACTTTATGGAGTTTCGAAGCTAAGACATAGGCCTATAACTTTCATGAAGAGGTCTAATACGAAATCATGCTTTATCATAGTCAAAATGGCAAATCTCAGAGAAGCAAGAAATCTGTCGGAACAAGTTCATTCTGGTCGAACAGTCTCGGGAAAACAGTCATAACTCGACGTAGAAAAATCAAAATCGAGCTCCGTCAGCGGCGTTTAAAACTAGGTTCATAGGGCTTTCTAACGGTATAAGGCTCAGATGCTAATTCAGTTTCTACAGTGAACAGTAACCTCGGGAAGTGGACTGATTTCCATTTCTGATTTCCTGCAAAAAATTCAGCCTTGGTGCAAACTTCATCTATTAACTCTTTAAAGTTAATCCATCACTTAACATGGTGTTTAACATGCTAAAACAGAAATTAATTCCATCATCAAAGCATCACAAGTCATTAAGCATTTCATCAAACACATGGTAACCAAAAATGAAAACCGAAGTTCTAGTTTCCAAACACAAGATTTCCTTCCATAATCTTTCCTTCTAATCAACCAAAAGTGCTTCATTTACACCTAATCAACATCCCCTTAAGATTTAAAGCTCATTAAAGCATGATTAAGAGAGGTTTTACCTTGCTAAAAAGTGAGAAAACCACCCAAGAACTTCACTCCTTGCAACCAATCTTGAAGTTAAAGTAGTAATCTAATCTAGGGTTTCACCTAAAGCTGTTTTTCCTTCACTAAAATCACAAATTTCTAGCTTAGGATTTTGGTGTTTTCTTTCTTAGAGTGGCCGGCCAAGGAGGGAGAGAGAAGAGGGAAATTTTGTTTAAATTTTTGAAATGAAAGGTTTAAATAGAAGACTCAAGTCAAGGGGTTAATGATGGGTTGACAATTGGCTAAATCTTGGCCATGAATTGGGTTAAAATTCTAGACAATTAGCTTCTAATCCTTCAATTAGAATGTAACCTACTTAATGCCACATAAATTTTATGCATTTAGCTACATAAAACATGTAAAATGAAATTCCAAATTTATGTCATGCTATGCATACAAAATAAAGTACTTAAAATAAAATAATGCACTTAATGCTTTCATGGTGCAATCAAGCCATTTTTTTTCATTTTCTTTTTTTTTTCTTTGGGTTCTCACAGACCAGTGAGCTCGGAAAATCTTCTTGAGAATGATCGAACGGCCGATGCATGTTTCTTGCGTTCGATGGGCTTGCATCCGGCAGTAACCAGAGAGTTTAAAAGACTTCTTGGATATTATCGGACGTCCGGTGGGATTGTTGTATGTCTGAAGGAAGTGTCCGATAGAACCCCTGTCTATCGGACGTCCGGTACATCAAGTTGAATGTCCGATAGAAATGTTTCGAGTTTTATTGGACGTCCGATACAAAGTATCGAGCGTCCGACAGTCAACAGACCAATGTACTTTTCTTGATAGGATTCTTCAACAAGATTCCTTACATTGATGACCTGTGCTGCAATAATCTCAATAGAAAATGTTAGACCAATTTCTTCAATTGTTTTGTAATTGTCAAAATTCGGGATCACGATTAACATTAACTCCAATCACCAAACCACCCTCATAGTGACATATTAGTATAAAAAGGTTGTCAGGCAAAACAAATTTAAGGTAATTTTGGAATCATGATAATATGATTTTGGGAATTAATGGAGTTGGCATTAGGCACAATGAAAGTAGCATTATTGTGGTTGGTGTATTTGTTGTACTCTTATGTATTCTATATACATAATTGTTGTATTCATGAGTTTTGCTTAGGAAAAAGATATGAAATACGATTACAGCTAAGCAAATTAAATGATAAAAATAAAAAGAAAGATGTCTCACTTTATTTGTCATGCCCCTACCCTGCACATGCCAGTCACGAGACATCTACCATACTTTCAAATCTCACTCAAGAATACAAGACAACGTCAAACTAAAAATACCACCAAAATAAAATTAGTTATTGTGCGGAACAATATCAAATTGAAAATAACCTATGAATATCTAATGAGTACACATACCCATCATTTAGTCTAATGATGTGTCAAATATTATTGAACCTATCAACATAACCAAACTACTGATTCCTATCTACTTAAGAACTAATAGAAATCATCCTCCGGGTTTTAGACGTACAGTAACTCGTAATCCTCAAAATCTGTAAAAAGTAATAAAATGGGTTGAGCGATAATCGCCTAGTAGATTGCATCTACTTATTGTTGGGCCATGTAATACATACATACATACACATACATAGGTACATATATACACACACACACACATATACATATATATACACACAAACATGCACATACACACACACACGCACGTACACACACACCTCACATGCATAATTATCAAAGAAACATTAAATCAATAACATGTAATATTAATTAGTGGCAACAACAATTTTAGTTCATAGCGTACATGAATCATATGTGAGAAATTGTAATAACGTAAAACATTTCATAACAGCTCATAAAGCAATACATGTAATATTTGGCTTCTGAGTACTCAGTCTAAAGATTAACTCCTTCTAGGAATGCGACCAAGAGATTTCATGACTACCACTTGATCACATAACATAATATAAGTCACTCGTCCGTGCTTGTAAACCAGCTATTATGATTGTCAATCAGTTGGACTTTATACCAACTCCTATGACCATACTTATCAAGACTATAGCCCGTACATCTATTTCATGACTATTTAGAGTTTTCTTATCATAAATTCACTGTACATGTCATATGCTCATTTCTTTCATTTCATAGATATACCACCCATTTCATACTTGTAACGTATCAAAACATTTCAAATAGAATTACATGATCTGTTTTCATATAAATAAAATAGGGCTTGCAATTAAGAAAATTTCATATTTAACACTTGAAAATGCAGAGAAATAAGTACCACCTACCTCTAACTGACCGCTTGAGGAATTAACCTTAACTCTCCTTAAACTAGTTTCATACCTATACCAAATACATAAGTGTCCTAATTTGTTGATATCCCATGTACATAAGATCTCAAGAAAACCCCTAGAATTCAAGTCTAAACAACCTATAAAAAATACAAAAAATCCCTAAAATAGAAATTTCTATTTTTGGATAGTTTCCTAGTTTGGAAAGTTTCCTTATTGGGACAGTTTACCTCTTTTTAGAAATTTCCCTCTCTTGTCAAATTTTCGTTATAGGTAAGCTTACTTTAAATAATGATTCATACTATAATTATTATTATTATTATTATTATTATTATTTTAATAATTAATTTATTAATCAATTATCAACATAATTAATCTTAAATAGCACCATTATTGTTATTGTCAAATGATTTCTTAATTACCTTAGACTTATATTATTACATTTACTTGGTAATAATATTTAAGCAATAATGCTTGAATTTCATTTAAATTTTCTTGAACTTAATTATTATACATAAATCTTAATAATTTACTTTAAGGTCCATAACTATATTAGGTTAGGCCTTATGATTAACAATAATAATAACTACATTAGATTATCTAAACTTAATTATGGATTATTTATTCGGTAATTCGGTAGACCCATATTTATTCTTGACCCATTCTTTTCTTTCCATTATTTGATTGTCTTATAAAACTAACACTGGACCAAAACATGTTCAACCCAGACGCTATCTTAATTTTGGCCCACTATAAAACAATTGGTTTTCTAACATTATTAATAAACAAGCCCAACCCATAGGGAAAAATGGATCAACCTAACACATTCCTATTAACCCTTCCCAGTTCCTAAGTCCAACCCATTTCATGACCCAACTACCAATTAGGCCATCTCTTCTTCAAGCTTCAGAAACTTCTTCTTCTTTAGTCTTATTCTTTTTTTTTTTGAAACCCTAATAACCAAACCTTACTTCTAACCATTATCATCACTATCATCTTCCTTCTTCGTCACTGGTCGCCAGCCATTACCATTCCGTAGGTAATAGTGGTGGCAACTACATGCTGTTGTAGCAGCCATTCACCGTTGCTCTTATAGCGGCTACAGCTCAGCCCTTCTATTTTTTTTTTTTTGAACTTTCCCCAACAGAATTCTCCTCTTCTAAATTCAACCTAGAACTTTAAACTTTTCTTCATTATAGTCACAAGCTTCACTACTTGTAAAATTTCAATCGTTCCTCTTATTATTTCCAATATCATAAACAAAACCTTCACTATCCTACATAGCTTAAATCTAAGATAATTTTTCTCCTAAACCAGACATGATTTCTCTAAAATTTCTTCCAAACTAATTTCATTAACATACATATTTCAAAATAAATAACATAACATTTAGAATTAACAAACCTAAAAGAAAATAGTTTAATGTGTTTCTTGGAACTTACTAATTTCTATAACTGAGGTTGACTTTTCTAATCTGTTTGGCCACCATCACCTATAAGTTGTTCTCTGATGTCCTCAGTCATTCTGCCATCTGATAGAAATTATAGCAAAGTAAGAAAAGGATATTGTTCACTACTAGTTGGTCTGCTAATTAGTGGTGTAATTTGTTAAGTGTCTCAGATAATCTCTCTCTTCATTATCCTACCCACCGCAAACAAAAATACATAACTTGACGATTAGTGGAATCATGTTCCTGATCCTATATTCTCCTATTTTAACTAACCTTCTTGATTCCCTTTCATCCTAATTTTAACTAACCTTCATTTATTACTCATTTCACTTTTACTAACTAGGTAATTACTCCAATTCTCAAGTAGTAAAATATTTTTCCGGATATTACATTCCATCCCCCTTATATAAAGTTTCACTCTCGAAACTTACGTACCTTGATCAAACAAATATAGGTATGTATTTCACATATCTTCCTCCAATTTCGATGTTGCTTCTCATGGTATATGGTTTGTCCACTGTACCTTAACATGAGTATTGTTCTTCTTCTTATACTTGATCTTTGCTGTCCAAGATCCTAAACGGAACTTCTTCCACCAATAGTTTTCCTTTACTTCAATGGGTTGATCCTCCAAAATGTGACTTGGATTCGACACGTACTTTCTCAACTGTGACACATGAAAAACATTATGCCCTCTTGATACGGTAGGTGGACGGTCCAATCGGTAAGCTAAGGTTCCAATCCTTTTCAGAATCTCATAAGGTCCCACATATCTCGGACTTAGTTTACCACTTCTTCCATACCTCATCACACCTTTAGCGGGGATATTTTTAGGTACACTTTCTTCCCAGTTGAAATTCTAATGGTCTCATTTTCAAATCTGCCCAACTCTTATTTTGATCTTGAGCTACCTTCAGTCTTTCCTGAATGATCTTGATTTTCTTCAAAGGTCTTCTCAATCAGATCAGGGCCAGTGATGAGTTTTTCACCTACTTCATCCTAATATAATAGGGATCTACATTCTCTCCCATACAATGCCTCAAATAGGGCCATACCAATTCCATTATGGTAAATGTTGTTATACTAGAATTCCATCAATTTCATCAATTTGTCCCAACTATTTGAAAAATCCAAAGCACAAGCTCATAACATGTCTTCTACTGTTTGGATGTTCTTTTCTGACTATCCATCCATTTGAGGATGAAAGGTAGTACTTTATCTTAGATCAGTCCCCATAACCTGTTGGTAAGCTGACCAAAATCTTGAGGTGAACCTCAGATCTCAATTCGACACTATACTCGTTGGAACATCATGAAGGCAATTAATTTCCTCCACATACATCTCTACTAATTGCTCCATTGCCAACCCATTTGGCATGGGCAGAAAATGGGTAGACTTTGTTAATCGATCTACTATAACACAGATGGTATCATTATTTATACTTCAAATTGTTTGGGGTAGGCCAACCACAAAATCCATTGTCACATGTTTCCATTTCTATTATGGGATTTCTAGAGCTTGTAGTAAGATAGCGAGTCTCTGATACTCGGCTTTGACTTGCTAGCATACCAAACACCTAACCACATATTTAGCTATTTCTCATTTCATACCATTCCACCAATAGTTTCTCTTCAAACCCCAGTACATTTTAGTCCTACCAGGATGAATCAAGAACCTTGAATTGTATGCCTCCCTTAATATTTCACGTTTTAGTTCTTTCTCCCTTAGTACACACAACTTAGCATTTTTTCACCATCTACCATTTTTCCACAACCTATCATCGTCTTTCAATTCAAACCCGTCAAAAGATTGCAACTTAACTTTCTCCTTGATTCTTGTAATATCTGTATCCAATTTTTGTGTATCCTTAATCCAATCTATCAAAGTGGGTGTGAGCATTAAGGCAGCTAATATATCGACAGTGGAGTTCACAATCTCTAATTCAAAATCCTCCATTTATTTCTCCACTAAGAGTTCTCTTAGAGTTTTTGACTTCTTATTAAGAGCATCTGCCATCTTATTCACCTTTTCTCAGTGGTAACTAATTGTCAGGTCATAATCTTTAATCAATTCTAATCACCTTCTCTGCATCATATTCAACTCCTTTTGAGTAAACAGATATTTGAGATTTTTATGATCCATGAAAACTTCACATTGTAGCCCATGCAAATAATGTCTCCAGATTTTTAAGGCAAAAACAACTGTTGCTAACTCCAAATTATGTGTTGGATAATTCTGTCCGTAGGATTATAATTGATAGGAGGCATATGCTGTGATAGCCCCACTTCTCCCTAGGGCGTACCCTAAGGTATCCGTGGACCGCCTGCCCAGCTCTCGCCGGGACTCATTACAGTTCCTCAATCGTATCACACATCTCAAATAATTACAAATAGAGATCTCCAAATAGTAATTACATTTCCAACTAATCCAAATACACCAAAAGTCCAACTATCCAATATTACAAATAGTACAAGAGATATTCCTGCCAGTCATACTAAGAAAGATCACTTCCTGCTTTCCTTCATCTCGATCCCTGTGGGGGAGGGGGGGAAATAAAATATTTTAGGGTGAGCTATAAGCTCAGTAAGGTTCCAAGAAAATAAGTATTTTAGAATTTAACTGTTTTGTCAGAGCACGAAAACATTGAAATATTCACATTTTTGAAATCACGTGAAAAGTATCTTTCACTAAAAATTTGCAAGACGAAAACAGTTCACGAAATAAGGTAATTCATCACACTCAAACAAATAACACTTAACACTCGAACACTTAACAACCGCACATGCAATGCAATTAATATTCAAGAATACTCACATGTAATAGCAAGTTAAATGGAAGTTACCTTCACAGCAATTATTTCACTTGTACATATTAATAAATCAATACGTAAAACAAGCACATCACAAATAAGTTGACAAACAAATGAGTAATAGTAACATTGAGATCCCAAAGGCATTGGGATCAGACCATCTATTTGGTCAGGGAATAACATTCACCATTGAGACCCCAAGGCAACTCTTGAGGTCAGACCATCCAAGTAGTCAAAGAGCCACACTAACATTGAGATCTCAAAGGCATCCCTTGAGATCAAACCATTCAAGTGGTCAGAGTGTAACATTGACATTGAGACCCCAACGGCATTTCCTGGGATCAAACCATCCAAGTGGTCAGAGAGTAACATTGACATTGAGACCCCAAAGGCTTTTCTTGGGATCAAACCATCCAAGTGGTCAGAGAGTAACATTGACATTGAGACCCCAAAGGCATTTCTTGGGATCAAACCATCCAAGTGGTCATTTATCACTAACAATATCACATTTCACAGATCATATATCACACAACACATGCATTCAAGAACCATATCTGGAGTTTAGGCCGAATGCAATAAGGTACACCCTTATCCAAGAGCCCACTTATCACGTTCAATTAGAGAGCACCCAAACCACAATTTTCACTTCAACAAATCAGCTTAAAAATACTTATACATCGCTTCAAAGGTAAATCAAATCGTTACACTCGTAAACCAATGCAAGTCGATAGTAAATTCGTGGTAAAGTATTTCACAAAGGATTCCTTCAAACAATATTAACACAAAAATAATTTTAGTGGAACATTTCTTTTAAAACAAGTTGGAACAAACTGGTAGTCAAATTGTCAATTGAAAGGGGTTTGGAACACTCACCAACAATAGAAGATTACACGTCCATCTTGGGAATATTTTCTGGGTCAAAATCGATTCCTGAAGTGAAATTCATAATCACAATAAAGTTTAACTTAAGAAAATGGACAAACCAAAATATGCAAATCTAGAATTTCCGATATAAAAGCGATTAGAGCCTAACCGATCAAGCTTAGATAAACTAAAGTCCATCCACGGTTCAAAAGTGTCGCCAAGGTTCAAAAAAAATGAATTGGAAGTGGAAATCAAAGAAGAACCAAGTACAAACTAGGTTAATGATTCAAGTACAATATGGACTGAAAAATATCCATTTAAACCAAATAAAAGGGATTGAACTAAGAAAAGTGAAGAAAGGAAATGCAAAGGTGAAGAACAAATGGTGACAGTTTTGTCTCCCCTTGGAATTTTGATCATAACTGGTGCTACGTTTATCGGATTGAGATGAATTTTATGCCGTTTCAAAGATAAGACATAGGTCTTCAATTTTCATGAAGAGGTCGAATCTCAAATCAGAATTAATCATGGTCGAAATTGGCAAAATCAGAAGCACAGGAAAACTGTCGGGTCAATGACAGGTTGGTCAAACAGTCTTGGAAGAATGGCCATAACTCAATGTAGGAAAATCGAAATCGAGCTCTGTTGGCGGTGTTTAAAACTAGGTTCATAGGGCTTTCTAACGGTATAAGGCTCGGATGCTAATTCATTTTCTACAGTGAACAGTAACCTCGGGAAGTGGGCTGTTTTCCATTTCTGATTTCCTATGAAAATTCAGCCTTGGTGCAAACTTCATCTTATTAACTCTTTAAAGTTAATCCATCACTTAACATGGTTTTTAACATGCTAAAACAGCAATTAATTCCATCCTCAAAGCATCACAAGTCATTAAGCATTTCATCAAACACATGGTAACCAAAAATGAAAACCTAAGTTCTAGTTTTCAAACACAATAAATCCTTCCATGATTTTCCTCTTCAAACACTCACAAGCCATTAATCACACCTTAACTAACATTCTCCTTGAATTCAAGGTTCATTAAAGCATAAATAAATGAGGATTTACCTTGCTAGAAGAGTGAGAAAATCCACCCAAGAACTCCAAGTTTTCCAACAAAGCTTGATGATCAAGTAGCAATCCAACCTAGGGTTTCACTTGGAGATGATTTTCTTCACTAAAATTGCTAGATTCTAACTTAGGGTTTTGTGGTTTTTCTCCTTGAGGTGGCCGGCCAAGAGAGAGGAGAGTGGAGGGAAAATTAGTTCAATTTTTTTGAAAACAAGAAGTTAAATAAGAAGACTTAAGTCAAGACTTTGTAGGTGGTTGACAAGTGGCTCAATTTAAGCCATGAATTGGAGTAAATTCTTCACATTTAGCCACTAATCCCTCAATGTAAAATATAACTACTTAATTCCCTATAAGTTTGATAATTTGGTTACATAAAACATGTAAAATGCAATTCCAAATTAATTTCGTACCATACATACAAAATAGTGTACTTAAGGAAAATAATGCACTTAATGAAAATTGTATGCTACCAATGTTTAAAGAAAACGATTTGCACTTAAATGAATACAATGAAAGATAATTCATGAAAAATTTAGGGTTTCTCGAAAGAAATATAAGCAAATAATTCAAGAAATTTCGGGTGTACAATTCAAGAAATTCTGGGTCCTCACATATGCTATTACATTGTACCCCATGTAAAACGCACCCTAAAATACTCTTTGAGGCATCACTATAAATCATGAACCTTTCTGTTCTGTCCCAGATAGTAGGGTAGTATTCGAGCTGATACTAGTTTTTCATTTAACTTCTGAAAACTTCCTTTGTACTTATCTGTCCACTCAAATTTCACCATGAATCAGCTTAGTAAGGGAGTGTGGCAATGGTAGATAAGTTTTCCACAAATTTTTGATAATAACAGGCTAATTCTAAGAAACTTCCTACCTCATTACATTAATGGGTCATGACCATTCTATTATCACCTCAATCTTCTTTGGATCTACTGACACTATGACGACCCTACCTCCCCTAATGTGTACCCTAAGGTAATGTCAGGTCGCCTGCCTAACTCTCGTCAGGACTCAAGTAAAAAATTACTAACAATAATTAAGAATCATGATCATAATTGAAAATAACTACAGCCATTCTTCCACGTACTCATAAGCCAAATATCAATTCCATTCTTACATTACATTGCAAGTTCCAAACTTACAAAAGTCGAAGTTCAATCTTACATGACATAACCAAGCTAGCACGATGCTACTATTGCCAAAACAAAACACTTAAAACAACTTGGTCCTTCACGCTCACTCGCCTATGTCAGAAACCCCTGTAAGGAAAACAAATAAAAAGGGAGTGAGCTTTCACTCAGTGAGGCTCCAAGAAGAAACATGGATTCACAGGAATCATACACTAGTTATCTACCACGTATAAGTTTCACAAAATAAGGCATTAACATCTCAAAGAAACAATAGCATTTTCAATTCAAAGGATACAGGGCTCTAGTGAGCTCATTCAAGTAGCTTGTTGAGTACTCAAGATTTCCGCTGACACTCCGTCAACCTTATTCAAGAATGTTACCAAGTAGATTCTCCGCTTCACGCCAACCTCCGTCCACCTTACATTCCCTGACCGGACCCACACACCAATTTCAAGAGAAGTAGTACTCGACTATACCGAATCAAGTCCAAGAATCAAGAAACAAGACCCATGGCTCATTCATTTCGTCGACCATGCCCTTGCGGGCTCGACTCAAACAACTAACCAATGGGTTTGGGCCCCAAGCATGCAATGGAGTCGATGGAACAACATTTTCAAACAACGATCAGGTCATGCACAAGTAGAGCATTTCACATATTCAAGTAATATTCACCTAGTCAAACGAGGATGAGTGTGATAAAGTACGCACTCGTCCATGCATTAACAATTCACTATCTAGCATTTCAAGCAACAAACATGATGCTTAACTAAGAATATAACATTCAAGATGCATAACCTACAAGCAAGAAGTATAACATTCAAGTGCTTCACAAGTTCTAGGAACACTCAGTTTTGAAGTATAGCTCAATTAATTCTTTGGGTCAAGTGCTTCCTCATACTCACTTCCGCGTCCTAGAATCAAAGTAATAAGGTACATTAAAATGCATTACTCCAATCCACGACAAACAACCAATTTCATTTCTTATTCTTAGCTAAAAGTTTCCGACATGTTTTCACCCCAAAACTCTCGTGGTTCCAATTCCAACTCAAGGAAAAATTCATATACATTATAAATCATTGTTTCAAGTAAAAGATAGCGTAAACAAGTCTCAACTTTCACCACAAATTTGGCTCAAAACTGCCCAACATTTTTGTTAAAACTGCTGGAAATTTCAGCGTGGAAAAACAAGGGAAAACTAAGATAAAACTTCTTAAAACTCTTCATTTTTCCACTCTAAACCACCTTCCAAAACAAGGCTAAGACTTAACCAAGTGCATAGGGTAAAACATAGCAATTTCATCACACCATTTAAATAGAAAAGCTGAAATAACACACACTACAAGAAATTTGGGGTTTAGTGACAACCAAATGTCATCACCGAAACCCCAAAAGTCGTCACTATATGTTACAGTGATGACATTTTTGGCTGTCACAAGATTGTCACAGATTCATTGTCACAGATGGATCTATGTGACAACTTAAGAAAGTTGTCACAGAATCATGTAAATCAATGACAAGAGGAAAGTTGTCACTGACTGTTGGAATTCAGTGACGACTTTTGTTGTCACTACTGTACCTGTATTTTGTCATAAATGAACCAAAAGTCGTCACTGACTGTTGGAATTTAGTGATGACTTTTGTTGTCACTACTGCACCTGTATTTTGTCATAGATGAACCAAAAGTCATCACAAATGTCATCTCTATAGTGACGACTTTTAGCTTGTCACTAGCGCTCGTACGCATCAGTGACAAGACTCGTAGTCACTGGATTAATTTGCAACTAGTGACGACCTTCTGTATAGTTGTCACTAGCAGTCCTGTTCATGAGTGACAAGATTTGTTGTCACTGGGTTAATTTGCAGTTAGTGACAACCTTTGTATAGTTGTCACTAACCATGAATATGAAGATCTAACATTCCTGGTTATATTGTTGCCTATCCAACAAATATGACGACCATTTTGAGTTCAACTTATTCTGTAAATATTTGCATCTAGTGACAACCTGTTCAAATATTGTCACGGAGCTAAAATTGATCATTAATTATAATGATACTACTGCACCATTCCCATAGCATTTCCAACAAGCCATAGCAGAAAATTGTAACTACTAGAAACCAAATTAACATAGAATGGATTCCCAAATTTATATATATGACCATAAATATCTCCAAATTCATCAAAATAGAAATTCGCCAAAATATTGGGTCCCAAACCCCAAAAACCAGTTCCAAGTAGTAATGGCCGATATACATCCATCCCAAAAACAAAGTACCAAATATCCAAATAAACAAGTGGATTAAAGCACCAATATCAACCTTCAACAATCCTCGTCTTTGTCTCGATATACTAGCCAGCCATGTCTTTATGTCTTCATACCCTCAGGATGTGCTACATTGAAAATAAAGTATTATATGCAAATATCCAAATGGACTTTAGAAACAAAAACAGATTCACTACATGCTGTCAAACATAAGGCAAAGCATACAAAGACTATTCAAGCTTGTTTAACCATAAATAAGCAACAGCCAAAAGCATGTACAGAATTTAAGATCACAGGAAAGATATTAATAATCAATAGTTGACAGAACCTCAAGCCAGCAACCACGCACCAGAAAAGGGCACAAGTAGATTATAATAGAGAAGAAACACTCTAACTGCATTATCAATTCCATATTAATATGACTGACCAAGGTTTGGTCGGTCTCTTCATTCCATATACCCTAATATATGAATGAAAGCAAGCGTTGCTTCATGCCACTCAGGAAAGAAGTTTCTACTGCAGGCTGGTCATGATGCAAACCATTTGCAGCATGATTCACGGTCATCTGATGCAATTGTTTGTTTTTGTCAGGATTTTCCATGGACTGCAATTAGTAGTTGATTTATAAGAGCAGAGGCCTAAAAACAAACAGAAAAAGCCAATAGAAGAAGACCAATGCTGTCAATGGATAAACAAGTTGAGAAGTTTAGTAGTATTTCAAAATTTTCTGCAGTTGAGACCATGACATTCAAATAAGACAAAATCTAGGCATATACACATGGTCAGGCCTATACACATGGTCCATAACAATTCAGAATAGGGAAAACTAGCAATTTTTCCAATAATGTTACAGCCTTTTTCTATTCCTAGGGTGCTTTCCAAAATGTAGCACTTTTTCATGTTATATAGATCACATAACATGTTTGTAAGGTAGCACTAATATTTGACTCCTTCCATCCAAAAGCAGTAACTTCAAAACCTTAATTCACCACATGATATATAGCATAAAGCCAGAAGCAGCTGTAAGCAATGCACTTGCCTGAACACTGGAAAGGAAAAGTTCATCATCTTCACGACAAAATTCCCCAATAGTCCGCACATCAACAAGGTTTCCTGAGTCCCTGATCTGGAGAATGTGTATTCTTTGATAATGAAGTGAGACTATAGCTAGTAAATCATCATACAAGAAAACACCCATGCTGTGCGCTGACTGCGCTAAATTAACATAGTCATTGCGAAAAACCTTCTCATCAAGAACAACACCATTTTCCATTCTAAGTGAATACAAGAAAAGCAAGAAAAAAAAACCATAGTATTTTAGGAACTTGATTGATGAAATTTGATCAAATTAATGAACTTAGCAATGCACAGCAATACTGTAGCAAGGGTCTAGATGGCTGATTCTAAGACATTGCTCAGAAAACAAACTACTGGTTCATTAGTTACATAGGTAACTTATAGATTTGGTTAAAGTGCTTTAATTGTGGTTCACATCAGTGACACATCAGCTCATTTATAAACTAAATACCCCAGAAGGTCCACAGTGATAAAATGAAGAGATATTCAGATCAAGTGTAAAGCAATGAGGTAGCAACGGATAACAGAACTGACTAGCAAATTAACAACAAATAGAAATCAAGTGACACATAGTTGCAGTAGAAACATATAAATGAAACACCCTTCACCATAACTACAAAAGATTTTCCAACCATGGCTGAGATGCATTACAGGAATAGAATGCAAATAATAGCAAAGTCATTAGAAAGCCATGACACATGGAGGGCACAGCTAAAGGACTCCAATAAAAAATGTTTACTCTTAACATTTTCATGTAAAATATTTTTCCATGCTAAAGACTTCCAAAAAGATCTATGCATGTCAAAAAAGAAAAAAGAAAAGAAAAGAAAAAGGTTTCAAGTACCCTTACCAAGCCATTAGACAAGGATCATTTGCTAAATAATGGGGTTAAAGCATAAAGCAAAGAAAGATATGTTCAATCTGTATTGGGCATACTATAGTTATCGATTCTCATTCAAAAATCCACCTCCAAATACAAATAGAATCCAGTCCACCAACATTAGATTGCAACATACTTTAAACAAGTATCAATAAACTAATACTCAATTCGTTTGAAAAAAAAAAGTAATGCCATATGGAATTTCCCATTGCGATTTCATATCTGAGAATTATCAGAGCAAATTTAAAATTGCAAAACATAACAGCACCAAAAACACATCCAGAAAAAAAACTTGTGAAAGAGAACAGCAAGTTAAGTTAACTAACCCTCAAGGCAGGCTGGTAATCGGCAGGAGCTCTACCTTTCTCACCACCAAACTCACCAGAAGGTCCACGGGGACCAGCTCGATAGCTCTCCCTGTCACCAAATCTGGGCCTATCCCCATCAAACCTGGGTGGTCCGCTATATAATCCAACGCCAATTCACAAAACTAACTGTTAACAAATAATCCAATCTTCACCAAAATCATTCAACAATAAAAACTATGTATATCATTACCGAGGGCGGTCACCAGGAGGTCCACCCATAGGACGACCGAGGGGCTTGGCGGACTTCTTAAGAGTAGCGGGAACAATGTCAGCGGGAAGATTGAGGTAAGTCTTAGGGAACTCGATACCGTCATTGGTAAGGTACCAGTAGTAATGCATCCAACCGAAGGTTTCCCGAACGTACTCCTTGGACTTGAAGCTCTGCATCAGCTTAATCACCTGCAAGTTTGGGACATCAATCTCGGGATGCTTTGCCAAATTAAAGTCTTTCTTCGCATAGCAAACTCCTTCTTGGAATAGGTACTTGGAAATCTCTCTCCTGTTCTTCTCTGAAATTATCTGTTTTTTTAATTAAACGACGCAAACAAACAGAAAAACAAAATATTATTCCATAAAAGTACTATTTCTAATTCATAAATAAATTGATAAGTAAAAACGAGAAGCTAAGCATCAACGCAGGGAAGCATCAGTGGAAACATCCATCAAATGAAACAGAGAAGTGCGGGTTCGATACCAATCCCGGCAGGGTGACCTTTGTATGGAGTTCTCTCCAAGAATTAGTACTGATACTATAAATTTCAGGTTTGTACGAATAATCATCAGGATCATATTCGTCAGGAGCAATTTCTGTAAAAGTGATGATCCTGTAATCGTCAGTAATTGGATCAAACCCAAACCCCAAATCAACCAATTGGTGCCGATACCCTTGTGGGCAACAGAAGGGACGATCCGGGAGTGCAAGACACTCTCGAGTTGCAGGATTACACAAGTAAATATCATCAGAATCATAACTTCTGAGACAAATTATGCCATGGCATGTGCTGACCAAACGCATGTTGAAGTCAGTTAGGTACAGTACCTCGAAAGCAGGGGCCACAACCTGGAGAGCTAAAGATTTATCCTTTGAATGGAATGATACCACAGTTGTTCTCTCCTCCTTGACGAAGCGCTTCACCATGATGACATCCTCCTGCTCACCACTCCTGGCTCGGCTGACGTGCAAATCAACGAAACGGGGGCTCTTGATCAAAGAGCACCAAGGTTTGCTAACGCATCTGAATCGGAACAAACATTTCACTGGCAATCTCACCAAGATCTGCAGTTCCAAGCTAGAATCTAAGACACACAAAGCCACCATCATCAAAATGGAAGAATTAATAGGCTATAAAAAATGAAAAATAAAATAGAACCTCAATTTGGAACAACTTTGCTACGGGTTCAACAAAACCCACTGGCCATGAATCATTAAACAAGCTCAGTTAACAAAATCTACACAATGCACTCAAAATCAAACACAAAATGTTGAAATTACCTCAAAGTATGCCTTCAATCCCTAGCCTCTTGTTTTTGCCCAAGCTTCAACTCCAACCTTTAACTTTCACTCAAATTTTCATGGCCCAATTTTTGATTTCTTGCCCTAGGTCAGTTCAACAGCCGAATTAGGGATTATTCTACAGCAAAATAGCTAAAGCTCTCCACGTTCAAAGCATTTCCTACACTAATTCATGGTTGACATTGAGAAACTCTAGCATTTTGTTTGCTGGATTTGGTGCGGCTGAGTGAGGAAGATAGGAAGAAGAAGAACGCAAGCTTCATTTTGGTTAAGTGTTTGGGACTTAAGAGTGTAGAGAGATTGGCTCATGAAACGACGTCGTTTCATTAAAATTCCACCCGCGCGCGCCTCTTGAAATTTTCAGTTTGCTGTTTTGAGTTTTTCACCTACAAGAATCACGCCTTCCTACTATTTAGAATAATGAATTTCACGCTTTCTTTGCCCTTTCTCCTATTTCTCTCTTTTTCCTTTTCACATATTCATGTAATTAGTTTTTTCTATTATTTTAATTTTTCTTATTTCTTTTGCTCTCAAGTTGAATTGAATTTTTAGAATGCAAAAATTTTGTGTGTTTGGACAAATGTTCTTTTAGCTTTTTTTAAACAAATATACAACCTTTTTATTTATTGTACAATAAAATTGTTTAAAAAAATATAAAAGCTGTTACAAAATATGTTTATAATTAAAAACATAAACATTCTCTTAATCAAAATCTTGTTGGTACTCATTTTGTGGTCCTATCTATTATGTGGTGTTACAGTTTGATGAAGGCTTGCAACCAATTTAATTATTTCATCAAACAATTAAAAGAGTTAGCAAACACTTGTATAAAATACTAAGGCCCCATTTGATAACTCATTCAGCACTTAAACTTAATAGATTCAGATCTTAATACATTCAAACCGTTTGATAACCGAAAATAGAATATCTGAATGAATTATGTGGCGCTGAATTTTTAGGCAAAACTTGCTCCTAAAAATAAGTGATAAGCTAATTACTTGTCACTGAGTGTGATATACATTCAAATGTATTAGATTTATTATTTACCAATTCAATCACTTAATAAATTCAGATTTCATATTTCAATTTTCAATTTTCAGTTTTATCAAATGCACCCTAAATCTATTTCATAAAAGTACTAGTTCATGAACACTAAATGTGACAATTATACTAATAACAACTTTTTCTCATGCCAATGTGAGGATTAGAGCCTAATTTCATGTTAACTTCTATTGTTCATTGCCTCTGTTATTAGATTATGCTAACTGCCAATTTTGTACGTGTTGTCATGATGACTAAATCGGGAATCTATTAAATTTTTTACATTTATAACATATCATTAACTGAGATTCAAAAAGTCATAAAATATGTATTCATTGTTTATTAAGATACTAGTAGCATTTAATTAAATAAAATAGGGACAGAATTGTAAAGGATAGGGTGCCATACTACAATTAATGAAATTGGTTTATTACACATGTGGTCAAAGTGCAAAAGTTAGGGTGTCATAGTATAATTAAAAAAAATGGTGTATTATATATGGGCCTCAATTACAAAAGTTGCGGTGCTATATTAGAATTAATACATTGGAAAATTACATATGGTGCTAAATTGTTTAAGTTAAGGTGCTATAATAGAGTTAATAAAATTGGTGCATTAAGTACGAGGCTAAATCGCAAAAGTTAGGGTGCAATAGTAGAGTTAATGAAATTAGTATATTACATATGGAACTCAATTGTAAAAGACAAGGTGCCATAGTAGAATTAATAAAATTTGTTTATCACAAAAATGGGGCTAAATTGTAAAAGTTAGGGTGGCATAGCACAATTAATGAAAGTGGTCTGGGAACAAGTAATTTAGTCAGTGATGACTAATTGTTGTCACTGCCTCTGAAGTAGTAGACTGACAGTGACGACATTCAAAGTTATCACTGTATGACTTATTTCAATGACAATATTTTCCCAAGTTGTCACAAAGTGATTTCCTGCCACAGTCTATTAGTTGCGCGCTACTCATATTGTGACGACTTCTCTCATGTTGTCGCTAATGACAAGCCTATGCAAGGTTATCAGTGACGACCTTAGATGTCATCATTGAATTGCCTCAACTATGACAAGTTTTGGTGTTGTCACTGAGAATGTTGTCACAAAATACCAAATTTCTTGTAGTGACACACACACTCTCTCAGCTAGCCTAAGCAGATTTCAGCCAAGAAAGCAAGAGAATCTTGAAGCTTCAACCACCTAAAACTCAAAATTTTGAGTCTAATCCAACACACATTTCAAGTTTCAAGTCTTATAACATTTTTGGAGCAAAATTTAGCCAAAAATCACCATAAAAACTTGAAATCAAGGCTGAAATTATTCCCCCTATTTTCGGCCAGGACGAGCAGAGTTTTCTTTCATCAAAAACTCCCAACACTTTCCTTAATAAATCACAATCGATCTCGCTTCACACTTCATGGAAAAGCTACAATACTCGAGAGACTTAACCTCCAAATCCAACAATAATATCACAAACTAAAGCATATCATCTAACCTTAATTTTAACTTGAGCATTCCTAACATCACTTTCCATAATCATAGCTTGGAGATTTTCTTCAAGATTTCACCAAAACAAAAAGATCATCCTACTAAGCGCAAGATTAAAGAAAGAGATAGTTTAGAAATTACCTTTCTTAGTTCCTCCAAACAAGAAGAAAACAACCACAAACTCCTCCAAACTTCTCCTCCCAACTTAAACTAGGGTTTTGATGGAGTAATTGAGGTTTTCTTTGCTTTTTCTTCTCAAATTCAAGCAAGATGCTGGTTAAATTTTGTGTAGTTTTTCCCCTTTCTCAAGCTAAGGGGTTCGGCCCTCTCTCTCTCCCTTTGCAAGACAAAATGAAGATAAGAAGGAAGGAATTGCTTGGATGAAGTTGTATGAAAATTGAGTGGTTGAGAAAATGCCACTTGTCAAAAACCTCATTGGATTTTTTCAAAACTTTTTGCACAAAACTTCCTCTTCTTCCTACCATTTCCTCACATACCCCATTAATTCACACTTATTCTAATTACCAACCCCGACATGCAACAATTAATAGCATCATTAAGGCACAAGATTATTAACTAAATAACTAAGGAAAATGCAAATTCAATTAGCATGGTTGAAAGAAAATAAACTTGTCTAGGTCCTCACACCCTCTCCCTCTTAAAAGAATTTCATCCTCAAAATTCCTCCCTTGACTCGTGAACAGTTCGAGGTATTTCTTCTTCATTTCTTCCTCCACATCCCAAGTTGTTTCTTCCATTTCATGATTCCTTCAAAGAACTTTAACCAAAGGAATCAGCTTATTTCTTAGTTCTTTTATTTTCCGATCTAGGAGTCGTACTGGCTATTCTTTGTAAGTCAAGGACTCGTCAATTTCAATATCCTCTAGCTTGAGTACATGTGTTGGGTCCGGGTGATATTTCTTAAGAAACAAGACATGAAAAACATCATGAATTTTGGATAAACTCAGTGGTAATTCCAACCGATATGCCACCTTGCCTACTCGTTGTAGAATCCTAAAAGGTCCCACATATCTTGGTTTAAGCTTCCTTCCCTTTCCTACCATGACACTTCTTAAAGGTGTGATCTTGTGAAACACTCTATCTCTAACTTCAAATTCTAAATCCCTTCTCTGGTTATCTACATAACTTTTTTGTCGACTTTGAGCCGTTTGGATCCTCTGACGTGTCAACTTTACCTTCATAAGCCTCTTCAATCCATGGTACTATTGAAGGATCCAAAACCTTTCTCTCTCCTACTTCATCCCAATGAATCGGTGATCAGCATTTCTTTCCATAGAGAGCCTCATGTAGAGCCATCTAAATGGACGAGTGATAGTTATTGTTGTATGCAAACTCAACCAAAGCCATGTACTGGCCCCAACTTCCACCGAAATCCATGACACACGATCTCGACATAGCTTCCAGAGTCTGAATGGTCGTTTCTGACTGTCCATTTGTTTGGGGATAGTATGTTTTACTGAAGCTTTGTTTGGTCCCCAAAGCTTCTTGCATCTTTTGCCAGAATCAGGATACGAAACTATACTCACCGGTACCCCATGTAACCTCACAATCTCATCCAAATACAATTTAGCTAATTTCTCCAAGGAATACTTCATATTAATTGGCAAGAAGTGAGCCGACTTAGTTAATCTATCCATTATCACCGAAATTGCATCATGCCTCTTTTTAGTCCGTGGTAATCCTGATACAAAGTCCATAATTATAACATGTTCTCATTTCCATTCTGGTATCTCTAGTGGCTGCAACAATCCGAAGGGTCTTTGGTGCTCAGCTTTTACTTATTGACAGGTAAGGCAGGTTCGAACGAACTGAGCAATTTCCATTTTCATATTATCCCACCAATACAATCCCTTCAAATCTTGGTATATTTTGTTACTTCCAAGGTGCACTGTATAGTTGGAATGATGTGCTTCCTCCAAAATTTCTCTTTCAACCCTTCATCTTTTGGCAACACTATTCACCTCGAAACTTTAGAATCCCGTTGGGTCCCATATTAAAATCTGATAGCTCGTCCTTTTGTACTTTTTCAAGCCATTTTTTGTACCATAGGTTCCTTTTTTCTGAGCCTCTTTGACACAATCCAACAAAGTAGATCTTACTATGATATTCCCAAAAATAACTTTCTGTCTTTCAAGTCAGGGGTTCCACTCGTTAACCTTCTCTATCAAGTCCTATTCTCTAACCATCAAACCTACTATTCGAGACTTTCGACTTAAAGCATCCACCACCACATTGGCCTTTCCAGGATAGTAATTAATAGTACAATCATAATCCTGCAGAAACTCCATCCATCAATGTTGCTTCAAATTTAATTCCTTCTGGGAGAACAGATACTTAAGACTCTTATGATCAGCGTACACTTTAAAAATTATCCCATATAAATAGTGTCACCATTTTTTCAATGCAAAAACCACAACAGCTAGCTCTAAGTCATGAGTTGGATAATTTTGCTCATGGGGTTTCAACTTTCGAGAGGCATATGCAATCACATTCCTATTTTACATTAACACACACCCTAAACCCTCTCCAGAGGTATCTGTATACACCATGAAATTTTCCTTCCCATTCGACAAAGCTAAAACTGGTGCTATGGTCAGACGTTTCTTAAACTCTTGGAAACTGGCCTCATACTTAGCATCCCATACGAATTTACCATACTTCTTAGCCAGCTCAGTTAGAGGTCTTGCAATCTTAGAAAAATCTTGAATGAATCGATGACAATACCCTGTTAGGCCTAAGAAACTATGAATCTCAGTTGGATTCTCTGGCCGTTTCCACTTAGCAATAGCCTCTACCTTAGTCGAATCTACAGCAATTCCATCCTTTGAAATTATGTGCCCTAAGAAAGACATCTTCTCCATCCAAAACTCATATTTACTGAACTTGGCGTATAACCAATGTTCTCTTAGGGTCTACAACACTATTCTTAAATATTGCTCATGCTCCTCACGGGTCTTGGAATAAACCAAAATATCATCAATGAATATTACTACAAACCAATCCAAATATGGTTTAAAGACTCGGTGCATCAGATCCATAAAGGCTGTTGGGACATTGGTCAATCCAAAAGGTATCACTGCAAACTCAAAATGCCCATATCTTGAATTAAATGCAGTTTTTGGTACATCCTCCTTCCTGATTCTTAATTGATAGTATCCTTGCCTAAGATCCAACTTAGATAACACAACACCTCCTTGCAACTGGTCAAACAATTCATCAATGTATGGCAAAGGATATTTATTCTTAATAGTAACATCATTCAAATCCCGATAATCTATACATAATCTTAAGCTTCCATCTTTCTTCTTGACAAACAACACTGGGGCTCTCCATGGGAAGTCACTCTCTTGAATAAATTCTAGTTGTAACAAATCTTGCAATTGCAATTTCAATTCCTTTAATTCGGTAGGGGCTATCCTATAAGGAGTTTTTGAGATGGGCATTGCTCGAGGCACCAAATCAATCTTAAATTCTATCTCTCTTTTTGGCAGCAATGACACTAATTTATTAGGAAAAACATCTGAGTAGTCTCTTACTACCGGCACATCTTTTATTTCCATTGTATCTCCTGGGGTGTTAATTAGGAAAGTTAGGTATCCCTGAACTCCTTTACTTAATAATTTCCTGATCTGAATTCCTGAAATAAGGGTAGATTAGGCTAATCTACCCCTTACATCTAGCCTTAAGATAGGCTCCCCGGCTATGCAAAACTCAACCACTTTTGTCCTATAGTCCAGCTGAGCATGGTATCGAGCTAACTAATCCATTTCTAGTATGACATCATACCCCTTAATACTTAAACTGATCAGATCTACTAACAATTTTCACTCACCAACCCAAGCCTCACAATTCTTATAGATAGTGTCGGTGATTAAACATTGGTCCCCGATAGGTGTTCTAACTTCCAGTTCATAAGATAACTTATCAGATTTCATATCAATCCCACACATGAAAGTAGGGTTCACAAAAGAATGGATTGCACCGAGGTCTATCAAAACTTTAGCCAATCGATGAAAAATAGGAATCGTACCTTCGACAACTTCAGATAAGTCGGGGACTTGGTGTTGGTCTATTGCATACACCCTAGCTGGAACCCTTGGGCCATTTCCTCATACGTTCGATGTTTTAGGGTTTGGCTTGACCGGCCGTTGGGCATCACTCCCTTCTCAGAGCACATTTGGGCAACTGGCAATTCGATGCTCAGTGCTTCCGTAGCACAGACATTTCTGCCCCTTTTTCCAACACTCGTCCTCGGTGTGATTAGATTCTCCACAAAATCCACAAATAACACGAAGACTTGACGCCTGACCTCCTTGTGAAGTACTTCATTACTATCCATACCCATTATGGGCTCCTCTTGCAGGCCCCGGAATTTTCACTCCCTCGACTCCTTTCCCAATTTTGGGTAGGGGCGCACTCCTTTCAACTTGTCCCAAATTAGTACTCGGTGCACCTGTCTTCTTAGCATGAAAGGCCTTTACGTGAGACCTTGTAGTTTCGACCCTTTGGGCCTTTTCCAAAGTTTCACTAAAGGTATTGATTTGGGCAGTCGCTAATGCTTCTTGAATCTCCACATTTAAACCCTGCACGAAACACCTTATCCTCTTCTTCTCTGTTACTACTAGTTCGAGGGCAAACTTGGACAACTTAAGTGAATTGCGTTTCATATTTGGCGACACTTTGAACTCCTTGACGAAACTTTATAAAGTCGTCCTCTCTTTTCTCTTGAATCAAAGGGGGAAGAAACTTTTCATTAAATTCCCGAGTAAAGTTCATCCAAGTTCTTGGAGTGTTTTCTCTTTCCCACTTAGCTCAAACCACATTCCACCAAGATCGAGCTGCTCCTTCAAGTTGGAAAACGGTGAAATTCACCTGCCTTTCCTCCGAATAATTTAAAGCTGCAAAAATATCAACCATCTTTGCCAACCAATTCTCGACTTCATCTGGGTCAGGCTTACCAAAAAACTTAGGAGGGGAAAATTTCTGGAAACGCTCTAAAGCTCTAGCTTCCCCCCATTAGGGTTCTCAGGGTTTCTAGGTTGCTCAACAGGGTTTTGACCCGGACGTTCCACTAGTTGCGCTAACAGATCGGTCATGCGATTAATAGCCGTAGCTACTTGGTCCTCCGCTCTGGCCCCTAGTCCCTAACTTTGATTACCCACGGATTCCCGATCGCCCCCATGATCTTGGGGTTGCCTAAATCCACGCCAACGATCTCATCCACGTCTTCTACCATCCATTCTTATAATAATCTAGATATGATATGCATAATAAAAATTAAGCATACTTGCAAACCATAAATCCAAGTACAATTTAACATAATTCCTCATGTATCATAAGAAGATTCTTAGCAAGATACATTAATTACAAAAAAAGTTAGTTCACAAACAAATAAGCAAGTTCATCAAAACATATTAAGCAAGTGTACATCAAAAGTCGAGATAAGCACCATTCTAACCCCAACTTGTCTATCTTTTACAAAAGTTCAAAACAAAGTCCACAACTTAAGAGAGTGCTATCTTAATCCCTCACAGATTCCACATCCCAAGTTGGCTCATTCTCAGCCAAATCTCCCACACTAGAGGCTTCATCGCCCCTATCTCCAAGTAAGTCTCCATGTTCGTTCAGAATTTCCTCAGCTCTATCCCTTATTCTTCGTTCCCCTCTAACCAGACGCTCATTAGAGTCCCGAAGTTGCTCACAAAGAACATTAGTCCGTTCTTGCTCCTCGTGAACATTCTCTGGAAGTTCTTGAATTTTACCTCCTTACATCTCTACAATGGCTCTCAGTCTCTCCATCTCAGCCTGGGCTCTCTCATTGTCTTCAGTTAACCTCTTCCTCTCGTCTAGCACAGCCAAGACAACTTGCTCAGGGTAGGAGTAAATCTTCCAATAGTCGCATCGCCTAACCTTGCGTGCCAGACTCCAACAAAGGATAGGACCCCTGGCATCTCTCGATAGTGAACCATCGGACGAGGCCTCTGAGGCTGCTCCCTCTCATCTTTTTCTCCATTTCCCTCCATAACCTACAATTCAAAATTAGAAACTTAGTCAAACTTAGACTTTCATAATAACTCAATCTTAACACTTCAAACTACTACACAAAAATTTTCACAAAATCAAGACTTCTAGTCTGCACAGGCCATTTCAAACCTAGGCTTTGATACCAACTATGACAATCCCACCTCTCCTAGCACGTACTCTAAGGTAACTGCGGGTTGCCTACCTAGCTTTCACCAAGACTCAAGCACAAAATTACTAACAATAATTAAGAATTATGATCATAATCGAAAATAACTATAGCCATTCTTCCACGTACTCATAAGCCAATTATCAATTCCATTCTTATATTACATTGCAAGTTCCAAACATACAAAAGTCAAAGTTCAATCTTACAAGACATAACCAAGCTAGCACGATGCTACTATTGCCAAAACAAAAGACTTAAACAACTTGGCCCTTCACACTCACTCGCCTATGTTAGAAACCCCTGTACGGAAAACAAATAAAAGGGGGGTCAGCTTTCGCTCAGCGAGGCTCCAAGAAGAAACATGCATTCATAGAAATCATACACTAGTTATCTACCAAGTATAAGTTTTACAAAATAAGGCATTAACATCTTAAAGAAACAATAGCATTTTCAATTCAAAGGATATAGGGCTATCGTGAGCTCATTCAAGTAGCTTGTCGAGTGCTCAAGATTTCCGTTGACACTCCGTCAACCTTATTCAAGAATGTTACCAAGTAGATTCTCCGTTTCACGCCAACCTCCGTCCACCTTACATTCCCCAACCGGACCCGCACGCCAACTTCAAGAGAGCTAATGCTTGAGTATATTGAATCAAGTTCAAGAATCAAGAAATAAGACCCATGACTCATTGATTTTTTCAACCACGCCGTTGCGGACTCGACTCAAACAACTAACCAATGGGTTTGGGTCCCAAGCATGCAATGGAGTCAATGGAACAACTTTTCCAAATGACAATCAGGTCATGCACAAGTAGAGCATTTCACATATTCAATTAATATTCACCCAGTCAAACGACGATGAGTGTGATAAAGTACGCACTCGTCCATGCATTAACAATTCACTATCTAGCATTTCAAGCAACAAACATGATGCTTAACCAAGAATATAACATTCAAGATGCATAACCTACAAGCAAGAAGTATAACATTCAAGTGCTTCACATGTTCTGGGAACACTCACTTTTGAAGTATAGCTCAATTCTTTGGCTCAAGGGCTTCCTCATGCTCACTTCCGCATCCTAGAATCAAAGTAATAAGGTACATTAAAATGCATTACTCCAAGCCACGTCAAACAACCAATTTCACTTCTTATTCTTAGCTAAAAGTTTTCGACGTGTCTTCAACCCCAAAACTCTCGTGGTTCCAATTCCAACTCAAGGAAAAACTCATATACATTATAAATCATTGTTTCGAGTAAAAGATAGCGCAAACAAGTCTCGACTTTCACCACAAATTTGGCTCAAAACTGCCCAACATTTTCGTTAAAACTGCTGGAAATTTCAGCGTGGAAAAACAAGGGAAAAATAAGATAAAACTTCTTAAAACTCTTCATTTTTCCACTCCAAACCACCTTCCAAAACAAGGCTAAGACTTAACCAAGTGCATAGGGTAAAACATAGCAATTTCATCACACCATTTAAATAGAAAAGCTGAAACAATACACACACTCTCTCTCGGCCAGCCTAAGCAGATTTCAGCCAAGAAAACAAGAGAATCTTGAAGCGTCAACCACCTAAAACTCAAAATTTTGAGTCTAATCCAATACACATTTCAAGTTTCAAGTCTTATAACATGTTTAGAGCAAAATTTAGCCAGAAATCACCATAAAAAATTGAAATCAAGGCTGAAATTATTCCCCTTGCTTTCGGCCAGGATGGGCAGATTTTTCCTCCATCAAAAACTCCTAACGCCTTCCTTAGCAAATCACAATTGATCTCACTTCACACTTCATGGAAAAACTTCAACACTCAAGAGACTTAACCTCCAAATCCAACAAGAATGTCACAAATTAAAGCATATCATCTAACCCTAATTTTAACTTAAGCAATCCTAACATCACTTTCCATAATCATAACTTGGAGAGTTTCTTCAAGATTTCACCAAAACAAAAAGATCATCCTACTAAGCGCAAGATTAAAGAAAGAGATAGTTTAGAAATTACCTTCCTTGGTTCCTCCAAACAAGAGGAAAACAACCACAAACTCTTCCAAGCTTCTCCTCCCAACTTAAGCTAGGGTTTTGATGGAGTAATTGAGGTTTTCTTTGCCTTTTCTTCTCAAATTCAACCAAGATGATGGTTAAATTTTATGTAGTTTTTCCCCTTTCTCAAGCTAAGAAGTTCGGCCCTCCTTCTCTCCCTTTTCAAGACAAAATGAAGATAAGAAGGAAAGAATTGTTAGATGATGTTGTATCAAAATTGAGTGGCTGAGAAAATGCCACTTGTCAAAACCTCATTGAATTTTTTCAAAACTTTTTGTACAAAACTTCCTCTTCTTCCTACCATTTCCTCACATACACCACTAATTCACACTTATACCAATTACTAACCCTCACATACAACAATTAATAGCATCACTAAGGTACAAGATTATTAACTAAATAACTAAGGAAAATGCAAATTCAATTAGCATGGAACTACTGCATTTATCCCCTCCGACCTTCTTGTTTAGGTAATCCATCACCTTATTATCCTATTGTCTACATTCGAAATATGCCCCAGTTTTAAGTCAAAATTCTCCCAAATGCATCCTAACACAGGTCTTACAATGAGGGTAGGTCTTTCTCTCAATTGTCTTTGGAGGTGGCCCATGACTCTTTTTCATTAAGTGAAATCATCCACCTAGTTTATGTGTCCCTAACACCGTAAGTTCGCTCCCTGGCCTTGATCTCTTATTGTTAATCTCTTCATCTAACCTCTTGCAATCAACTTTAGTTTTTACACTGTCATCTACCACGTCGTTAAATGTAGAGGTATGGAAGGTGTTAACCCTAGTTGGATTCGACTCAATAATCTTCATATCAACTTGTATGTGAAACTCTAAATCCACCATTGTAGACGGAACGAACCTTCCCATAGCAGTGAACTTATTAGAGTACTGCACCAAAGACATTCTAGATGTTTGTTTCAAATTTTCAAATTAGTCTATTTTCTGTATTCTAAGTGCAGGTGGGAAGAAATATTTCAGAAACTCCTTCTTGAGCTTTACCCAACTGACTAAAGGGCTAATAGTAGGTTCAATGGTTGCCCACACTTGTTTGCCTCACCCACTAGAAAAGGTTTGATTATGAGATGTTTCATCTCTTCAGGTACTTGCAATAAGGTGAAATTATTCTCAACCTCATCCAACCACTATTCTACCAAGTCTGAGTCAGGAGTTCTATTAAAGGAGGGAACATGAACCCATTTCATTTTCTCGTAATAAAATGGTTCCCCCCTATCCATAATTTTGAGTCTGGGCAGGTTTGGGCCAACAGTGTCTGGGCCTGACCTTGCCTCTGTAATGCTTGGGCTACCCCTATTCATGCTGCTACTATCTCAGTGGATACCATCATATAGGGTTGGTTACCATTTTGTAATCTCCTTAGGGGTTCATGTTCAAATTATTATTTCCCTGATTTTGTCCTTGATCAAGGTTACCATTGTCATCTCATTATGGAGGTTATTGTTTCGGTTTCCACCATGCATAATGTTCAGAGCCATTTCCTACATCAAGTAAATATATTTCATACAGTTTCTACTTATGTGTGTGTGTGTGTGTGTATTCTTCCTATTTAAGTGAAATTAAAGAAATCTATTAGCATAATTATAGGTATTACTACTCAAGTGTAATAGGGGACATAAAAAAATGAATTGTATTCATAGTTAAGATTGGAAACATAATAACTAATTTAAGTCAAGAATTCATCAAGTCCTAATATTTAAAATAGTTCAAATTCCCAACCTAATCTATACTAACAAACCTAGTATTCAAATTTTCCAAGTCATGTCCTATGATTAATAACTGAAATAGATAACACGAGCAATCTTCTAGAAAAACCTATACACTAGTGTGCAACATAACATTCAATAACATAATATAAAAATTTTCCTAAATCATCTCCACTGCTCATCTCTAGGGGATCGACATCACCAACTGCTCTACCACCCAAACCATCCTAAACCTCTAGTCCATCTACCTCAAGATTATCCTCTATAGGCACATCCTCCAGTGGCTTCTCCTCTGAGTCATCCTCTAGCTCACTCTCTAGTTCAGCATCACTATAGGGCTACAAGTGGGCCTATCCTGGCATCTCCAGTGCAAGCGAGATGTGATTATTTATCCAATTCATTACACACTATCTCATCTCCTCATACTTCACCACTAGGGTATAGTACTAGTCTTCACATTCCCTAAGTAGGGTGGCTGTTTCCTGAAATCCCTAGTGCCACATATCAGCACGTGCCTTCTGCTCCTTCTTCTTAGCTCTCACACAATTAAACCTCCTCCTGTAGATGGAGAACCTCCTTGTGGAGAACTTCCCTACTCTACATCATATGCTCCCTTAATACTATCAGGGTAGAAATCTCATGCATCTGGTCAATAACTTGATCTACTAGTGCGTCAGCTTTTCCAGCTCTATCAATAGCTCACCCTAGCTCCTTGAGATACAAGTCTCTATAAAACCTCTACCTTTCCTAAGATGGGCCACACCACATCGGATTAGATGAACTAGATAGTCACAATCCTGATTTTCTGTGAACACCTGATCAACCATTTTCCTATAAAATCACAATAACACCATTAGTAGTGATCTCAACATAAATCACATGCGTAGATCTTTCAAGCCTATTCTAATAATTACAATTCATTATTCTCCCAGTACTTAACTATCCATAAGTGTCCATCATAACCTAGGCTCTAATACTACTAAAAATGTCATGCCCCTAGCCCATACGTGCCAGTCACAAGACATTTGCAGTACTCTCAAGTCTCACTCAAGAATACAAGGCAACATCAAACTAAAAATACTATAAAAATATAATTAGTTATTGTGCGAAACAACTTTAAATTGAAAATAACCTACAAATATTGAATGAGTACACATACCCATCCTCTAGTCTAAACAACATTTAACGTGTCAAATATTATTAAACCTATCAACATAACCAAACTACTGATTCCTATCTACTTAAGATCTAATGAAAAACATCCTCAGGGTCCTCAACGTACACTAACTTGTAATCCTTCAAATCTGCAAAGAGTAATAAAATAGGTTGAGCGATAATCGCCCAGTAGATTGCATCCACTCCCTTGTTATACAATATAATTATACATATGCACACACACATGCATAATTATTCAAAGCAACATTAAATCAATAACATGTAATATTAATGAGCTGCAATAACAAATTTCAGTTCATAGTATACAGGAATCATACATGAGAAATCAAAATAACGTAAAATATTTCATAACAGCTCATAAACCAGTGCGTGTAATATTCAATTTCTGAGTACTCAATCTAGAGATTAAACCCTTCTAGAAGGGCGACCAAGAAATTTCATGACTATCCCTTGATCACATAACATAGCATAAACCACTCGTCTGGGCTTGTAAACCGACTACCATGACTATCAATCGGCAGGCTTCATATCGACTCCTATGACCATACTTATCAGAATTATAACCCCATCTATTTCATGACTATTTAGAGATTTCCTTATCATAAATTCATTTCATATGTCACATGCACATTTCTTTCATTTCATAGATATGCCACCCATTTCATACTTGTAACGTATCAAAACATTTCAAATAGAATTACATGATCCATTTTCATATAAATAAAATAGGGCTTGCATTTTGGAAAATTTCATATTCAACATATGAAAATACAAAGGAGTAAGTACCATCTACCTCTGACTAACTATTTAAGAGAATAACCTTAGCTCTCCTTCAACCAGTTTCGTACCTATATTGAATACATAAATATCCTAATTAATTGATATCCAATATACATAAGACTTCAAGAAAGCCCTTAGAATTCATGTCTGAACAACCTATAAAGAATATATAAATATTTCCTAAAATGGAAATTCTTTTTTGGAAAGTTTCCTAAGTTTGAAAGTTTCTCTATATGGAAAGTTTACCTCTTTTTAGAATTTTCCCTATCTTGTAAAATTTTCTTTATAGGTAAGCTTACTTTAAATAATTATTTATAAAGTAATTCTTCTTCTTATTATTATTATTTTTTTATTTTATTAATCTTTTAAGAATTAATTTATTAATCAATTATCCACTCAATTATGGACTTAATTGTTTTGCAACTTAGTAGACCCATATTTATTCTTGACCCATTCTTTTCGGTTTCATTATTTGATTGTCTTATAAAACTAACACTGGACTAAAACATTTTTGGCCCAAATAATATCTTAATCTTGGGCCACTATAAAACAATTGGTTTTCTAACATTATTTAATAACCAAACCCAACCCGTGGGAACAAAATGGATCAACCCGACCCATTCCTCTTAACCCTACCCAGTTCCTAAATCCGACACCTTTCATGACCCAACTACCAATCGAGTTATCTCTTCTTCAAGTTTCAAAAACATCTTCTTCTCTCTTCTTTCTCTTTTTCTTTTTTTTTGGAAACCCTAATAACCAAACCTTACTTCTAACCACTATCATCACCATCATCTTCTTTCTTCTCCACTGGCTGCTAGCCATTACCATTCCATAGGCAGCACCAGTAGCGGCTGCATGCTGCTGTGGCAACCATTCACCGCTGCTCTTATAGTGGCTACGGTTTAGCCGCTGATGCTTCCATTTGGCAGGCCTTTTCTTAAGAGATGATATCACCGGTTTTTGATGGTGAATTTGTGGTGAGAGGGGGGTCCAATGACCCTCCTTTGTTTTCCTCTATGGCTGAAGCTTCAAACTTTAGCTATGGCCATTCTCTTTCTTTTTTGTCCGAAACTTTGCCCAACAAAATTCTTCTCTTCTATTCAACCCAGAACTTTAAACTTTTCTCACAAGCTTCACTACTTGTAAAATTTCATTCGTTCCTCTTATTGTTTCCAATACCATAAACAAAATCTTCACTATCCTACATAGTTTAAATCTAAGATAATTTCTTCTCCTAAACCAGACATGAATTTACTAAAATTGCTGCTAACTAATTTCATTAACATATATATTAGAAAATAAATAACATAACATATAGAATTAACAAATCTAAAAGAAAAGAGTTTAATGTGTTTCTTCAAACTTATTGATTTCTGTAATTGAAGTTGACTTTCCTAATCTGTTTGGCCACCACCACCTATGCGCTATTCACTGATGTCTTCAGTCATTCTGCTATCTGATAGAAATTGAAGGGAAGTAAGAAAGTGATATTGTTCACTACTAGTTGGTCTGCTAATTGGTGGTGTAGTTTATTGATTATCTTAGATAATCTCTCTCCTCATTATCCTACCACTACCAAGAAAAATACATAACTTGATGATTAGTAAAATCATTGTCCTGATCCCCTATTAGCTTATTACAACTAACCTTTTTTATTGCCTTTTATCCTAATTTTATCTAACCTTCCTTTATTATTCATTTCACTTTTACTAACTAGGTAATTACTCTAGTTATTAAATAGTAAATTTTTTTTGTGATATTACATTATTATTATCATTTATTTTTCCTCTCTTGTGGATGAGTTTAATCACATGGCCCATATTATTCACTTTGGAATGTGGTGTTGATATTTCACTTAGTATAGTAATGTTATTGTGCTTATATATGTGCACTAATTCCATCTCTGAAAGCAATAATCTGTAGTAGTAATCTATATTCAAACAAACATAGAGGACCAGAGTTGAGACCTTCTAAACAGAAGCAAGATCAGATGTGGTAGTAGGTATGAGATTGAACCTTTTATTGAATTTGACATGATCTTCTAAGAACTGAACATTACCTGAGATATAATTGGATATCGAACTTCAACTAAAAGGTCAGGGGGACGTGTATCATCAAAGGTAGCATGTCTTTTTGTGGGAAGTCTAGAGAACCTATTTCCTTCATCATCTTTTTCTATAGCTTCGATGCCTTTGTTGCCAGACTTCCCATAGTGAGAAGTAGTAGATTGCAGCAACTATTGTTGTAAGCAATGTGTATTTTAAAATATTTTATCACATATTGAAAAACCAAAGAGGCTTTCAATTGGTTTAAAATGTCTACCATTTTGCTGTGCTTGTAGTAAGTTGGGAACAAGTGTGGGCTTACGCGCATGAGAGTTGAGTTAAGTTAGGTCAATCCAGTGCAAACTGATGGATTTGCATCCCTCCCTTTCCCCTACACGTGGGTTAAACACAGCCTAGTTCAGGTTTTGGCCTATTTTTCTAATGAAAAACATAACTTTTTCAAGGATAAAATTTTATCCACGTTTGCCTAAATGTTTCTTTTGTAAAAATTTATTTATCACACATTTTTCTGAAGAGACTTGTTTGAATGAAATATACCTCCTTTTTCTTTTATAAAATTTATTTATCAAGACATTTTTTTAAAGATACTTATCTAAATGAAACATAACTCTTTCAAGGGTAAAATTTTATCCACATTTGCCTAAATGTTTCTTTTGTAAAAAATTATTTATCAAGACGTTTTTCTGAAGATACTTATCTAAATGAAACAAAACTCTGTCAAGGATAAAATTTTATTCATATTTGCCTAAATGTTAGCAACAATTAGCAACGTCTACCCACATTTTTCCTAAATATTTGTAGAATATTTGGAGTTGCAACAGTACTTTTGTGAAGATAAAGTTTTATCCTTTTCCTAACGTAACTTTCCTGAGGCCTATAAATAGCAGCATTACTAGCTTCACTTGACACACACGATTCACACTACCGCTACACTTTCTAAAACTTCTTCTTCTCCTATTCTCTGCTTCTTCTACTCCTCCTTTATTGTTGGATTAAATATTTATTGTTCCTACTTGGCACGAATCCTCCTAGGGTATGAAGAATTCATTGATCCCACAGGATGCTCAAAATCGAAGGAACAGATTTAGGGATGGAATTCGTTGTTAGGCCGACCACAACCTAGATAGATACCATGTTGATACAATATTCAATCCACTCAAGAATCCTTAGCTGAGATGAATCAAGATTTAGAATAGACAAGAGTTTCCACTCAAGTCCAAGGAAAACCTCACGGTGCAATTCTTTGATAATTCTCCAACTAACATGAAAAACATCGTTCATGACAAAATAGTGTTTAAAGATAGCTAAGCCCTATGGGCTGGACCCTAATTAATCTTAAATATATTTTAATAGGCCTATAATAACCCAAAAAGTTCTAGAAAATGAAAAAAATAACTAGAAAATAGAAAATCAGATTCGGCTATGTTGGACACCCAACATGAAACCTATTTGAGGACCCATCATATTTTGGATGCACACTTCACATCACGAAGCCTTTTAATGGTGTTGGGTGCCAAATATGGGACCAGTCTTAGGACCCAACATCCTCTGGGTTAGCCCTCTTGAATTCGTTTTTGCAATCCAACTTTACACATATCCATAGATTGGCTCGCATTCCATCTCTTTCTACCCTTCTCTATGTGTTTCTTCCTTCTCTGCTTGAATTTAAATAACCAACATTGTTTTCCATACTCAAGCCTCCTATTGGTTTGACTCACACCTTTTTCACATCATTCCCCTTCTCTTCAAGAAGATTTGTCCTCAAATCTTTAATCTTCTCTAACTTAAAATAGTTATCATCACCATGAGCTCCTTGCTCAAATTCCTACAAAGCATGTATAGAATAGCAAAACAAAGATTAAGTTGGTGGATTAGTAGGAAACAAAGGCTCCTCCATTGATGGTTGAATCAGTAATGCTTGTTTGCTACTTTTTTCTTGCTCCTACAAATCGGCTTCATTCTCCCTCTTTTGCTTCACCAAGTGCTCCTCATATTGGCACTTCATTTACAGCTGATCCTCGACAACTTGCTGTGGGGTAAGTAGTTTAACTGTGATCTTTTTGCCTTATAATCAAAAGAGTAGCTATTAGTCTTGCCACTATAGTTAATGCCCTTGTCATATTGCCAAGGTCGTCTAAGAAGAATGTGACTTGCCTATATAGGAACTACATCAAGCAATAGTTCGTTCTCATACCTTCCAATACAAAAGGCTACTAAAATTTTCTTGGACACTTAAATACACACATCACTGTTGAACCATTGTAATATATATGGCTTTGGATGTTCAACCGCATATAGGGCAAGCTTATCTACCAAACTTGAACTCACAAAATTTACACAACTACTACCATCAACAATTAAGTTGCACACTCTATCTCTAACGTAGCACCTAGTATAGAAAATATTGGCATGTTGACTCTAGTCTTCTTTCTTCTTGACTTGAGCAATTAAAACCCATGTAGTCACCAAAGTAAACTCTCCAGGTGCTACTATTTCCTCTTCAAACCGGTCTTCAGTCAATGGAGGCATTTCTTCAAATTCGTTTTCATCCTTAGACTCAATCTAACTATTGACAATGATCACTATGACCATCTTATTTGGACAATAGTTGCCTATATGACCACGTCCCTGGTACTTAAGCACAAAATATCCATACCATGAATAGTAGATGTGGAAGTGCTGCCCAAAACCTTAGGCATGTCCATCTTGGATTTTCCAAATACTCGATCATCCCTTGGTGCACTCTTTGCAAAGAGAGGTGCGGATGAGTTGGACTTCTAACCATCCAATCTCTTCAATTGCCTCTCTATTTTCACAATCTTTTGCACCATTTCTTCTAGCTCCATGTAGTGTTGCAATTCAATGACATCTACTATGTTAGGATTTAACCCCTTCAAAGACCTAGCCATTGTAGCCTCCGAATCCTCCACTACATTAGCCCTCACGCCTTCTCTATCTCCTTGAATAATCCTCTCTTATAAGATCATCCTAGACTAGATTTTGCAGCTTATGATAGAGATCTCTATGATAATACGATAGCACAAATCTTTTTCTCATAGTAGTCTTGAGCTCTTGCCCAGACCTAATAGATCGATCACCCGCTCTTCTCCTACTAATGCACAATTGATCCTACCTGGTGGTAACATAATCTTTGAACTCTATGACAACCAATTTAACCTTCCGAGTTTCGAAATTTTTGTGGCAGTCAAACACCAGCTCCATACAATGCTCCCTCTCCAAATAAGTTTTGGGCTCGAGCTTTTCTTGGAATGGTGGTATTTTAAGTTTTGCCCCCTTCAACTCATTATCTTCACCTCAGTAATTCCTTCTATGTGACCTCTTAACTTCCTCCTTAAAGTCTTCTTCTTCATCAATCTCAGAATATTCTTCTTCCAAATTCCAATGGTTAACTCTACCACACTTTGAAGTGTAGCTTTCTCGCTTAGACAGCGGCTCTTGAGAAAGTTCAATTCGATCAAGGCGTTCATAGATAGACTCCATCTCAGTTCACACCATCTTTCTCACCTCTCCTATCACAGCCTCCATAAGTAGCTTCGAATCAATGGGTTGAGGTTCAGAATCTCCTTTAGTTGACATGATTTGCATGCAAAAGGGGTTAGAAAAATACTGCCTGACACGCTCAACCTCATATGTATGCCAACACTCTTAAGATTGGTTTTTCAAGAAATTGGTAAAATACCAACCAGAAAACACCTTAGTTATGGCCTATGAAAGTGAAGGAATAAAGCTAGAATTTTTTTTTTCTGGGTGAACAATAACATGATAGGAATAATAACACAAACTAAGTTAGAAACACTAAAGAGCTCGACACGCAAGAAAGAATTTTATGGAAACAATAAGAAAATGAGATATGGCAGACAAGAAATTCCTAACTAGACTAGGAAATATAATTTTACTTGACAAAACTTCCTATTCTAATCAAGAAATGAATTAATAGTTTCCTAATAATAAATGTACTTGGACGAATTGAGATTTGTACCACACAAGGAAACGCAGAAACAGGACCCTTTTTTCTAAATATAGCAACATGATTGAATATGAAAGAAACAACAGGTGATTATAACTTGATCGAAACCAAGAGTCACTAGGAAAAAGAGACCAATCCCAATTGACTTATGGAAATAAACAAAAAGGACAACAAGAACAACTAGCTTTCCCAAGTCCACATCACACTCGAATTCCACAACTCATGATTGTGATTCTTTTTTTTAACAAACCGGAATTTAAGAGACAAAATAGGACAATCAAGATTTGTCACAATTTTCACAAGAATCAAGGCACAAATGCAATTTCTAAACAAAACACAATAAAGAAACAATGACAAAAACTAATGAATTAAGCACGACAAGAGAGAGTATGGCAGGACAGCAAAAATGATTCAACAAAGAACTATAAACAAAACAATGACACAAAGGAACAAAACAAACCCTAAAGGTGGAAACTTTTTTGAATAAGATTAGGGTTTGATAGTAGAACAAAAAGGAAAAGAAAATTGGATATAACTTGAACTTTGAGCCAAAACTTTGATGCCAATTGATATGAATCCTCTTAGGGTAGGAAGAATTCATTAATCCCACAAGACACCCAAAACGCAATGAACACGTTTAGGGATGGAATTTATTGATAGGCCCGTCACAACCTAGGTGGATAGCAAGTTCACATGACCCTCAATCCACTCAAGAATCCTCACTTGAGACGAATCAAGATTTAGAATAGACAAGAGTTTCCACTCGAGCCTAAGGACAAACCTCACAGTTCAATTCTTTGATAATTGTCCAACTAACATGAAAAACATCGTTCTTGACAAAACAGTGTCGAAAGATAGCTAAACCCTATGGGTCGGACCCTAATTAATTTGCCTTAATAAGCCTACAACAATCCAAAAAGTACTAGAAAATGGAAAAAAAGCTAGAAAATAGAAAATTAGATTCGACTATGTCATGCACCCGACATAGAACCCATCTAAGGGCCCATCATGTTTTGGTCACGCACTTCACATCATGAAACATTTTAGCGATGTTGGGTGCCAAATATGGGATTAGTAGATGGGACCCATCATATTCTGGTTGTGCACTTCACATCATGAAGTCTTTTAGTGATGTTGGGCACCAAATATGGGACTAGTCTTGGGAACTGATATCCTCTTGGTTAGTCCTCTTGAATTACTCTGTGAGATCCAACTTCACACACACTCATGGATTGGCTCACATTCAACCTTCTTTTGCTCTTTTCCACGTGTTGCTTTCTTGTTCGCCTGAATTTGAATAACCAACATTGTTTTTCATACTCAAGTCTCCTATTGTTTTGACTCACTCCTTTTTCATATCACTACTCCTTCTTGCAATCAAGAAGATGGCTTATTTAATCCTAGAGAATATTTCAACACCCTAAAATAGTTTCTTAAGATAGTGCAATTTAGATGACTCAAGCTTGTTCATTTTTACTTATATTTTCATTATTAAAGTCTTAATATTGTTCGCCATTCCAACATTCTAAAAAACCATGGCCTCCAACAATGTTAACATATCACAATCATCATTCGCATCAGTTGCTGTCGCATTCCCATTTGGTAAACCTTTCCTAGACATCTCCAAAATTGAAGCTTTTGCTAATAAAAACTTCAAAATGCGGCAAGAATATGTGCACTCTCTGCTCAACATTCATGAAGTAGCCTTTGAGTTAATTGAATCACAACCTACTACAACTGCGGATGTCAAGACAAAATAGTCATGACAATATGCTAATAAGGTATCTCAGTCTACTATTTTACAAATGCTTTTTAATGAATTATTTGACGTATATTCCAACTACAAGGAAGCCAAAACTATTTAGGAAGTTTTGATAATAAAGTTTACTGTCGAAGAAACAACCAAATAAAAGTTCATAGTAGGAAATATAACCAATGACAGATGACTGATAACAAGGAATTGAAGGTTTAAATCATAGAATACCAAATGCTACTTGAGGATTTGAAAAATGAAGACATCAACTTGCCTGAGAAATTTGTTGCAGTCATGCTAATTGAAAAGTTGCCTAAATCTTGGACTAACTACAAAAACAACCTAAAACATAGGTAGAAAAACAACACCATTAAGGAACTCATGAAACACATCCTTATTGAAAATTCCAATAGGCAGTGGTTAAGAGCTACCAAAGGTAAGGAAATGACCTTCAAAGCTAACCTAGTACAAAGCGACAATAGGAGGTATGCCAACAAGCCTCAAAATCTTAAGGCCAATAATCCTAAATTTAAGAAAAAGAGAGGCAATTGCTTTGTTTGTAGAAAACCAAGACACCATGCTGCCCAGTGTAGCTACAAAAGAAAGGTGACAAAGCAAATGCTAATCCTCCTAAGGTTAATTTAACTGAAAGAGATGAAATAATTGTTGCCGTCATCATTCAAGTGAACATTGTAGCAAATGTGAAATAATGGGTGATAAACTCTGTGACTTCTCAACAGATTTGTGCAAATCGAGAAGTATTTACCTCTTATACTCCAATAGGGGATGATAAAAAAAATGGTCTATCTTGAAAACTCACGAATTGCTAAAGTTTTGGGTAAGAGCAAAGTACTCTTGAAACTCACTTCAGAAAAAAAATGCTCTTAAAGATGTGTTGTATGTGCCGAACTGTTGGTCCCAAATGCAACCTAAGAGTGGGGGTGAATTAGGTTGTTTAACAAGACAAGTAAATATGGTAAGAATTCACCCAACAAAATAAGCACAAACAACTTCTCAAATATGCACGAAGATATGTCAAATTAAGCACAATAAAAATGGCACAATTGAACAATGAAGAAAATAGATAGAGAAAGAATTGCAAACCAAATTTTCAAGTTGCACCGAACTCGGATAAAATCTACTAGTAGCTTCTTCAATTGTTGGTGAAACTAACCAACTTGTACAAGTGAAGGCTCATACCCTCCTCACACTAAAGGCCCTTAGTTGAGCCAAGGAGTTTTACAACTATCCTAATTAACCCTCAACAAGTTACAATTGAAAGCTCAGTCAACCGATTAAGAACTACTATTACAAGTGAGGCAACCTTCACCAAGGTTTTACTCCTCCAATTGAGTAACGTCACAATACCCACTTTTTTCACACCTATACAATAAACAAAGAATATTTCTACCTAAATATTTCACTTGTAAGCTTGTATTTTATGTAGGCAAAAGTCCCTTATCTTCTTGAACTTGTGGGTATTTATAGAATGTGAGAAATGGTCTCAAAAAGCTCTTCAACAATAAAATATATGACAGTTAGAAAAATAGCCGTTGGGGGTGTCGAACGTCCGAATCTTTGCTTTGTGTCTGAAGCAATCGTCCGATACCTTGGTGGGATTTGTTTCATCTACCATCGGACGGCCGATAGTTGATTTTGCATCCGAACCCCTTGCGTCGATAGAAACAGCAGCCACTTGTATTTCAATTTTAATTTATCGGACAGCCAGTACTCGTAGTCTGCATCCGATCCTTGCGTCCGATAAGTACTCGTCAACTATCAAACGTCTGATACTCGATTCCTTTACTTCCGATAGTAGGCAAAACTTCTTAATTCTTCTTGAATTGATTTCTTTTCTTCTCCAATGAATTAAGGACCTGTTCTAACATAATTCTCACACAAAAACATTAGTCCAAACCATCATTTTGTTTTGTTATCATCAAAACCTAAGATCATTTCCAGCACGAACATTCAGGCAAATCTGGTTTCTATAGCTTTACTGGGAAAAGTTGGGGTAAAAGTGTCATTTGAATCTGATAAGATTGTAATAACCAAAAATAATGTATTTGTGGGTAAAAAGGCTATTGTAACTAAGGACTCTATCTACATAACATTTTAAATAAGATCAACAAAAATGCTTCTTCTGCTACTTATATCGTTGATTCAATTTCTTTATGGTATGCTAGATTAGGACATGTTAATATAAGTTATATAAAGAAAATGCAATCATTTGGCTAATTTTTGGCATTAATGATAACATGGGCAAATGTGAAATATGTGTAGAAAACTAACAAAGAAATGTTGTGTAACTGTCCAAAGAGAAACTGAATTATTAAGTTTAGTTCACACAAACTTAGTTGATTTGAAATAAACTATGACTAGCGGTGATAAATGATATCATGTTACATTTATAGATGATTATTCTAGATATGCTAAATTTTACTTATTTAGAAATAAAGATAATACTGATTGTGACAGCCCCACCTCTCCCTAGGGCGAACCCTAAGGTATCAACAAGCCGCCTGCCCAGCTCTCGCCGGGACTCACTACAGATCCTTAGTTCAAATGCAAACAACAAAATAACATCAATGTCCTCAAATCAACTATAACATTTAAACCCCAAAGTTTCCTTAACGAACCACAAACGTCCCGAACTATAATTACAGATACAAAAGTTTATCCATCCAAAATTCCATTAGTACAATTCAAAATACAAGGGCTACATCAAAATACAAGATTAGGTCTCCAAACCAATCGACCCAGTGTAACCCTTGGAAGCTCTCGATCTCAAATCCTGCTAAGGAAAAACAAAGTTGAAAGGGATGAGCTAAAAGCCCAGTGAGCGATCCTAATATCATACAAATCATACAGTAATAGTGGAGCAAAATATATCAGTTAAGCACTCAGTAGGTTAATATAATTCAGTTTAGAAGCATAAAATGTATAAACACATAAACTGGGAAAATACCCAGTGAAAGGATACAGGTTCCACTGGAAGCAGTTGCAGTCCGTCTTGTTCAATACTCAACCCCCTACTCCTCCTTATAACTCCTAGTGGTAATACTCGAGTATACCGTGCAGTGCCCTAGGTTATCAACCTACCCGACCGAGTCCGCTTCTGGCTCGAATAGGTCGATAACGAAGGGGGAAAGGCCTTGTTCAGCCTATGTGTTAGTACACACGGCCTGCAGTCATGCACAAATAATATACAAACAATGGAAAAGCACACAGTTGAACAGTAGAATAAAAGTAGGCCGAGTGCGATAAAGTACACACTCGCCCTTCACATAATTATTAAAAGCATTTAAACACGTCAACAGAGCAATTTATTCACAAACATGCAAGGAACACTCACCAACAGTTGAGCGCAAACAAGACAATGTAGGTGGTTAAACACGATCTCCAACGTCCACAGAATCTCCTGAGATGTGAAAGTGCAAGCAAATTACTTTTCCGATTCCAAACTAAAAGGTTTGGCAAAATCCATTTTCAAAGGTGAAATGACATGACATGCAAATACTCAATGAATTAAACTCTCGAAACCACTTATAAAAACTTCATATAGTTAAAAGGAGTACACGCATTAGCGTTAGACGGAAAACGAATGAAATGGAACGAAAACGGAAAACACACTCTAAAAGGTGCAGAAGACAGTTTTGACACCCTGTACGCTAATACTCATAACTCAGGCTACAAGTATCGGATTAGAATGTACGAGGTGCCTTTGCGAAGCTAAGAGAACAAGCTACAACTTTCGTGAAGACAACTTCTGCCCAGATTTTCTCATTCTAGGTGAAAAATGTCGAAAAAGTTTCAGAAATTTTCCCCGTCAGAATTGCCGACAGGCTACCTTCAAACGATCATAACTTGGCGCTCACAAATCCGAATCCAGAAATTCCAGATGCGTTGGAAAGCTAGAATGAAGGGCTAGAAGTTCCATGTTTTGGCTAAAAGCCAAATCACAAAAGATCAACACAAAAAATGAAGCTGAAATTGCTGGTTTGTCATTCCTGTTTTCAGTTTTGCGCCAAAACTCAATGCATTCAACCAAAACACGCACATGCAAATCCAATGACTCGAATGCAATAACAATCAAGCAAATGCAACCCTTACACGTTCCACATTACCCTCTACAATTTTCATGAAGAAGTTGAAATCCAATTCCATCCCGAACTAGGTCGAAAATAATCAAAACAATGGCTTTCTACCCTATCGCAGAGATTTAAGCAGGACGGCTTCAAATGGCCATAACTCGACAATCACAGCTCCAAATCAAGCGATTCCAAAGCCATTAGAAATCTAACACATAAAGCTACAATACTTAAGAAGACCTCAAAAACAAAAACAGTCATCTTCCCGGTCAAAATGGCCCATTACTGCAGCAAAATAACGGTTCGGACAGAAACAGGGCATCAGGGGTATTTTAGTCATTTCGCCTGATACAGTGCTCAGATTCACCTAAAAATTTACAGGTAGAATCCCCACTCAACTCTATACAACTTTCATGCTTTGTGCTAAAGCTAATTCTGTCCTCATCATTTTCAAAAATATCAAGCAAATTCGGACAGAAAAATGGACAAAAATTCAACCAACAACACTTCATCACCCACAAACACAAACATAAGCTACAACATGAAACTTCAACTAAAACCCTAACCCTAGTTCTTGGCCAAGATTCAAGACAAGCAAAACAAGAAAACTAAGCCATGGAATCATCTTCTCAACTAGCTTTGATCATCAAGAAGCTATAACATAAGCAAAATTCATCATCTTCACCAATCTTAATCAACTAAATAAATTTCAGCAATTTCACCCAAATATCCATTATACAAAGTGTAGAATACCTCTTGGAGTCAAGGTTGAGCTTCCCAATCAAGTGCCCCCAACTTCCCAAGAAAGATTGGATGATTGAATTAACACAAATTTCCCAAAGCTTTTCTCTTTTTTTTCCTCTTTTCTCTCTTCTTTTCTTCCTCCCTTCTCACGGTTTTCCTTTCTTCCTTTCTTTCTTGCTTGGCCGGTTGGTGTCTTCTAGAAATAGCCACAAAATAGCACTCCAAAGATATTTTAGGCTTTAGTCAAAATTAGGTCAATTTTGTCATGCTCAATTTAACCTACTAACTTAGGTAAATTGCTCCCTTGCCCAAGTGATTTTTCTTTCCTATCAAACTAGTCCATAAGTGCATAAATTAACCTAGTCTATCAAAGCTTAAGCACACCTACTTAGGCCACTAACAACCTAGAAATCTTAATCTCACTTCCTAATCATGCATTTACGCACGTAAAATCAAGAAATAACAAACTTGTCATTAAACGTAAAACTTAAATGTATTTTCAAAACTAGGGTTTTACAAATCCCAACTAGGGTTTTGCATATACATATTAGGGTTTTATCCCAATTTAGGGTTTTCGAAAAAACTAGGGTTTTAATCAAATTAGGGTTTTCAAACTTTGTAAAACAAGCGAGTCAAAACCAAACACTTTTAAAAGCAAAACAAACCATATAAACACCTTGGCAAACCAAAATAACTATAATTAACATTATTTAATATTTTCCAGAAATTGGGAAAAAATCGGGGCCTCACACTTATAATGTTTTTTTATCTTGTAAGTATGAAGTAGAAAATCAATTTAATAAAAGGATAAAAAGAATTAGATCGTATAGTAGAGGTGAACATTTAGTCTTAGATATTTTTTGTGAGCATGACGGTATAATACATGAAATAACAACTCCTTATTCACAGAATCTAATGGGGTGGTTAAAAGGAAAAATAGAACACTAAGAAAAATGATAAACTCTATGTTAGTTAGTTCTTATGCGTCTGATAATTTGTGGGGAGAATCTAAATTATCTACTTGTCACATATAGGATTCTACATAAAAGAACTAGCAAAACACTTTATGAATTATGAAAAAATTATAAACTAAATTTAAAATATTTAAAAGTATAAGAGTGTCTTGCTAAAGTATTATTACCTGAAGCAAAGAAAGAAAATTAGAATCTAAAACTTCTGATTATATGTTTACTGGATACGCTAAACATAGTACTACATATAGGCTTCTTATTTTAAGAAGTGATGTGCTTGATTATAATACAATTATTGAGATAAAGAATGCAGAATTCTTTGAACATATTTTTCCACTGTCTAATAAAATTTCTCATGGACCTATTGAAGTAAACAAAAAAATAACCTCTAATGAGGAATTGAGAAGAAGTAAAAGGCCAAGAAAAGAATTTTCTTTTGAAAGTAATTTCCAAACTTTTCTTGTTGATAATGATCCTTTAACTTATTTTGATGCCATTTCTTCTTCTGATGGGAAATTTTGGAAAGAAGCAATTAAAGTTACAATTGATTCAATTATAAAAACTAAAATTTGGATTTTGGTAGATTTACTGCCTGGTGCAAAATCTATTCGTTACAAATAGATTTCTAAAAGAAAATGTAATGCTGATGGCTTTAGAGATAAATACAAAACGCATTTAGTAGAAAAAGGATTTTCTCAAAAATAAGATATTTACTATTTTAACACATTTGCACTGTGACAGCCACACCTCCCCCTAAGGTAAACCAAAGGGTTCGGCGCATCGTGTGACAGCCCCACTTCTCCCTAGGGCGAACCCTAGGGTATCGGCGGACTGCCTGCCCAGCTCTCGCCAGGACTCGATAGCTAATATAACCAACAACTCACAACTTACAAAACTAAAACATCCAAATTCAAAAGTCAACCAACATATATACATAAGTTTCACACCATCATTCCAACTTAAAACATAACAGGGTATTTAAGGATACAAAATCAACCTCTAAATTTATCCATGATAGGGTTTGCTAGTACATTCTCCCATAAACAAAAGTACAACAAAAACTAAAACTACTTGCACGTACTTCCAATCCTAAGTTCAAGCAAATCCCCCTGTTAAGGAAAACAAAAGGGAAAAATAGGGTGAGCTAAAAGCCCAGTGATGTTCCAAAAGACAGGCATGCAAAATAGCAATTAGCACATTTGCACCACAAAGATTTTGATAAACAATCACACTAGCACATTTGCAATAAAATTCGAAAATTCAAGTATAAGTACAGAGATGATCACAGTAGCACTATCAACCAGGAGATGGTGCCTATGCACTACTCAAGCCGCTCGACTCGGAGATCAGTGCTCACGAGGAGTTCAGCACTCAAGCTTCTCTTACTGGAAGATCAGTGCACAAGGATCACTTAAATAACAATTTAAATATAAAAAGATACAGATGGCTCTCAGGAGCCAAGTTCCACAGCAGCAACTTGATCCAAGTCCGTTGACACTCCGTCAACCAAGGAAATGCAAGAATTAATGTCCAGTAGAACCCCACTCAGCAGCCATACCCGTTCACCCATTCTCCCACCTTACCGGGCCCGAACACCAACACAGGAGGTAATACTCGAGTACACCAAAAGCAAGAAACAAGATCTAAGGGCATCATTAGTCTCCTCGACCAAGCCCTAACTGGCTCGATTCGACCAATGAGCCGATGGGGTGGACTCCGATCACGAGTCCAAGGAACTGATAACAAGATTAGCCCTTGTGATATCACACAAGTGGCCATTCACAGGCACAGTTAACAAGCACAGGTAAACAAGCTTCTAAACAGATTAGTCGATGGGATATTACCCAAACGACTCACTGATCAAGTATAGACAAGGGCCAAATCCACAAGTGTCATGATATCAAGGATATACAGTTCAAGCAAAAGAGATCGAGTGTGATAAGGTACGCACTCGTCTCAATCATAATAACATAAGAAAGTGTTCAAGCCAACAGATTTCAAGTAGTTCACATAATCAAGTAGGTCAAGATCAGATAATCTAACTAGTCACATTTAACAAGTAAACAAGCATTGGAACACTCACCAAATCAAGCAAGATCTTTTCAAGTGCTTGTGCCCAAATCACCTCTATTTCCTCCTTTCAAGTTTAATACAAATGAAACGAAAATATTTAAGTTGGACTCACCAAATGAGAAGACCTAATGCATGCGCTCATTGATTTTGTACTTGAATAAAATCACACTTGAATGCATAATTTATAAAATGACCAATCCCAACTATAAAGATGATCAAATGAAAAGCTCATCCACATGTTAGAATCAAAAACGAGTGAGTCGGGACACGACAAAGTTGCACAAGAATCAAAAGGAACGAGAAAACCCTTGGTGTAATGAAATCGGCATTTGACTGATTTGCCATGCTGGAATAATTTACTCATAACTGTGGACACACTTATCGGATTGGGGTGTACTTTTTGGAGTTTCGAAGCTAAGACATAGACCTACAACTTTCATGAAGAGTTCAAGCATCAAATCATGTTTAATCCTAGTGAAAATGGCAAAACTCAGAGAAGCAAGAAAACTGCCAGATTGGTGACAGGCCGGCCGAGCAGTCTTGGGAAAACAATCATAGCTCGACATAGAAAAATCGAAATCAAGCTCCGTCAGCGGTGTTTAAAACTAGGTTCATAGGGGTTTCTAATGGTATAAGTTTTAGATGCTAATTAATGTTCTACATTGAACAGTAACCTCAGGAAGTGGACTGATTTCCATTTCTGATTTCCTGCAAAAATTTCAGATTGGAGGCATTTTCTTCTATCAATCCTTTAAAGCCATTTCCATCATTTCCCAAGGTGTTTAACAAGCTAAAACAGCAATTAACTCCATCATTAAAGCATCACAAGTCATTAAGCATTTCATCAAACACATGATAGCCAAAATTGAAAACCTAAGTTCTAGTATTCAAACACAATAAATCCTTCCATGATTTTCCTCTTCAAACACCCACAAGCCATTAATCACACCTTAACTAACATTCTCCTTGAATTCAAGGTTCATTAAATCATAAATAAATGAGGATTTACCTTGCTAGAAGAGTGAGAAAATCCACCCAACAACTTCCCTCCTTGCAACTAAGATTGGTGATTAGGAAGTAATCTAGCCTAGGGTTTCACTTGAAGTTGTGTTTCTTCACTAAAAATTGCTAGAATTTGGCTTAGGGTTTAGTGTTCTTGCTTGAGGGAGTGTCCGGCCAAGAGGGTGAGAGAGAGAGGGAAATTTGCATCAAATTTTTGAAATGGAAGGTTTAAATAAGATGGCTTAAGTCAAGAGGTCTTGGGTGGTTGACAAGTGGCAACTTCTTAGCCAAAAAATGAGATAATATCTCTACTAATTGTCTTCCAACCCCTTAATTAAAATATAACTCACACAAAACCACATGAGTTTAATGCATTTGTCCATGTGAAACATGAAATATAAAATTCTAAATTAAACCATGCAATCCAAATGAAATTGAGCACTTTGGGAAAAAAGAAAAAAGAAAAAAAATGCACTAATGATCATATGATGCACTCAAGTAAAATTCCCTCTTTTCTTCCTCTTTCTTTTTTTTTTCCTAGGGTTCTCACACTCTCTCCCCTTTAAAAAAATTTCGTCCTCGAAATTCTCACCTTATGTCTGATTGTTGCATATCCTTCTCTTTTTGGGGCTCATTTGGGCTAACTGGACAGTTAGCAATTTGATGCGTAGAACTGCCGCAACGAAAGCATTTTCGTCCTTTCTTTCTACACTCATTCTCATGATGATTGGGTTTTCCACAATACCCACAAATCAAGCGAACTCCATCCGAAGCATCTCCTGATGTCTCCAGGAGTTTTGTTCCACTTGTTCCTTTTCCAATCTTGGAGGGTGGTGCATCTTGTTCACTATCAACTTTTCCAAAATTCTCACTAGGTGCTCCTCGTTTCCTTGTCTGAAAAGCCTTGACTTGAAGAGTCGCACTCTCCACCCGTTGAGCTTTTTCCAGAGCTTCTCCAAATGTATTGATCAGAGCTGCTGCTAAATCCTTCTGGATTTCCACATTTAGTCGCTGTACAAATCGCCTTATCTTTTTTTGTTCGGTGACCACCAACTCAGGGGCAAATTTGGATAACTTGGTAAACTGTGTTTCATATTCGGCAACACTTGAGTTGCCCTGGCGAAGTCTTATAAAAGCATCTTCCCTCTGTTCTTGGATCAATGGGGGAAATAATTTCTTATTAAATTCCCTAGTGAAGTTGACCCAAGTTCTCGGCATCTGGTCTCTCTCCCATCTTGCTCTTATCATATTCCACCAGGATCGAGCTGCTCCCTCGAACTGGAATACAGCAAAGGCCACTTGCCTCTCTTCAGTATAGTTAAGGGCTGCAAAGATGTCAATCATTTTATCTAACCAACTCTCCGCCACATCAGGGTCAGGTCCTCCAAGGAATTTTGGTGGAGAAAATTTATGAAATCGTTCTAGTGCTCTATCTTCTCCTTCTACAGGATTCTCATTGTTCCTAGGCTGATTATTAGGGTTTTGGCCTTGGTGCTCCACTAATCGTGCTAGAAGACTAGTCATTCGGTTTATGGCCGTGGCCACTTGGTCTCCCGCTTCAGCCCTTGGTTCAGTATTTTGAGTGGCCGCAGATTCTCTCTCACTCCCTTGGTCTTGGAGTTGTCTAGCCCTACGCGGCCGTCCCCGACGTTGTCCCCCAGTTTCCATCTCGCACAATTAATCTCTCTACACATTAATGATAACAACAACTTACCACATGCTCCACAAGTCGTATCAAGTTAAACGAGTCAAATCAAGATACTAAGGGCAATTCAAACAAATCAAACAAGACGACAACACAAGAAAGCCAAACATCGATTCAAGCAAATCAACAAACCAAGTCAACTATCACTATTAAACCACGAGATATCACCAAAATACTCCATAACGGAGCCAGAAAATTCCACTTTTCTATCAAATTCAACTTCATATCCAACACTAAAATCCAAAAGACATACTCGTACTCAAGCGCCAAAACAAGAATTAAGTCGGTTCACACCTAGGTTGGCCACCCTAGAGTGTAAAGCAACTCAATCCCCATTCTTGCCTGACATACGAACCGGATCACACACATGCAACAAGAAACACTCACTCGCACTACCCATAAAGACCCGAACCCGGCGCTCTGATACCAACTTTGACAGCCCCACTTATCCTAACCACGGGTATCGGATTTGCCTCTCGCCAGGACTCGATAGCTAATATAAACCAACAACTCACAACTTACAAAACTAAAACATCCAAATTCCAAAGTCAACCAACATATATACATAAGTTTCACACCATCATTCCAACTTAAAACATAACAGGGTATTTAAGGATACAAAATCAACCTCTAAACTTATCCATGATAGGGTTTGCTAGTACATTCTCCCTTAAACAAAAGTACAACAAAAACTTAAACTACTTGCACGTACTTCCAATCCTAAGCTCAAGCAAATCCCCCTGCTACGGAAAACAAAAGGGAAAAATAGGGCAAAAGCCCAGTGATGTTCCAAAAGACAGGCATGCAAAATAGCAATTAGCACATTTGCACCACAAAGATTTTGATAAACAATCACACTAGCACATTTGCAATAAAATTTGGAATTTCAAGTATAAGTACAGAGATGATCACTGCCAACCAGGAGATGGTGCCTATGCACTACTCAAGCCGCTCGACTCGGAGATCGGTGCTCACGAGGAGTTCAGCACTCAAAGCTTCTCTTACCTTGGAAGGTCGGTGCACAAGGATCACTTAAATAACAATTTAAATATAAAGGATACTGATGGTTCTCGTGAGCCAAGTTCCACAGCAACAACTTGATCAAGTCCGTTGACACTCGTCAACCCGGGAAATGCAAGAGTTAATGTCCAGTAGAACCCCACTCATCAGCCATACCCATTCACCCATTCTCCAACCTTACCAGGCCCGAACACCAACACAGGAGGTAATACTCGAGTATACCAAAAGCAAGAAACAGGATCCAAGGGCATCACTAGTCTCCTCGACCAAGCCCCAACTGGCTCGATTCGACCAATGAGCCGATGGGGTGGACTCTGATCACGAGTCCCAGGAACTGATAACAAGATTAGCCCTTGTGATATCACACTAGTGGCCATTTCACAGGCACAGTTAACAAGCACAGGTAAACAAGCTTCTAAACAGATTAGTCGATGGGATATTACCCAAACGACTCGCTGATCAAATATAGACAAGGGCCAAATCCACAAGTGTCATGATATCAAGGATATACAGTTCAAGCAAAAGAGATCGAGTGTGATAAGGTATGCACTCGTCTCGATTATAATAACATAAGAAAGTGTTCAAGCCAACAGATTTCAAGTAGTTCACATAATCAAGTAGGTCAAGATCAGATAATCTAACTATTCACATTTAACAAGTAAACAAGCATTGGAACACTCACCAAATCAAGCAAGATCTTTTCAAGTACTTGCACCCAAATCACCTCTATTTCCTCCTTTCAAGTCTAATACAAATGAAACGAAAATATTTAAGTTGGACTCACCAAACGAGAAGACCTAATGCATGCGCTTATTGATTTTGTACTTGATAAAAATCACACTTGAATACACAATTTATAAAATGACCAATCCCAACTATAAAGATGATCAAATGAAAAGCTCATCCACATGTTAGAATCATAAACGAGTGAGTCGGGACACGACAAAGTTGCACAAGAATCAAAAGGAACGAGAAAAGCCTTGGTGTAATGAAATCGGCATTTGACTGATTTGCCATGCTGTAACAATTTACTCATAACTGTGGACACACTTATCGGATTGGGGTGTACTTTATGGAGTTTCGTAGCTAAGACATAGCCCTACAACTTTCATGAAGAGGTCAAGCATCAAATTATGTTTAATCCTAGTCAAAATGGCAAAACTCAGAGAAGCAAGAAAACTGCCAGATTGGTGACAGGCTGGCCGAGCAGTCTTGGGAAAACAGTCATAACTTGACATAGAAAAATCAAAATCAAGCTCCGTCAGCGGCGTTTAAAACTAGGTTCATAGGGGTTTCTAATGGTACAAGCCTTCGATGCTAATTAATTTTCTACAGTGAACAGTAACCTCGGGAAGTGGACTGATTTCCATTTCTGATTTCCTGCAAAAATTTCAGATTGTAGGCATTTTCTTCTATCAATCCATTAAAGCCATTTCCATCATTTGCCAAGGTGTTTAACAAGCTAAAACAGCAATTAACTCCATCATTAAAGCATCACAAGTCATTAAGCATTTCATCAAACACATGATAGCCAAAATTGAAAACCTAAGTTCTAGTTTTCAAACACAATAAATCCTTCCATGATTTTCCTCTTCAAACACCCACAAGCCATTAATCACACCTTAACTAACATTCTCCTTGAATTCAAGGTTCATTAAAGCATAAATAAATGAGGATTTACCTTGCTAGAAGAGTGAGAAAATCCACCCAAGAACTTCCCTCCTTGCAACTAAGATTGGGATTAGGAAGTAATCTAGCCTAGGGTTTCACTTGAAGTTGTGTTTCTTCACTAAAAATTGCTAGAATTTAGCTTAGGGTTTAGTGTTCTTGCTTGAGGGAGTGGCCGGCCAAGAGGGTGAGAGAGAGAGGGAAATTTGCTTCAGATTTTTAAAATGGAAGGTTTAAATAAGATGGCTTAAGTCAAGAGGTCTTGGATGGTTGACAAGTGGCAACTTCTTAGCCAAAAAATGAGATAATATCTCTACTAATTGTCTTCCAACCCCTTAATTAAAATATAACTCACACAAAACCACATGAGTTTAATGCATTTGTCCATATGAAACATGAAAAATAAAATTCTAAATTAAACCATGCAATCCACATGAAATTGAGCACTTTGGGAAAAAAGAAAAAAGAAAAAAAATGCACTAATGATCATATGATGCACTCAAGTAAAATTCATTCCTCTTTTTTTTTTTCCTAGGGTTCTCACACTCTCTCCAACTTAAAAAAATTTCGTGCTCGAAATTCTCACCTTATGTCTAATTGTTGCAAATCCTTCTCTTTTTAGGGCTCGTTTGGGCTAACTGGGTAGTTAACAATTTGATACGTAGAACTGCTGCAACGAAAGCATTTTCGTCCTTTCTTCCTACACTCATTCTCATGATGATTGGGTTTCCCACAATATCCACAAATCAAGCGAACTCCAACCGAAGCATCTCCTGATGTCTCCAGGAGTTTTGTTCCACTTGTTCCTTTTCCAATCTTGGAGGGTGGTGCATCTTGTTCACTATCAAATTTTCCAAGATTCCCACTAGGTGCTCCTCGTTTCCTTGTCTGAAAAGCATTGACTTGAAGAGTCGCACTCTCCACCCGTTGAGCTTTTTCCAGAGCTTCTCCAAATGTATTGATCTGAGCTGCTGCTAAATCCTTCTGGATTTCCACATTTAGTCGCTGTACAAATCGCCTTATCCTTTTGTTCTATGACCACCAACTTCGGCAATTTGGATAACTTGGTAAACCAGTGTTTCATATTGCAACACTTGAGTTGCCAAGTCTTATAAAAGCATCTTCCCTCTTCTTGGATCAATGGGGAAATAATTTCTTATTAAATTCCCTAGTGAAGTTGACCCAAGTTCTCGGCGTCTGGTCTCTCTCCCATCTTGCTCTTATCATATTCCACCAGGATCGAGCTGCTCCCTCGAACTGGAATACAGCAAAGGCCACTTGCCTCTCTTCAGTATAGTTAAGGGCTACAAAGATGTCAATCATTTATCTAACCAACTCTCCGCCACATCAGGGTCAGGTCCTCCGAGGAATTTTGGTGGAGAAAATTTATGAAATCGTTCTAGTGCTCTATCTTCTCCTTCTACAGGATTCTCATTGTTCCTAGGCTGATTATTAGGGTTTTGGCCTTGTTGCTCCACTAATCGTGCTAGAAGACTAGTCATTCGGTTTATGGCCGTGGCCACTTGGTCTCCCGCTTCAGCCCTTGGTTCAGTATTTTGAGTGGCCGCAGATTCTCTCTCACTCCCTTGGTCTTGGGGTTGTCTAGCCCTACGCGGCCGTCCCCGACGTTGTCCCCCAGTTTCCATCTCGTACAATTAATCTCTCTACACATTAATGATAACAACAACTTACCATATGCTCCACAAGTCGTATCAAGTTAAACGAGTCAAATCAAGATACTAAGGGCAATTCAAACAAATCAAACAAGACGACAACACAAGAAAGCCAAACATCGATTCAAGCAAATCAACAAACCAAGTCAACTATCAATATTAAACCATGAGATATCACCAAAATACTCCATAACGGAGCCAGAAAATTCCACTTTTCTATCAAATTCAACTTCATATCCAACACCAAAATCTAAAAGACATACTCGTACTCAAGCGCCAAAACAAGAATTAAGTCGGTTCACACCTAGGTTGGCCACCCTAGAGTGTAAAGCAACTCAATCCCCATTTTTGCCTGACATACGAACCGGATCACACACATGCAACAAGAAACACTCACTCGTACTACCCAGAAAGACCCGAACCCGACGCTCTGATACCAACTGTGACAGCCCCACTTCTCCCAAGGGTGAACCCTAGGGTATCGGCGGACTGCCTGCCCAACTCTCGCCAGGACTCGATAGCTAATATAAACCAACAACTCACAACTTACAAAACTAAAACATCCAAATTCAAAAGTCAACCAACATATATACATAAGTTTCACACCATCATTCCAACTTAAAACATAACAGGGTATTTAAGGATACAAAATCAACCTCTAAACTTATCCATGATAGGGTTTGCTAGTACATTCTCCCTTAAACAAAGTACAACAAAACTTAAACTACTTGCACGCTTCCAATCCTAAGCTCAAGCAAATCCCCTCTAAGGAAAACAAAAGGGAAAAATAGGGTGAGCTAAAAGCCCAGTGATGTTCCAAAAGACAGGCATGCAAAATAGCAATTAGCACATTTGCACCACAAAGATTTTGATAAACAATCACACTAGCACATTTGCAATAAAATTTGGAATTTCAAGTATAAGTGAGAGATGATCACAAGAGTGCCAACCGGAGATGGTGCCTATGCACCTACTCAAGCCGACTTCGAGATCGGTGCTCACGAGGAGTTCAGCACTAAAGCTTCTCTTCTTGGAAGATCGATGCACAAGGATCACTTAAATAACAATTTAAATATAAAAGGATACAGATGGCTCTCAGGAGCCAAGTTCCACAGCAGCAACTTGATCGAAGTCCGTTGACACTCCGTCAACCCGGGAAATGCAAGAGTTAATGTCCAGTAGAACCCCACTCATCAGCCATACCCGTTCACCCATTCTCCAACCTTACCAGGCCCGAACACCAACACAGGAGGTAATACTCGAGTATACCAAAAGCAAGAAACAGGATCCAAGGGCATCACTAGTCTCCTCGACCAAGCCCCAACTGGCTCGAATCGACCAATGAGCCGATGGGGTGGACTCTGATCACGAGTCCCAGGAAATGATAACAAGATTAGCCCTTGTGATATCACACAACTGGCCATTTCACAGACACAGTTAACAAGCACAGGTAAACAAGCTTCTAAACAGATTAGTCGATGGGATATTACCCAAACGACTCACTGGTCAAATATAGACAAGGGCCAAATCCACAAGTGTCATAATATCAAGGATATACAGTTCAAGCAAAAGAGATCGAGTGTGATAAGGTACGCACTCATCTCGATCATAATAACATAAGAAAGTGTTCAAGCCAACAGATTTCAAGTAGTTCACATAATCAAGTAGGTCAAGATCAGATAATCTAACTAGTCACATTTAACAAGTAAACAAGCATTGGAACACTCACCAAATCAAGAAATATCTTTTCAAGTGCTTGCGCCCAAATCACCTCTATTTCCTCCTTTCAAGACTAATACAAATGAAACGAAAATATTTAAGTTGGACTCACCAAACGAGAAGACCTAATGCATGCGCTCATTGATTTTGTACTTGATAAAAATCACACTTGAATGCATAATTTATAAAATGACCCATCCCAACTATAAAGATGATCAAATGAAAAGCTCATCCACATGTTAGAATCATAAACGAGTGAGTCGGGACACGACAAAGTTGCACAAGAATCAAAAGGAACGAGAAAAGCCTTGGTGTAATGAAATCGGCATTTGACTGATTTGCCATGCTGTAATAATTTACTCATAACTGTGGACACACTTATCAGATTGGGGTGTACTTTATGGGGTTTCGAAGCTAAGACACAGCCCTACAACTTTCATGAAGAGGTCAAGCATCAAATTATGTTTAATCCTAGTCAAAATGGCAAAACTCAGAGAAGCAAGAAAACTGCCAGATTGGTGACAGGCTGGCCGAGCAGTCTTGGGAAAACAGTCATAACTCGACATAGAAAAATTGAAATCAAGCTCCGTCAGCGGCGTTTAAAACTAGGTTCATAGGGGTTTCTAATGGTACAAGGCTTGGATGCTAATTAATTTTCTACGGTGAACAGTAACCTCGGGAATTGGACTGATTTCCATTTCTGATTTCCTGCAAAAATTTCAGATTGGAGGCATTTTCTTCTATCAATCCTTTAAAGCCATTTCCATCATTTGCCAAGGTGTTTAACAAGGTAAAACAGCAATTAAGTCCATCTTTAAATCATCACAAGTCATTAAGCATTTCATCAAACACATGATAGCCAAAATTGAAAACCTATGTTCTAGTTTTCAAACACAATAAATCCTTCCATGATTTTCCTCTTCAAACACCCACAAGCCATTAATCACACCTTAACTAACATTCTCCTTGAATTCAAGGTTCATTAAAGCATAAATAAATGAGGATTTACCTTGCTAGAAGAGTGAGAAAATCCACCCAAGAACTTCCCTCCTTGCAACTAAGATTGGTGATTAGGAAGTAATCTAGCCTAGGGTTTCACTTGAAGTTGAGTTTCTTCACTAAAAATTGCTAGAATTTGGCTTAGGGTTTAGTGTTCTTGCTTGAGGGAGTGGCCGGCCAAGAGGGTGAGAGAGAGAGGGAAATTTGCTTCAAATTTTTGAAATGGAAGGTTTAAATAAGATGGCTTAAGTCAAGAGGTCTTGGGTGGTTGACAAGTGGCAACTTCTTAGCCAAAAAATGAGATAATATCTCGACTAATTGTCTTCCAACCCCTTAATTAAAATATAACTCACACAAAACCACATGAGTTTAATGCATTTGTCCATATGAAACATGAAAAATAAAATTCTAAATTAAACCATGCAATCCACATGAAATTGAGCACTTTGGGAAAAAAGAAAAAAGAAAAAAAATGCACTAATGATCATATGATGCACTCAAGTAAAATTCCCTCTTTTCTTCCTCTTTCTTTTTTTTTTTCCTAGGGTTCTCACACATCGCCTACCCAACTCTCGCTAGGACTAACTACAATTCTCAATTCAATAGCGAGCAAGTACTTCAAATAACAATATAACCTTAATATCCTCTAGTCCAATATAACGTTTGAACCTTAAAACTTCATTACAAATTCGCAACCGTCCAAACTGTAGTTACAAATACAAAAGATTATCCATTCAAAATTTTATAAGTACACACCAAAATGCAATGACTACATCAAAATACAAACTTAAATTCTCCAAACCAAACATCCTAGAGCAATCCTTGGAGGCTCCCATTCTCAAACCTTGCTAAGGAAAACAAAGTTGAAAGGAATGAGCTAAAAGCCCAATAAGTGATCCAAATATCCTAAAATGTCATAGTAGCAGTGAAGCAATATAACAGTTGAACACTCAATAATTCAATATAAATCAGTTGGGGTATAAAATTTATAAAACATATAAAATGAGGAGACACTCAGTGAAAGGATACGAGGTTCACTGGGAGCAGTTGTAGTCCGTCTTATCAGTCACTCAAACCTTCTCCTCCTTATAACACCCAGTGGTAATACTCGAGTACACCGTAATCAGTGCCCTAAGTTACCAACCTACCCGACCGAATCCACTTCTGTCTCGAATGGGCCGGTAATGAAGGGGGAAAGGCCATTTTCAGCCAATGTGTTAAAGTACACATGGCCTATAGTCATGCGCAAATGATATACAAATAGTAGAATAATAAATAGTTGAGCAGTATAATAAGAGTTAGGTTGAGTGCGGTAAAGTGCACACTCGCCTAGGAACAAATAGTTAACACTCATGAGGACAAGTAACATCAAGTATTAAACCACATAAGCATGTAATTCACACAACATGTAAGGAATACTCACCGAGTTAAGCAAAGTAACTTCAAGCGTTCACACCCAAATCCCCTTTGTTTTCTCTGTCCAAGTCTAATAGCAAGTGAAATAAAAAGCATTTAGGTTTGGCTACCCCAACTTAAAAGGACCAAATGCATATGCTAGTAGTTTCTTTGCTTGTTAACTAATCACAAATTTGATGCACAAAAGTCATAAGATGTCTAATCCAAATCATAAGTGCAAATCAAAAGGAAAATCTCATAAACACAGTAAGATCACAAGTTAAGTAGGTTGTGTCACGACAAGGGTGCATGCAAATTAAGAGAAGTGAAAGAAACAATTATAGGAAGAAAAAAATGATAAGTGACAGATTTGCCACCATTCGGTATTTTAATCATAACTGTGGCTATGTTTATCAGATTGAAGCAAATTTTATGGTGTTTCAAAGCTAAGACGTAGACCTACAACTTTCATGAAGAGGTTGAACCCCAGGTCATACTTCATCATGGTTGAAATTGGCAAAAACAGAGACACAAGAAATATATCGGATCATAGCAGGGTAACTGAACAGTCTCAGAAGAATGGTTATAACTCGGTGTAGAAAAATCGAACTTGAGTTCCGTCAGTGGCGTTTAAAACTAGATTCATAGATCTTTCCAACAGTATAAAGCTAAGGCTATAGTTCAATTCCTATTACTACCAGCAAGTTCAAGAAATTGACTGAATTTCATTTCTGATTTCACCATCAAAATTCCATCTTCTACATGATTGTTATAAACAACCTTTCAAGATTATTCCTAACTTTTAGTAGGGTGATTATGTGACGACCCCACCTCCCCCTAAGGTGAACTAAAGGATTCGGTGGACCGCCTGCCTAACTCTCGCTTGGACTCACTACATCCCACAAATTCTTTGCAGCAAAAGACTTAAAAAGTCCATTTGAAACAACATAACCTTAGATGTACTTCCTTATAACATTTACATATCTTCAAAAGTAATTACATAAACTTGCAAACAAAAGGGTCGAGCATTTGGAGTTCAACTTAAGTACATGCGTATCTCCCAAAAGTAAAGAGGATTACAGGCAGATATACCAGACAAACAAACCTAAATTCCCAAAATGACCTAATGCTATCCTTGAGCCCTTTCTTTTGCCTCGAATCTTGTTAAGGAAAACAAATACGTGGTATGAGCTTACGTGCAGTAAGTATTCCAAGAAATCAAGCAAAATATGAGCAACACAAAATTTAACATGTTAACACGTAAATCAAGAAGCACTACTCCAAGTATAACCATAACCAAATTCAGGAAAATAGTAATAAGGTCAGGTGCATAGTGAGAGGTAAACGATAACATTAATTCAAACAAGCGATTACTCATTCAAGTAAATCAAATAATACATAATAAATGAGTTCTCAAAAGGATACGGGACTCATTGGGAGCCATTTTTCACCTTATAACTTCCAATAAACAATCTCCTGCATTTTTTCATCTTATAACCTCCAAACTCCCACCTTATGACCTCCAAAACAATAAACAACCCCTCAATTTACTTTCACCTTATGTCCTTCAAAATGATAAACAATCCCCGAAATTTGACATTAGATATTATACTTAGGGCCTTTTGGCAAAGAGTTTTGAGGTTTGCACTTAAAATTGATAAGTTAAGAACCCAGAGCAGTCAAGCTGATCCGACCTCACAATTGGTGGGTCTCGGATAGTGTTCCAGCAGAGAATTGAGCTCAGTTCAGCCGATGCGATAAAGTACACATCAGTCCTACATTCATGCACATTTAACACTTAACCATGATTTGTAACCAAGCAATTATTGAAGATTAAATAAATTAACGAGTCAAGGGAATCGCAATAACATGTCACTCATTAGTATGCCAATCAAATGAGCATTTTAAACAAATAATAGCATTTACTCAAGTAATATACATCATCAAGAAAACATGCATTGGAACACTTACCGAGTTAAACAAAAAAAACTTCAGGCGTTTGTTCCCAAATCTCCTTTATTTCCTCCTCCAAGTCTAATGGCAAATGAAATGAAAAACATTTAGGATTGGCTACCCCAAACAAGAAAGACCAAATGCATACGCTAGTTGTTTCTTTGTTTGATAACAATCACAATTTGGATGCACAAAAATCATAAGAGATTTAATCCAAAGCATGAGTGCAAAGCAAATGAAGAATCTTATAAACATAGTAGAATCATGAGATAAGTAGGTTGGAAAATGGCAAGGGTGAATACGAGTCAGGAGGAATAAAAGAAGCCATTGTAGAAAGAAAATGAAATTGACAAGTTTGCCACCCTTTAGTGTTTTAATCATAACTGTGGTTATGGTTATCGGACTGAGGCAATTTTATGGCGTTTCGAAACTAAGACATAGATCTACAACTTTCATGAAGAGGTCAAACCTCAAATCATACTTATTTAGGGTCGAAATGGGGAAAATAAAAAACACCAGAAATCTGTCAAATCAGGAGCAAGCTGACTGAACAGTCTCGGAAGAATTGCTATAACTCGATGTACAAAAATCAAAATTGAGCTTTGTCAGTGGTGTTTAAAACTAGATTCATAGATCTTTCTAATTCTATAAAGCTCAGGCTCTAGTTCAATTCCTATAACCACCAACAAGTTGACTGAATTTCATTTCTGATTTCCTATCAAAGTTCAATTCCTACATGAATTCTATAAGCAACCTTTCAAGAATTACTTCTAACCCTTAGTAGGGTGTTTAACATGCTAAAACATCAAAGAAAGTCATCAATAAAACATAACAAATCCTTAGTCATTTCATCAAACACATAGAGGTTAGAAACAAAGCCCTAAGTTCAAGTTTCCAAACACAAGAAATTCTTCCATAACTTTTCCTCCTAAACAATTTCAAACACTTTAAACCCAACTAACATGAATCTTCCTTGAATCTAAAGATCATTAAAGCATAGATGAATGGTTAAGTACCTTGATAGTTGAGAGAGAAAACCACTCAAAAACCTCCAATTTTCCAACCAATCTTGGTGGTCAAGTATCAACCTAACTAGGGTTTTCACTTGAGGATGTTTTTCCTTCACTAAAATTGCTAGAATCAAGCTTAGGGTTTTGGTGTTTCCTTGCTCTTGTAGTTCGGCCAAGAGAGAGAAGAAGAGGAGGGAATTTGGTTTGAATTTTGAAGACAAGAAGTTAAATAGAAAGGCTTAAGTCAAGACATTAGTAGATGGTTGACAAGTGGTGAAATTTGGATCAAGAATTGGAATAAAAATCTATGCAATTATCTTTTAATCCATCAATTTAGAATATGACCTACTTAACAACCTATAAGTTTTATACATTTGGCTACATGAAACATGAAAAATGAAATTCTAAATTAATGCCACGCAATGCATACAAAATAAAGTACTTAAAGGAAAATAATGCACTTAATGATTTCATGGTGCAATCAATTCATTTTTTTTTCTAGGATTCTCACAGATTAACATGCCAAAACATCAAAGCAACCATCAATAAAGTATCATGAGTCCTTAGGCATTTCATCAAACACTTGGAGTCTATAAACAACAACCTATATTCAAGTTTCCAACTACAAGGAATTCTTCCACAATCTTTCCTCCTAGAGCACCTCAATTACTTTAAACTCATCTAACATGCATCTTCTTTGAATTTAAAGATCACTAAAGCATAGATAAGTGGTTAAATACCTCGAGAGTTGAGAGAGAAAACCACCAAAAAGCTCCAATTTTTCCAACCAAACTTGATGATCAAGTAACAATCTAACCTAGGTTTTCACTTGGAGATGCTTTTTCCTCACTAAAATTGCAAGATTTAAAGTTTAGGATTTTGGTAGTTTCTTGTTCTTGTGGGTCAGCCAAGAGAGGAAGAAGAGGGAATTTTGTTTGAATTTTTGAAAACAAGAAGTTAAATAAGAAGGATTAAGTCAAGATGCTTGTAAATGGTTGACAAGTGGTGCAATTTGAGCCATGAATTGGATAAATATCTAGACATTTAGCCTCTAATCCTTCTATTAAGAATATATCCCACTTAATACTATATTAGTTTTATGTATTTGGCTACATGAAACATGTAAAATGCAACTCTAAATTAATGCCATGCAATGCATAGAAAATAAAGTACTTTAAGAAAAATAATGCAAGTAATGATTTCATAGTGCAATCAATTCATTTTTTTCTAGGGTTCTTGTAACAGCCCCACCTCCCCCTAAGGCTAACCAGAGGGGTTAGCGGGCTGCCTGCCCAACTCTCGCCAGGACTCAAGCATGAAAAGATACTAACTTAAACGAGTAAAACCTCTAATCATAGCAACATTAATATTAAAGTTGTACAATACTGTCAAATCTTAGAATTACAGTTTCCCACTCAAAATACTTAAAATCCTCGAGCCAGATTTTAGTACATTTCCATAATTCTAAAATATACATCACCAAAAGAATATACAAAACATTTCTCCAAATTCGAGATAAAAGTCAAAAGGACAAGAACTAGCCCTAATTAGGCTTCTAGATTCTCGTCACCTGTTAAGGAAAAACAAATGGGAACGGCGGTGAGCTAAAAAGCTCGTGAGTTTCCAAAATTCATGCACATGCACTTAAAACGGTAAAATTAAAAATAAATGAATAAAACACAAAGACAAATCAAATTCACACACTTTGAGGATACGGGGGCTTTCAAGAGCCAAATTCCACATTTCCCGAGCATTTATAGTAGTCGACACTCCGTCGACTTTCAATCCAAGTAGACGACTCTTCACGCCAAACTCCAACCACCAAACTCCCCCTACCGGGCCCGCACGCCAAACATTTAAATAGTGAAGCAGGTAGGCCACTCAAGGCACGCGGCCAAGAGTGGCGGGGTAACACTTCTCCATCTCCAAATTTGACACATGCAAAATATTTAAATTACCAACTCTACAAAAAGGGAGCAATAAAGTATACTCTCCTTTAAGTGAGTGGTTCATCAAATTTCCATTTTCACAGTCAAATCAAGCAACATGTCATGGTACACATACATTCACAAAGCATTTAAACGAAAACATTTAACAGGCATTGAAAACTCACGGATAAAGTGCGGGTCGGAATCCAAATTTTGGCCAAGTGGCAAATCAACACTTCGCCCTAAAATAATGAAAAGAGAGCGAAAATAAGTTTTCCTAGTTCACTGGCCAAATTTCATTCGAAAGAAAGTAAACTCGATAACTTCCCATTTTGAGCTGAAAACTTTGAAAAATCATAACTTGAGCTATACAAATTGAAATTTCACAAATTTGGTGCTGTTGGAAACCTCTTTTAGAGTTATAAAACTTTGTAGAAGGCACCCAGTTAAGATTCTGGGCGAAAACTGCTCAGATTTTCGTTCAACGTAAAGCTACAGTATTGAGACAGGACACATCAGGCTGGCCGACCAGGCTACTTTGAAAATTCGCCATAAATTACAGAAAATTAGTTATCCTCTGAAATTCATACAAAATATAGTACTACATAAGGAGTTTCAATAGCCAGTGATGGAAATCAATTCCGACACTCGAGCATGAGGTTATAACAGTTCAAACAGAGGGGGTTCAAATTTCTGAAATTTCTGGTTTCCAGTTTGACAGGGCATAATTCACAGCTTTGTTTGAGTGGATAATTCTTAGTCAAAAATTACCAAATTTGGTAAAATAATACTTCCATATATAATCTAAGTTCATACCAAAATTCAACTAAAAATTCCCTCGGGAAGATAGTTCTTTAATAGCCCAAAGTGAGCTCAACTATTTCATTCAAAACTGTGAAGTTTTAACCCCTTACTTCAAGTACCTATATTATGCCTCAAATCATCACCAATTGGCCTAATTTTCGAAACCAAGCTAGTATTGAACTTCCTAAGCCTAATGATGGTCAAAAAAAATAGAAGATTATATCAATTTTTAACATTAAAACAGTCCAAAATTCGGCCAGCATGCTTCCCCAAATTTCCAGATTTTGAACCCAACTTAACACTCATTCTTGCCATGACTTTTAAAGGGCTTTTGTGGGAAACATCAGCAACTTAAACCTCATCCTTTAAGCATTACATTCAGTCTTCAAACTTGCAAAAATGCAGCCACAAAACAGGGGAAACCTAGCAAGATTTTCAGCCAACATTTAAGCTTCCATAGCAGAATTTTCTCATGCCATTCTTACTAGAACTTTTGAGGGGCTTTTGTAGAGTAAATTAATAACTCAAAGTTCATCATTTAAGCACTATAATCAGCCCTTAAACTTACAAAATGCAGCCACGAAAATCCAAGGAAAAACAGAAAATTTTCAGCCCCCATTACCCCTCTCTCCATCCGGTTTTTCCCTCGAGGTTTCTTCCCCAAATTCCAACCACAATTCTAACATCCACACACACACACATTTCACCATTTTCATGCTAAGAAATAAATTCACATATTTGTGGGAGTTCCAAGAGCCCACACTTCATCCATATTCAACAAATTCAACTCAAAGAAACTTTAGCAACTAAAACTCCAAGAATCTACTCAAAGCTCTAAGCTTTATAGTGTAAGGAAGTTACCTCTTGTTCTAGTTGGTTGGACAAGCTTAGGATGCCCAAGAATCACCACCAAGAACTCTTCTTTCCACCACCAAAAGCTTGGCCAACTCACACCCACAAGAACTCAAGGCTTCAAGTCTTCTAAGCAAGGGTTTTGCAAGGAAAATTAAGGGTTTTCTTTGGGAGGAAATGGAGGAACAGGCTAAAATGGAGAGCTTGGGAGGAGATGAAAAGCTGTTTTTTGCTTAGGAAAGAGGGAGTAAAGAGCCGGCTGAAAATGGAAGAAAAAGAAGGGATAAACTTTGGGTTTAAATGACATAAAGCAATGACAAGACTAAAGCCCCAATTTAGGGGTTGTTGTCTCATTTGAAATTTCTTGTCTTAAAGCTTAATTTGGAGAGAAATGAAGTGATTAATTAGGCTAGAAAATGAAAGGGAAAATTCAGCCAACAAGGAGAGGAATAAGAGTAATTAAAGTGAATTGGAAGAAATTAAATGATTGGAATAATAGCAAGACGAAAACCCTAGTTTTAGGGAAAAATTGTTTATCTAAGCTTATGGTCTCAAAACCATACTTAATCTCACTTTTAATGATTTACTTCTAGTCCCTTGATTATATTCTTAACCTACGAGTGATCATCCTTACATTCCATCACTATTTCACTTATTGCCCGAACTTTTACCTCAAAAAAAAAACATGTTTTCTCATTTTCTCACTAATTAATACTAAAAGAGAAAATTGTGAAAAAGGTAGACGAAATATTGAAAATCTACGAGAAAATATGTATGGAATAAAATTTGAATCACCCAAGAATAAATTAAATGAATAAATAAATAAATAAATTGAATTTTCATTTAAATTTTCTGGAGAATATGTTTGAGAATGACTTTAAAATAATCAAATAAACTAATGACAATAATAACAATATTTAGAATAATAAATACTAACAATATTTAAAAATAAATTTTTGAGGCCCTCACAGTTCTCACAAGAAATATGAGCAAAATAATTAAAGAAATTTCGGGTCCTCACATGCACCAATAACAAGAATTTCTTCCATTCGTGTTTTAATTAGTTTGGTTTCTATTGATAAACTCATAGTTTATCAAATGGATGTTAAAACAGTTCTTTTAATGGTGATTTAGAAGAAGAAATTTATATGACTCAACCTCAGGGATGTGTTGTAGTTGGACAAGAAATAAGGTTTGTAAATTAGTTAAATCTCTTTATGGCCTAAAACAAATTCCTAAATAGTGGCATGAGAAATGTGATCAACTTTTGATAAGATATGGTTTTTTTGTCAGAAGAAGTGGATAAATGTGTATATGTTAAGATTGTGAATAATGAATATGTAATATTTAGTTTATATATGGATGACATGCATGCTTATATTTGGTACAAGTTTAAGTATTGTTAATAATACTAAATATTTTTTATTTTCTAGTATTAATATAAAAGATCTAGATGAAGCAAAAATAATATTGGGTGTTAAAATTATAAAGAGAGACGATGATATAATATTGTCAGAAGAGCATTATACAGAAAGAGTTGGAAAATTTGAAAATTATGATATGACTTCTGTGAGCACTCCTTATGATACTAACACTCAATTAAAGAAAAAAAATGGTGACCTAGTTGCTTAGTCTAAATATGTTCAAATTAATAGGAGTCTGATGCATTTAATGAATTTCACAAGATCTGATATAACTTATGCTGTATATAGACTGAGTAGATATACTCACAATCTCAATTGTGAAAATTGGTTTGCATTAGTCAAACTAATAAAATATTTGAGAGGTACCATAAATTATAGTATCCTATATAGTGGATTTTTCACCTTATTAGAGAGTTACAGTGATGCTAATTGGATCTCTGATTCAAATGAGATAAAATCTACTAGTGGTTATATGCTCATCCTTGGTAGTGGTGCAATAGGTTGGAAATCAGCTACACAAATAATCATTGCTAGATCAACTATGAAATTAGAATTTATAACTCTGGAGTTGGTTGGTTCTGAGACTAATTGGCTGAGAAATTTCTTAACTAGTATTCCTTCTACTAAGGATTTGTTGTCTCTTGTGTCCATACATTGTGATTGTCAAGTGGCGATTTCTTATTGCTAAAAATAAATCCTATAATTATAAAAGTCTACATATGAAATTGAGATGTGATGTCATAAAGCAACTGCTTAGAGATGGAATAATTTACATTGATTTTGTGAAGTCATAATTGAATTTGGCCGATCCTCTGACTAAATCTATAAGAAGAAAATTAATTTTTCAAACTACAAGGGAAATGAGACTTAGGCTAACAAATTGACAATAGATACAATAACCCAACCTATATGATTGGAGATCCCATGAAATAGATTATATGGGCAATAACAAATTGATATTGACTATGAAGCACTTCAAATTTAAGTCCCTTCTGAGGTGAGTACTTTGACTGCTAGTAAATGAGATTGAGTTTAAAACTCTTAATGAATTCATATTCCTTTTGGATGGTGTATTTAAAGCAGTGTACACATGATGAATTTACCTATATGAGAGTGGATTAGGGCCACTGCTATAAGACTTTTGGTCAAATCTTTAGAACTCTCATAAATAACCAGGCAGGTGCATGGCTTAAATGCTGCAAAACTGCATTAAACAGCAGATTGTGGGTTGCAATGTGGTTAATAAAATTCTCTATTTTACAATAAGAATTGTTGGCTCATAGAAATTTATATTTCACCAATAATATAAGATATGTTTTATCAATCTAATTTTAGTTCATACTCTAAAAGACACCAAACTAATTACATTGAGCCCGAACAAATCCCCCAAATCTTTATATTCTTTTATCCAAAATCTTTTGAAATAGGTGGGAGATTGTTGTAAGCAATGTGTATTTTAAAAGATTTTGTCCCACATTAGAAAATCAAGGAGGCTTTCAATTGGTTTAAAATGTCTAATATTCTGTTAGGCTTTTAGAAAGTTGGAAACAAGTGTGGGCTTGCGCACATGAGAGTGGAGTTAGGTTGGGCCAATCCAGCGCAAACTAATGGATTTGCCCCCCCTCCTATGCATAGGTTAAACACAGCCCAGTTTGGCGGTTTTGGCACATTTTTATTTTGTAAAGATTTATTTATCAAGATATTTTTCTTAAGATACTTATTTTATGAATGAAACATAACTCTTCAAAGGTAAAATTTTATCCACATTTGCCTAAATGTTTCTTTGGTAAAAATTTATTTATCAAAACATTTTTCTGAATGAAATGTAACTCTTTCAAGGATAAGATGTTATCCACATTTGCTTAAATGTTAGCAATGATCAACAACATCTTCCCAAATTTTTCTTGAACATTAGCAAAATATTTGGAGTTGCAATAGTACTTTTCTGAGGATAAATTTTTATCCTTTTCCTAATATTACTTTAGGACTAGCTACGGTTCAAATTTGAATCAGAACCATACCAAAACTGGACTAGTGGTTTATTGATCTAGAACCAGAATAAAATTTGAGAAACCAAAACCAGAACCACAACCATAATTAAAGGTTCAAGTTCAGGTTCACAAAAAATTTGAACAGGAACCGAAACTGACAGTTCAAGACTTGTTCAAACCATGTAAAGATACACTTATATCTTGAGTGGTTGGGTCTCTTTGATTTAATTTAAAATTCAATTTTAATAGTTAGCACTTGGTATCAATAGTTTTAGTTTTAGTCTACCAATCTATTATCCCAATTCATTAATAAATATAGCAATAACTAATTTAGCTCTAAATCTAATCTAGTCAAAGTGTTAAACTCAAATTAATCAAAGTACTAAACTAAGAATTGATGATACTTTGAGTTTGACTAAACATTACAACAAATTCACAAAAAATCATTTTTTTAAAGGATCAAGAAAATAGCCGTTGCTAAATCAAAATATACAAATTTTTCTAAATCAAGAATACATGTATTTTTTTCCTTTTCCTTGCCAAATGACAATACAATAAAATTCATATTTTTCTCTACATTTTCTGTCATATTTACTTAAAATCAATTTTGTAATAATAAGTATTTTAACATAACTAGAAGAACCGAAAGCTGAAGAAATTGAAACCATAACCGGACCAGAACTCGAGATTCAAGAACTGTAACCTCAACCGTCCCTATAAGAGTCGATTTAGGTTCTACCTTTCATAAGAATCAGAACCGTCAGTTTTTAGACTAGAACCGACTATTCTGAAACCATCACTTGTCTAGTTACTTTTCTAAGACCTATAAATAGCAGCAATTCTGGCTTCACTTGATACACACAATTCATACTACTACTACACTTTTTAAAAATTCTTCTCCCCCTACTCTATGCTCCTTCTACTCCTCCTCTACAATTGGATTAAATATTTGCTGTTCCTGCTCCTTCTTGCAATCAAGAACATGGCTTGTTTATGTAAGGACCCGCAAAAATTATTTTTATATTATTTTATTTTGTTACACTTTATATTAAATTATTTTATTTCATTTTTACTTTGCTCTCATTTTATTTTAAATTGCATCGACATATAAATTTTATTTCATCACTCACGCATACGTTTTATCGACTCATCTCGTTTACTATTTTTTAATTGCTAAGTCACGTAGGTTAGAATTTGACGCAATTAATTAGTAATGAAGTGGAGTGTCATGCAGGAATTAAGAGGGGCAATTAGGGTATGAGAAATGTCTTGGAGGGAAATTTAGTAAAAGTTGAAAAAGTTGGATTAGTAGTGTCGCGTCGGATACTATTTAAGGTTGACTTTAAAAGCCATTTTTCCACCACAAACTCATTCATTCTTCCAAAACCTTTCTCTCTCCACTTTCTCTTTCTTTTCTTCCACTTTTTCTTCCTCTCTTCTCTCTCTCCCTTGGCCGAACACTTCAAGGCAAAAAAAGGAAGAGAAGTTTCATTCTTTTGGCTCCAATCTTCAACCCAATCTTCCCCATTTCAAGTCACATCTTAGAGCTACTTCAATCTTGGTGTAGGAGGTTGGGAGGTGGAAGATTTCAAAGATTCTTGAACTTGTATTTGTGGTTGTGTAGCTTGGAGGAAGGTAAAAGTTCTTCCTAGTGATTCTTGCATTTATTTTAACTAGATCTAAGTAGATCTAAGAAATTTTGACAAAAAAAAAATCAAGGGTTATGTTTGTTAAAGATCCAACCTTTAGGTAGCAGACATGAGAAGACCTTTTAGGTAGATGCCTTGAGGAATTTATTGCATTTTATGGTTGTTGTTATGGGTAAATATTATATTTGAGTTGGAGAAATTGTTGGAAAATTTTTGAGGAAAAATAACTAGAAGGTTGCCGGTTTTCTCTTGCTCATTTCTAGCTTTGTTTCTGGATTTTATGGCTACTATTCTCATGTTATTTGACTTGAAAAATGTTAATCTATGAGTTGCCAAAAAATCTCTTGAATGTTATGTCATTTGGATGGAAATTTTTGAACAAGGGTCTTTGGTGAAAAATGAGGGTTTGTTGGCCGGATTTTGCTCCACTTTTCCATCTTTTATCTTCAATTTTTATGTTAAATTTTTCTATGTTTTACTCAAGAAGCCTTGTTGAATGCTGGACTTTGAGTTGTGGGTGAGTTGATTAAAATTGTGCTTGAGAAATAGTGAAAAAAAAGGAAATTTTATTACCTTGGTTTCTAGAATTTCGGAAAATTAGTACACCTAAGCCAGCCTTCATAAAACTATCATAACTTGGTGTACGAGGGTCAAAATCAAGTGCCGTTTGTGCCGTTTGAAACTAGACTCAAAGGGCTTTCCAACCGTATAAAACTCTTACTCTGGTTCATTTTCTATAAATCGCAGCAAGCCAGCAAAATTGGTTGATTTTAAAAACTATTATTTCTGCAATCCTGTAGCTGCAGTGAATTGTCGCAGAATTTAAACTATATTGTGAATTGAATTTGCGAATGATTTCTTCTAACAATTTTTAGCATTTTGAATCTAGTTTTCAATGGTATAAGCCAGGTCCATTTTGGACCTATATAGCCTTAGTTATGAGTTGTGAAAGGAACTACTATGCTTGAGATAAACTTGGAAAGTTTGAACGACGCGAGGGAAGTAGGTTTTAGTCACTCACCACAGTTGGAATGGATAGTTTTAATGGTTATTCTTGGCCCAAGTGATCAAGGTGACCTTGAGGGCGAGCCAACCTTGGAAGTTTAAGGATTTGCCTATTGTCTACTTGTTAATTAGTGAGTGTTCCAAACTCTTTCCAATTAACAGTTTTATAGCAATTTTGTTCTAACTTGTTTTAAAGGAAATGTTCCCCTATGACACTTTTGTGTTACTGCTATTTCAAGGAAATCATTTGTGAAACATTATACTACTAATTTACTATTGACTTGCATTGGTTTACAAGTATAACGATTTGGTTTATTTTTGAAATGATTTATAAGTGCATTTAAGTTGATTAAGCGAAGTGTGATTTGTTGCTTGAATGTTATCTAAATGAATGGGATATAAACCGTTAGTGAGTGCCCCAATCTCTTTACAATTGAAAAGGTTTATTCCTATTCCCACCAAAGATGGTTTCCATTATTTTCGAGTGAAATGATTTGAGAGTGTTGTGAGTGTTTAAGTGCATGTTTACTTGTACTTGATGTGATATGATTGAATTGCTTGAATTTGACATGATCTTGTGACAGCAAGCGTGTACTGTGACGACCCCACCTCTCCTTAAGGCGTACCCTAGGGTATCAGCGGACCGCCTACCCAGTTCTCACCGAGACTAAGTACAATCCTCAATTCAATAGCGAGCAAATACTTCAAATAACAAGATAAATTTATTATCCATCAATTCAGCAAAACATGTAAACCCTTAAACTTCATTAGACACTAGTACCTGTCCAAACTAAAGTTACAAATACAAAAGTTTATCCCTTCAGAACCTCATAAGTACAATCCAAAATAGAATAATTACATCAAAACACAGCTTTAAGTCTCCAAACCAAACATCCTAGAGCAAACTTTGGAGGCTCTTGTTCTCAACCCCTGCTAAGGAAAACAATGTAGGAAGGAATGAGCTAAAATCCCAGTGAGCGATCCTAATAACATGCAATCTTATAGTAGCAGTGTAACAATATATATATCAGTTAAGCACTCAATAGATCAATATAATTCATTTTGGAAGCATAAAATGTATAAAACACATAAACTGAGAAAACACTCAGTAAAAGGATACAATTTTCATTGGAAGCAGTTGCAGTCCATCTGGTCCATCACTCAACCCCCTACTCCTCTTTATAACTCCCAGTGGTAATACTCGAGTATGCCGTACACTACCCTAGGTTACCAACCTATCCGACCGAGTCTGCTTCTGGCTCGAATAGGTCGATAGTGAAGGGGGAAAGGCCTTGTTCAGCCTATGTGTTAGTACACATGGCCTACAGTCATGCACAAATAATATACAAACAGTGGGAAAGTAAACAGTTGAACAGTAAAATGAAAATTAGGTCGAGTGCGATAAAGTACACACTTGCCCTTCACATAATCATTGAAAAGCATTGAAAGGCATCTAACATGTCAAATGAGCAATTCATCATAAAGTATTTCACAATTTATTCACAAACATGCAAGGAACACTCACCGTGATTCAATTAAACAAGCGAGCAACTAAGAAGGTTAAACTTCGGTAGTTGGTTTGTCCTCGGCAAAGCCTTGGTCACCTGAACCAAATTTCAACTATTAAACACTAGCTAAGATAACTAAAGGTTAAAACCTTAACTTAACTACTAAAATCACCAAGACCATACTGCCACAGTTTCTTGTTCGGACCATATCTTAGGCTACCCTCATCGAAATTGGGCAAGGCCTACGGCTATGGAAATTAGACACGGATTACTACATTTCACTAGAGACTTTGCTCTGAGATTCATTATGTAGGATAGGCTAAAATGCGCGACAAAATGACACGAAGGAACAAAAATAGGTTATCAGTCTTGGAAAACAGCCATCTTCTCAGATTTCCTGGGATTGATAGGAAATGAATTAGCATGCAAGCCATATGCCGTTGGAAATCCCTTGAAGTCTAGTTTCAAACACCACTAACGGTGCTTGATTTTGACTCTTGAGCAAGAAAATATAGCCATTTGAACAGAGGGCGCAAAGCTGCCCTGACAGCAGAATTTTTCAGGTTTGAAGAGTAACTTTGGAGCATCATTTGAGCAATGAAATGATACTAGAAAAACACCAATTTTTGTACACACAAACCTCAGTATGTAAGCTACGTTTATACCAAAATTTAGACAAAAAATCATACGGGAAGGTAGTGATCAAAGTGACCAAAGTTGACTGAAATTGTGAACTCATTGCTGCCAAATATAAATCTTTTTCTTTTGAAACATTTGGTTCATCCAAAAGAGCCCTCATTCCATTCCATTTTCAAAACCAATACTCTAACAACATTTCTTGATCAAATGGTTTTAAAATGATAGCAAAATTTTGGACCATAACACCATCAAAACAGGGCAAAAGATTCGGGCAGCTTAAAAGCAGAATTTCCAGTTTTGTGCACTATTCTTTGAAAAATCATAACTTGAGTTTTATAAGTCCAAAAATTGCGAATCTTATACCTTTGAAAAATAAACTCAATGAACTAAAACTCTCAAAAAGATACTTATACAAGATTCAAATCGAAAACAAGTCAAATTTCAATTTAAAATCGCTGCTACAGTAAAAACAGGACATAACTGTCTTGATTTTTAGTCAGGTTTGAAAATTCACCAAAATTCACAGAGATCGAACTAACCCTTGAAATTTATACCACTGAAATAAATTGGATTCTAGTTTCAAACGATATAAATAGAACTCACTTTGGATCTTTCTACACCAAGTTACAACAGTTTTAAGAAACCTGTTTCACCAACCCTATCATACAAAAATTCCAGATTTTTGGTCATCACTTCATGAACTTTTAAAGCACCAATTAAGAGAGTTTCTTTGCTAGGAAAATGTCCACTTAAAGCTCAACATTCCAGCTCTCAAAATAGCCAAGAAACTCATGAAAAATTGCAACCAAAGTAGGTATAAAAATAGAGAAGAAACCGGCAGCATAACTTTCCTTCCTCCCTCGATTTTCCTTCCTCCTTTCTTCCTAACTTCCTAACTTTCATGAATTCAACACAACTCACTCCATCACACATACACACATCATAGCATCTTATCAACATCAAAATAGCCACACATTCAAGTCTTGTGGGAATCCAAGAGCCCACTTCAACAACCAAATCCAACAAGAATAAAATCAAGGAACTACAAAGGTTAAAGCTACATAAAATGGAAACAAGGAAACAAGGGTTTTGTTGAAATCAAAATACCTCTAATGGCTCAAGAAGAAACCCTTGTTTGTAATGTGTCTTAGCCCCCAAACAACCCCTCTCTTCAAGCTCCAAGCCGGCTCCCTCAAGGCAAGATAATCTTCAAGTTTCAAGTGAAGAAATGGAAGTTTTCTCAATCTTTTCTTGGCCAATTTTCTTGCTAGAATTGAAGTTGAAATTTGAGAGAAAGATGAAGGAGGAAGGTTGGCTGACATGAGATGGGAGAGAGAGTGATTTTGTGTGTTTTGGTAAAGTGGAAAAATGAAATGAAGAGATGACACAAAGCCTTGCTTTATGGTGCCCAAAGTCAACTTTAATGTGTGGCCAAAAATGCTCCATTTGGAGTTTAATTCCAATCACTCACTTCTAATCTCTCAAGTAGCTTTTCTTAATCAACTAATAATCATTCTTATTCTCCAAGATTACGTCACTCTCAGTCCAAATGTCTATCTCGAAAAATGTGCCTTTTCTCGTTTTTCACAATTGTGCGATAGAAAAATTAAATTGAAAGCTAAACATGGTTTTTAAAATAAAATGAGGTAATATATGGTGCAAATGCAATTAAAATGATTTAAATCAATTATTCACAGAAAATACATAAATAATTAAATAAATAGATCAAATAAAAATGAATTTTTGGGTCCTCACATGTACTTTATCGTGCTTGCATTTTTTGGATTGAATTATAGCCTTATTAAAAACTTGATTGATTGATTGTCATGACTTGATTGATTGATTGCTATTGAATGAGGGATACCAGAATTAAGTGCTACATCCGTTAGGGTGGAAGCCACCTCTAGAGTCCACGTCAGTACCTAAAGTATTGAATGAGGGGTGCCAGAGCTAAGTGCTACGTCCATTAGGGCAGGAGCCATCTCTAGAGTCCACATCCACCTGTATCATTTCATTGTGTGTTACTTGTTTGCTCTATGTGAAATGTTATTAATCGTACCTTCTTGATTGTTATATAGATTATATGTGCAACTTGGCTTGTATGTTGCATGATTTTTCTAGACACTCACTGAATTTCTAACTCATCCCAAAATATTTTATTTTCCCTCCACAGGGATCGAGATGAAGGAAAGCATGTGTAGTGATCCTTCTTAGTGTGACTGGCTGGATTATCTCTTGTACTATTTGTAATCTTGGACTGTTGGACTTTTGGTGTTTTTGGACTAGTTGGAAATGTAATTATTATTTTGGAAACCTTGAATTGTAATTAGTTAAGATCTATAATCTGATTGAGGAGCTGTAGTGAGTCCCGGTGAAAGTTGGGCAGGCGGTCCACCTAACCCTTTAGTTCACCTTAGGGGGAGATGGGGTCGTCATAGTTTAACTATGGAGAAATATTTCAGCACCCTAAAATAGTTTCTTAACACAATACTATTTAGCATGACTCAATCTCGTTCGTTTTTACTTGTATTTTCATTTTTGAAGTGTTAATATTGTTCGCCATTTTTCCAACAACTATTCCTACAAAACCAGTAAAAGGAAACTCTTTCCATGGATTTTGGCCAAGACATGGGGAAGTCAAGCTTTCAAATGCATGATGGAGCACATGGATGAACCTTGGTTCTAAAATCACACCAGCAACAAAAGCTTTAATGATGAAGAAAAAGTCATTTTCAGGCTCAAAGCTGGTATTCTCTCGCCCGAAATTGGAAGACAATCGCCAATTAAACTCACGACAAAAGATGAAGCCATTGCTCGTGATTTGTACTTGATGGCTAAACTCCTGTCTGCATCTTCCTAGTCTGTATCATAGGTGCAATGTGAGAGACACACGACTCTTTATGTGAATTCACATAAAATTAACATACTGATCATAGGACCCGTGGTTTAGTTTTGTAGTGCTAGTACTGGTTATTCTTCAAGGTAAGGTCTGTCTTGATACTGCTAGTACTGCTAGTTCCTTTGACGAAAAACTACTGTTCCATAGTAGTAATGTCTATTTTTGTTAATATTGCCGTGGAGTTTTGGAAACAATAGAACAAAATAAAAAACAAATATGGACTTCAGGCATTAGAAAGAAACAGGAATTTCCTCTATTAGAATTCACAAGACATGGCCAGAACCTTAACTATTTTCATCAGGAAATTTGATGGTTGAGGATTTGCTACTGAACAATTTTGGTAAATTTGTTGGAGGATGGATGTGGCTTTGACTGAAACTTAAAGAAATCCAATCTGGGTTTAAAGGCTATTTATTGATGACCGTACGTTCAAATCCCGTTGTCAATATGAAAACTATGTTAGTGGATGATTTATAAGAAATCCTATGAATGACCTATGGTTTAGAGACAGGTTCTGACCCGTGGTGGTGATGAAAACTGAATCTATCTAAATTTTTTATTATTAAAAAAAACGAGTTTTAAGGCACTTTTTGCAGGAAACGATTGTGCTTAGATGATATATATTATGAACACAACACATTAGTAAATGGACTAATGTTTCTTTTATTAGTGGACTCTCCTAAATGTTGGGCCAAATTCTTTTGAAACGAAACTGGCTCAAAAAAGTTATGACCCATTTAAAGCTACGTAATGTAATAGGGGCTCAAAATTTTTGTGCTAAACATATTTCTAATATTGAGATCCAATGTTTAAAGAAAGTATTTCATTGAAAAAATAATTACAACTAATTAAGCCAAAGGCTTATTGATGCCGGCTAAATAGATAGATCCATTGAATAAATTGTTTTTATTTAAAGCTGCTATGTTAAGAAGTACCTCCAAATTAAGGTGAATTGAGAAAACTTTTTAAAAAGAGAAACATGTCATGTTAACAAACTTTGTAATTCAAGTAACTTTTATGAATTTTTTAATGATTACAAACAAGTATTAGGGGTATCCGAGGAGTAGAATTGAATATAGTAACTACATTATAAGAAGTAACTAACGAATATTTTATGCTATATACTTTTAGGATTTAGGAAATTCTACAACTTACATGAGTGACTAATTATATCATATTGCACTAGAGTTGAGTGGTTCTACCACTTTGTAATTTCTAAAATTGTTTACCAGCAATTATTGTTGCTGAATTTGTGTTAATTATACAAAATTGGATCACGTATGATTATGCTCATATTTGAAATGTTATGAATATTTGGAGTGGCATGTTTTATGATGAAACCACATATTGTACGATAAATTCAAGTTATGCACGATTGGTATGGGTAAATGATAATAACCAAACTAGACTCTAAACAAACATGAGATACTTGGTAAGGATTATAATTCTGATTTTATGATCAAGTGAAGACCATAACAGCTGCTTCATCATATAATTATGTTCATGTAGATGAAATGAAGGCCATAGGAACTGCTTGACCAACCCTTCTAGATTGGTGTGTTTCTAGATTGGTGTTTAAACGCTAGGTTCAGTACTTAGAACAGATGAAACTATGCAATAATTTATGAGCCGTTGACATGTTAAAAGTTTTTGTGCATGATTACATGATTATGGATTTGATCATAGGCACGTTAATGATTATGATTCATGTTATGCGTGGTCCAGTGCACTGGCCACGGACATGGACGCATTCATGTATTTGTTAGATAAACTTGTTGCCACTCCTATTATGAATTATAAGAATGCCTATATGTATGATAAATGTTTTACTCATGAATGGGATAACTGTATGTGGTAGTGTGCTAAAGTTTTCTAAAATATAAATATATAAATAATTAAATAATTGAATAAATACACACACACATATACATAACTTGGTCAAACCAGTGATCCATTAGAGCAAGGAATTAGTTGTTTATACTAATGAAGGACAGTTAATTATTTTCGTTTTATGAAGAGATGTTTAATTGAGGTATGTAAACTCCTAGATTAATATGTTACATTTGGATAGTTATCAAATTTCGCACTTAAAATATTTTTATATTAAATACTATCTTGATTTATATTTGTAAAATTTATAAAGATTATGATGCCTTGTAAGTTTGAGGGAGATTTAAAAATAAGGCGAATATCTTGTGCCCGGCATATGAAGGCAAGGGTTACAACGTGCAATCTCCCAAAACTGCAAATGGGGACAGTACTACAAATGCTAAAAATAGAGACACTTTAGCTTTAAAAGAACTCTTCTTTATTATTGAAGAATGAACAGAAGGATGAAGAAAATGTTGTTCTAGTGATCAGACACAACAAGACTGTTTACTTCAATAAAAGGGATCATTTTAGAAACTATTATGAGTTTTGTGACAATTTTACTTTGCATCTCCTAATGTTTCTACTATTTCACTTTCCTACCTTATCTACGCAACAAATGCAAGTATAAAAATACAGATGCTTATGTGTCCAAATTACACTTGGATAGCTCACAAAAAATGACTATCTTAAATCTAAGTTAGGAAAAATTCTTGAGAATGTTTGCTTAAAAAAGAGAGAGACGAGATTAGCTAAACAAAGCTATTCAAAGAAATAATATTTCAAGTCTTTTCTTTTTTTGAAAAGAAAAATTCAGCCCCTACTATGGATATTAAATTCAATTTTACCCATACATGATGTTTGCTTAAGGCTAATGGGAAAAATAAGTCTCCTCTATGGAATTTTTGTTGATCATTTCTCACTAGAAAATTATTTTAATTACCCATTTTATTCTCCTTAAATGCAAAAAAAAAAAAATGCCATCATTCTACTAGTTTCAACAAATGAAGAAAAAATATTCCTTGCTACATCACTCTTAACGAAACAAAAAAGAAATAATTAAAAAGAGAAAATAAAATTTGTAAAGTTCATTCCAAATTAACAAACAACTGTGACTTCTCCTAGAACCCTAGGGTATCAGTGACTTGCCCAACTCGGGACTCGATAGCTAATATAAACCAGCAACCCACATCTTACAAAACTAAAACTTCCAAATTCAAAAGTCAACCAACATATATACATAAGTTTCACACCACCATTCCAACTTAAAACATAACAGGGTATTTAAGGATACAAAATCAACCTCTAAACTTATCCATGATAGGGTTTGCTAGTACATTCTCCCTTAAACAAAAGTACAACAAAAACTTAAACTACTTGTACGTACTTCCAATCCTAAACTCAAGCAAATCCCCCTGCTAAGGAAAACAAAAGGAAAAATAGGGTGAGCTAAAAGCCCAGTGATGTTCCAAAAGATAGGCATGCAAAATAGCAATTAACATATTTGCACCTCAAAGATTTTGATAAACAATCACACTAGCACATTTGCAATAAAATTTGGAATTTCAAGTATAAGTACAGAGATGATCACAGTAGCACTGTCAACCAGGAGATGGTGCCTATGCACTACTCAAGCCGCTCGACTCGGAGATCAGTGCTCACGAGGAGTTCAGCACTCAAGCTTCTCTTACTGGAAGATCAGTGCACAAGGATTGTGAGGACCCCAAAATTTTATTTTTATTTGACCTGTTTATTCAATTAATTATTTAATTTCTCTAAATATTTGTTTAATTGTTTTAAATCATTTTAATTGCATGTACACCATACATTACCTCATTTTATTTTAAAAACTATTTTTAAACATCAATTTGATTTTTCTGTCACTTAATTGTGAAAAAAGAAAATGGGCACGTTTTTTGAGACAAATATTGGACTGAGTGGCGTGCGTTGGAGAACAAGAATGATCATGAGTAGATTAAGAAAAGCTAATTGAGGGATTAGAAGTGAGTGATTAGGATTAAACTTCAATTGGAGCATTTTGGGTCACAAATTTAAAGTTGATTTTTGACTCCATAAAGCAAAGTCTTATATTTCTTCTTCCTTTGACTTTTCCACCTTACCAATTACACAAAATATCTCTCTCTTCTCCCTCTTAGCTGCCGCACCTCCCTTTCCCAATTTCCCCTTCTTTTCATCTTCAAAAACCTCCATTAAACCTTCACAAATCAACTCCAAAACTCCATCAATCATCCAAGGGGAGCTTGAGTAGTCTTCCACACTACAAACTTGGAGCTTGAGGAGCACCAAGAGAGGGAGGTAGAACCGGTTAGGGGCTTGGAAAGGAAGGAGTCTTACACATCTCAAGCTTGAATTTCCTTGAGCTATTTGAGGTAAAAGTGCTCCAACAAAACCCTAATTCCTTTGCTCTAATTGTTTAGTTTTGAAGCTTGTAGCTTCTTGTTTGTTTTTGAGTTGGTTTTGGGTGGTTGAAGTGGGCTCTATGAACTCCCACCTTTCTTGTTATAGGACTGCCATGATGTGTGTGTGTGTGTGATGGAATGAATTTGTGATGAATTCATGGTAGTTGGAAGGCTAGGAAGAAAAGAAAAGGAAGGTTATGCTGCCGGTTTCACTTTAGCAATTTTTATGCCCTGTTTTAGCTACATATTTTCATGAGTTTCTTGGCTATTTTGAGAGTTGAAATGTTTGTCTATATGTATGTAAATTTATTTGCAAAAATCATTCCATTTGGTGTGTCAAAATCGCATGAAAAAATGAAGTTAAAATCTGGAAAACAGTTTCCAGATTTATCGAACCTTGCTGCCCTGATATCAATTGCTCTGTTCACTGTCTTCCTGTGTGATTTTTTAGCTAAATTTTGGTAAAAATGTAGCTCATATACTGAGGTTGTTACCTGCAAAATTTGGTGTTTTTCCAGTACCATTTCGTTGCTCAAATGATGTTTCAAAACTGCCTCTTTAATCTGGAAAATCTTCCCCAGCTTTGAGCACTGTTTGAGTTCATTTCGGTTTGACATTCATTTGCTTGAATTTATGGCTGAAATTTGGTATGAATCTAGTTGATATATGGAAGTATTAGTTTACCAAATTTGACAATTTTTGGACTTGAATCCGTCGCTCAAAAAATGTCTTGAAAACTGCCCTGTATCTTCGCATTTCCAGAAATTGCAGAATTGCGAACTGCCCTTGTTTGAACTGTTTTCATTTCATGCTCGGATGTCGGAATTGAGTTCCATCAGTGGTTGTTGAAACTCCTTATGTAATACTATATTGTGTACGAATTTCAGAGGTTAACTAATTTTTTGTAATTTTTGGCGAATTTTCAAAGTGCTCTGGATGTCCAGCCTGATAAGCACTGTCTCTTTACTGTAGCAGACTGTTTAATAAAAATCTGGGTTAATTTCGTCCATAATTTTAATTTGATGTCTTCTGCAAAGTTTTAGAGCTTTCAAATAGGTTTCCAACGGTACCAAATGAGCAAAATTCCGACTTGTATAACTCAAGTTGTGATTTTTCAAAGATTTCTGCTCAAGTAGTAACTTATAGAACTTGATTTTCTTGAACGAGTTTTGGTTGATAAACTAGGAACTTATTTTCATCGCTTCTTAAATATTTTAGGAGGTGGTGCTGAATTACAAAGTGATCCAAACTTGAACTCCGAGAACCTTGATTGATCGCGTGAATAGCTCTCACTTATTCTCAATAATTGGTGAGTGTCCAAGTGCATGTTTACTTGCTTTAAATGATGTTAATAAATTGAAAGCATGATTGTGTTCCTCGGTGAGCGTGTACTTTATCGCGCTCACATTCTTGAATTGTCTCAAAATGAGCTTAACTGTTTAAATGGTTTCTTGTTCAACTGCTTGACTTGATTGATTTGTTTAAATTGTTTATAACTGTGGGGACACCCAAACCCCATCGGGGATCCCTTCACTGTCCGACAGGGGCTAGGGCAAGGGTTGGAAAACCATGGGTTTTACTGTTTAAAATGCGTCGGTTGGAATGAATCCACCGACTTGGCATACTCATAGTGGGTTGCCAAACACTTTTCAAATTTAGGAGTTCGGGCCCGGTCAAGGGGGTGTAAGTAGACGGGAAAGGGAGAAAAGTGATGAATATGGACGTGAGAGTGAGTGGTTGTGGTGTCAACTTGAATTGATGCGGGTGAAGAAAATAATTGCAGAGAAATGCGGAAACGTGGAGCCAGCAACTGTATCCTTTAAATTGTATTGTTTAAAAGCTTTATTGCTAAATTCACTGTTTGGCTCTTTTATTGTTTTATTAATCTATTTAATTGCTTGGAGTTGCCTGTGCATGTTTTCTTGGCCTCACTGAGCGTTAGCTCATCCCAATTGTTTTCCTTAACGGGTTTGGTGAGGCACGTGAATCGAAAGTTAGTACTTTTATAGGATTTCCCCTTTTTGTGTAAGATTGAAATTAATGGATGAATTTGATGGTTTACGATATTTTGGAGTTTTTATCAATGTAATTTTGAAGAAATTTTGGGGTCTGTGTTTTGTGAGAGTTTATTAGTAATTTTAATATCTTATATTTATGACTTTACGAATGAATGTTTGGATTAATATTTGGGAATTTGTAGTGAGTCCTGGCGAGAGTTGGGCAGACAGTCCGCTGATACCCTTGGGAGAGGTGGGGCTGTTACAAGGATCACTTAAATAACAATTTAAATATAAAAGGATACAGATGGTTCTCAGGAGCCAAGTTCCACAGCAGCAACTTGATCCAAGTCCGTTGACACTCCGTCAACCAAGGAAATGCAAGAATTAATGTCCAGTAGAACCCCACTCATCAGCCATACCCGTTCACCCATTCTCCCACCTTAGGAGCCCGAACACCAACACAGGAGGTAATACCTGAGTATACCAAAAACAAGAAAGGATCAAGGGCATCATTAGTCTACTCGACCAAGCCCTAGCGGCTCGACCAATGAGCGATGGAGTGGACTCCAATCACGAGTCCCAAGAAGCTGATAACAAGATTAGCCCTTGTGATATCACACAAGTGGCCATTTCATAGGCACAGGTACCAAGCATAGGTAAACAAGTTTCTAAACAGATTAGTCGATGGGATATTACCCAAATGACTCACAGATCAAATATAAGCAAGGGCCAAATCCACAAGTATCACGATATCAAGGATATATAGTTCAAGCAAAAGAAATCGAGTGTGATAAAGTGCACTAGTCTCGATCATAATAACACAAGAGAGTGTCCAAGCCAACAGATTTCAAGTAGTTCACATAATCAAGTAGGTGAAGATTAGACAATCCAACTAGTCACATTTAACAAGTAAACAAGCATTGGAACACTCACCAAGCAAGTCAAGCAACTCAAACGCTCACGCCTTGATCACCCTCGTTACCTCCTTCGACCTATGTATATTCAAGCATATACCATCATCAACTCAAGCAAAACAAAATAAATGCAACCTAATCAGTGCAAAAAATAACGCTACTAACTAATGCATCTCACTAGGAAATTCTAGGGCGATTCAAGTCACAAAATGATGAAACATTGAAGGTTTAGTGGATTCACAAGTCAAGTAGATATTTAGAATGAAATAAACGCGCAAAGATTCAAGAAACTTCAAGGTTCAACCAAGAGCAAGTTTATGACAAAACTAGAATTCGGGTGTATTAGTGGCCACTGCACAGTCTTGGGAAAATGGACATATCTTGGTGTAGAAAAATCAAAATTGAGTGCCGTCAGTGGTGTTAGAAACTAGACTCATAGGGCTTTCCAACGGTATATGGATCAGCTCCTAGTTTGTTTCCTATCAATACCAGAAAGCCTGGGAAATTGACTATTTTTTTCATTTCTGACGAGGTGCAGGACAGAATTTTCTGTTCAAAAGTTGGTGTAATTCAAGAGGTTTTCACCCTTCAAGATAGATTGATTTCACTCCAATTTGATACACAAATGTCTTAACAAGGTTTCTCAACAAGGATTAGTGAAGATTGAGCAAGAAGAAATCACAAAATAAGAGGAATAGAACCACAAACTTCTTCCATTTTCTTTAAAGTTCAAAGTAACTTCTATGCCTTTCTAGCATGCATATGAAAGAACATCAAGCACTTTCCTCAAAGGAATAAGCATCATAGCCTAGTGATTAATGTTAATCCAAATATCAAACACCTTGTAGGCATGAAATCAAACCCATATTCAAGTTGCAACTACAAGCATTCAAGCCCAAAAACTAGGTTACCATGCATCAATCTTCCATAAACATCACCAACAACCTTCATTTAACTAACATCAAAAATCATAGAACTAGGGTTTTGGATAGAAAATACCTTATCAAGCCAAAGAAGTAACTCTTCACATAACCAAAATCTTTACCCTACTAAGCTTGAGGTTTGATGGTTTAGGGTGCTACCAACTTCCTCTCTTGATTTCCTAATAAACTAAGCAAGGTATTGGTTGATTTTTGGATGAAATCTCCTCTCTTTTCTCCTCTCTTAGGTTCGGCCACCACCAAGGAAAAGATGAAGAAAATGTGTGTTTTTAAGAGATGAGTTTGGAGGGAAAAGAAGTCATCAAGTCAAGGTTTAAATGCTAGGGTGACAAGTGGCGACTTCTTGGCCATTAGCTAACAAAATCTCACTTAATTGCTTTCTAACTCCTCTAATTTGATTTGGTCTCCAATTAACCCCAACATACCCTATTTTCTTAGCAATTAAGCCATGCAAGAAATGCTCACTAATTCTAAAATGGAATTTTTGAGAATTCATTTAATCAACCAACGAAAAATGCACTTAGTGAAAACATGCCACAAATGCACTAAAGAAATTTATATGCACTTGAATAAATTAAAGGGTAATGTATGCATGAATTTTATTATTATATTTTTTTTTCTTTTTTTTTTTTAGGGCTCTCACAACACACTGTGAGTTTTTATCAAAATCTATTATCATTAATCATTCTATGATACTGATAGTGATAATAATTGTGAAACTCAAACCAAAGCGGCTTTAATACCAATTATCTGCTTGGGCAAGATATATGTTTTCAAAAGCTGTGCAATGGGATCACGTGAAGTCTTTGGAAGGCTTCGCTATAACCTCCTACCTCTTTCCGATCTATCATTAATGAATAATTGTTCAACTTTTTTCTTTTTTTTTTTGCAATTTCAATTTTTTTTACTTAAATAATGATACTAAATTTGTAGCATTTTAGATGGATTCATTAGGTAGATGGGTTGACTTTTTTTACATTAAAACTCAACATACTTCAAGGGCATTGAAAATTTAAACGTGCCAAGGGAAATTATTAAAAATCTCAATGTCAGATATCTCAAATGATCCCTTTACAAACTACGAAGTACTCTATTGAGCGACTTTATTTAGTAGCCAGCGAGACAAATGCAGTTAGACAATAATAGGCAACAAGACAAATGATCTTGGACTCAACTAAGCGTGGAGATTTAAAAATTGAAAAGCAAGAAATGGTCAAATTCCAAATGATTTGTTTTAAGGGTGAGATTCCACAAGAATGATAAGAAAAGCTATTATGTTTGAATACAATCAACTAACTAAGCAAGATTTAAGCGTTAATTTTTGTTACTAGCTGCATAAGTAAAAATGTGATGAGGCGTCAGCTTATAAAAATTTAAGCAAGATGGAATGCAAAAAAAGATTACATGAAAATCAGGACAAATTAGTCTAAATATTTTTTTTATTATTTATTGTAGTGCTTTCTACACTGTGATGGGAAATTCCTCAAAATATTGTTATATTGGAATTTTATCTGGAAAGTGTTGCTGAATTTTTTTTTTTAGCAAGTGCGGCACCAGTAGCAATTTTTTTTTCATTTTGGGAGCAAAAACTGGGAGGGCCTTTACTACAATTTGGGAGAAAAATTATGCCTGACTCAGCACTGCAATGTGCGGCACCAGAGACACAAAAAAATCTATATCTGGTAAAGTGCGGCACTAGACAAAATTTTTTGGTGTCTCTGGTGCCGCACTTCGACACGGGCCACCACTAACAGCTAGTTTTACCTAGTCACTGGATGCCAATATCCAACGGTTAGTTGACACTCCCATGACCTATAAACCCCTCCCTCCCCTCCCCTACCTTCTCTCAATTCACAATTCATCCTTCATTCTCTCACCTCCTAATAAGGGTTTTTCTTTACTTTTCAAATCTTAAAAACCTTTATTACCCTATATTACCGCAATTATACGGATCGTTTATTGAGTATAGGGAAATAAGGTGTCGATCCCACGAGGAACTATGGTTTTGCAAACACTAAAGTTTAATCACTTACTTTATTATCTAGAAAACAATTAAAGGAAGGCAATCAAAGTAAAGGAAAGCTAGGTGGTACTACCGACCTTAGCAACAAGTAAAATAAAAGGGAGAAAGCGGTGAACCGACCTAAGGAAGAAGGATTAAGAAATTAAAATCGACCGCTAGGTGTCGAAGACATCCAATTGGTGGTAGAAAGGAAATAATAAGAAAGCAAGTAAAGAAATTAGAGAGTTAAGTTAGAGAGTTTTTAGATCAAGTTGGAGGAATCCTAGAGTTTTAGAATCCCTTGTTATGTTTAGATTAGAAGTTAGTCAAGTTTATTATGTCCTTTCTCCAATGATTTGCTAAGGTATAACTTCCTTTTGCATGCCATCACTTTTGTTAATAGTCATGTGTAGTGCAAACTCTCATTTAAGATGAGCTAGTCACTCAGAATCGCTTTCGCCAATTCCTTAACTCCTTGGAATCTTCCTTGACTTATTTTCATAGAGAAAAGAGAGAAACAAGTTAAATAAGCTCAATGAAGTTATAGTATGAAACCACAACCAACCAACTATATTCACTACTTTTGTGAGAATATAAGTTAGTGTTTAAGAACTTAGATCTTATTAAAGGCAAGTTTTTCATTGCTCATTAACATCAAATCATTTATAGTTGGTAGCTAATCAACCATAAAGCATAAGCACAAGTCTTAAACTAGCAAAATCAAGGAGGACATAAATAACTTAACTACTTCATAATCACAACTAAAACAAGTTCATCTTAACTCTAGGATTTAAGAGGCTTGGTTAGACATCATGTTAAGAATATCTAAGTATAAAACAAACTTGCACAAAGCCATGAAAGTAAAGCACAAGAGACAAAGTAAAGGAAGAAGGAATTCTTATTCAATTTCTTGAAGTTTGAATCCTTGAACTTCTTCACAAGTTGATCTCTCAAATACAAAGTGCAAGAGTCCTCACAACTATCACTTTTAGCTCTCTTTAGAAACTACACACTAAGAAATATAAGAACTAGAGTTAAAACTAATGAACTAAAGCTATTCTCTAGTCTTTCTTTTCTAGTTCTACCACTACTTCATACTAATTCCTCTCTTTCTTCTTTTTTTCTTTCTTGTCTACAAAAAGCCCTATTTATAGAAGATTGAATTCATAAACTTCCAAAACTTCCTCATGTGAACACAACAAAAATTTGGCTTTTTAAAAGTCAAGGAAAATGGCTTCATGAATCTTCATCCTTTGAAATGCCTTCAAAGTGTCTTCATGCATTGAATCCATTGAATTCCAACATCAAATGAGTTGTAAAGTTGGTGCAAATTGTGTTTTGGATTAGCCATGAGTTATTTTTTCAATCTCACAAGATTCTTCACGCAACTTGCAGCTGAAATTCGTCTGAAAATTAAGTTGGAAGTGAGCTAGAAATTCTGGAATTCGGTTGCAACTTGCAACTGTCATTTTCCGAAGATCCGCGAGGTGGATCCGCAAGACATAGGCTCACGGATCCCATTGCGGGTCGTCTCCCCTGTCTCCACTGAGACGGATTCGCAAGCTGCTTTATTTTCTCCAAATGTTGCATCGCGTATTGGGTCACGAATCCTCTTAAAATTTGCAAAATTTGATTTTTCGTTGTGAAATTGATGCGTTAAATCCTCCAACTTTTGATCCTTTGATTCCTTGATATTTGAATTGCATTTTGCCCATCTCAATTTGGAATTTTATCAATTTCGGATATTTCAATTTTCCAACTTTCCGTCCAAGTTTCTTTGCAATTATCCACTCATTTTCACCTCATTTGATAATTGAGCCATTAATCCTACAAAAACATGAAGTTTTCACCACATTAATCCATAAAAATGCATTCTTTCTATTTAATCCATAAAATGCAAAACTTTACTAGAAACCCTAGTTAATTAGCCATTAAAATAACTAAAACACACAAAAACTACATAATTAAACCTATTAAAAGCGTGCAAGATATTGACTTATCACCTCCCATCTCCTCTCAATTCATATTTGATCATTGGAGTCATACTTTCTCTCAAGTTGGTGCTGCCAGAAGGTCTAGGCATAGAGTGGACAGACAGAAGACGAGATAATTGTAGTAATTGTGGTGGTCGGGGCTTGAGGATAGATTGGAATAGTTGTCGCACATCCCATTTGCAGTGAGTCAAGTAAGTAATTATTTAATTATTTACATTGCCATTATACTTTAAGCGAATAATTAATTACAATACATGTCTATTTCATTAATTACATGTCTATTGCGTGTCTATTTAATTAATTACATGTCAATTTAATTGCAATACAAGTCTATTTAATTATTACTTGTATATTTAATTCATTACATGTATTATTGCAATACATGTCTTTTTAATTAATTACATATCTATTTGATTAGTTACTTGTCTATTTAATTGCAACACGCGTCTATTTACATGTATATTTAATTCATTACATTTCTTATTGCTATGTATTTAATTAATTACATGTCTATTTACTTAATTACATGTCTATTTGATTAATTACATGTCTATTTAATTGCAATACATATCTACTTGATTAATTACATGCATATTTAATGAGTAAATCTTACCTACATTGACTGTGTATACGCTATCACTGTTGGATCCATAACAACTATGCAAAATTTGACTTTGAAATCCAAATTTTGCACATGTGTCATGAATCCAACGGTGATAGTATATACACTGTCAGTGTAGGAAAAATTAATTCATATTTAATTCATTACATGTCTATTTAATTAATTACAATACATGTCTATTTAATTGCCACTCTATTTACTTAATTACATGTATATTTGATTAATTACATGTCTATTTAATTATTTAATTGCATGTGGCAAATTTATAAAAACATAATTATATCCATTGTATATGAAATTGCAATTGCATATTATCTTTAATATTATATTTGAAGTCAAGTTACTCAGTATATTGTATTTATTATCTTGTATTAGAATTTTGAGATAGCCACTATAGAGTATATGGAGATATAATCATATATTAGGGTATTTATATAGTTGTGCTTAATTAAATTATAGTGTATGTAAATAAATCAATTTATACAATAGTTAAAATAATATAGAGATGTTTGTACATGGTTGCAAATAGATGGGAAAACAAATACAAATTAATAAATTACACCCACGCGTCTATAAAATTATTATATATTCTTATTTATTTGTTGCGAAGTACAATAATGTAATGTAATTCACCATAATCAATCAAATAAGGTCATTTGTGTGAGACCCCGATTTTTTCCAATTTTTGGAAAATATTAAATAATGTTAATTATAGTAATTATTGTTTGCCAAGGTGTTTATATGGTTGTTTTACTTTTTAAAGTGTTTGGTTTTAACTATTTTGTTTTCCAAGTTTGAAAACCCTAATTTGAAATTAAAACCCTAATTGGTGTTAATTGAACAACTTTAATTTTTTTTTTGAAACCCTAATTTATAGTAAAACCCTAGTTGTATATGAAACCCTAATATGTTTTCTCAAAACCCTAACTATATGTAAAAATCAAACGTTTGTTATTTCATGAATTTTCGGTGTGAACTTGTAGGCCCACGAGAGTTGATTACGGTAATTGGGTGATTAGTGACCTAGCTAGGTGTAATTAAGTATTATTGGATTAAGTTGGATTTACAACTTATGGACTTAATTGATAGGAAAAGAAATCACTTGGGGCAAGAGTGAAATACAACTCAAATGGATGGATCATTATGGCATGACATGGTTGACCAATGACTAAACTGATTGACTAAGCATAAATATCTAATGAGCTTGATCTATTAGTCACTTGAGAAGCAATAGGAATCGGGTGCAATGTAACGGCCTCGAATTTAAAAATAATAACAATAATAATAATAATAATAAATAAAATAATTAATTTTAATTTCAAAAAAAAATTTGAAAATTTATTTATTTAATTATTTCTTTAATTATCTTGTGAAATTCGATTTTATCCTCGTTTATAATGCCTCATTTAATTTTAACTCTATTTTCCTGTAATTTACATCTCGAAGCATTTATTAGTGGTAAAATGTCAATGGCAAGTTTTTCGAAATGTCAAAGGCACGTTTTTCGAGGTAAATTCAGGCTGTGAATGAACTAGTGGAGATAAGTAGGGATGATCACTGATAAGTTGGAAGTGCGATTAAATGACTGGATTTGGGTCATTGAAGGTGATTAATTAGGGTTTTGAAATTTTTAGTTAAGGTTTGGATTAACCTCGTTAAACTTAGAATTTCAACTAATTATTTCTTCCAACCGATTCCTTCTAGCTCCTACGGAAATTTTCCTATTCTTTTCCCCCCCTCCTAGCCGAAAGTTAGCCCTTAATTTCAAGCATAATTAAGCCCTTAATTTTCCCTCCAAATAGATAAGAATGGCCTTAATAGTCAACCTTCATTAAGGCAAGACAAGACTTGTGTCTTATCTTCCTTTCTTCCTTATTTTTTTAAAAAAAAATTTTGGCTAAAAACCGGTGCATTTCTTCCTCACTTCACCCGAACTCTCTCTTCTTCCTTCTCATCATTTTCCATCGATTTTTCTCCTTCATTTCTTGCAAAAATCACCAACAAAAAACATCATCACTCTTGGTTTGAGCTTGAGCTTGGTGGAAGGACTTGGACTAGGAGCATTTGGAAGCTTTTGTTTGGCATTTCCTTGGAGAACTTTCACTCATTTCTTGCAAGAGGTAAAACTAGAAACTTGAACTTCCTTTCATCCATTTCATTTGAAAGCATGTTGTTAGGTTGGGTTGTTGAAGGGTTTTAGAAACCTTGACTTATGTGTTTAAAGTTTTGAATATGAAGTTGATTTGTGGAATTTGATGACCATGAGCAAGAAACGGTGGGCTCTTGAATTCCCACCAAATGTGTGAAATTGATTGTTAGATGGTTAGATGATGTTATCTAGGTGTATTATGTGTAATGATGATGGTTAAAGTTTGATGAAAACAAAGAGGAAAACCGCTAAGGAAGAAAAAATTTGGGGTTGAATTTTCTGATTTTTCTTTGAATTTTGTGGCTATGTTTTTGGCTAGTTAAGAGGCTGAAATTGATGTTTAAGTGATGAATGTTAAGCTGTTATTTTGTCCCACAAAAAGCTCTTCAAGAGTTGATGTTTTGAGGGTTGCTAAGTTGCAAAGTGAAAGCTGGAAAATGAGGGGTAATGCTGTCCGAATTTTGAGGATTTATTTTGTGATATTCTTGCCAAAATATGTGACCATTTTTGATCATCAATAGGCTTAGGAAGTTCAATACTAGCTTGGTTTCGAAAATTAGGCAAATTGGTAGTGATTTGAGGCATGAACTAGATGATATAATTGAAGGATCAAAATTTTCCAGTTTTGAATGAATAAGTTGGACGAAATTGAGACACGTAGAAAACTGCCTTCCCGATGGTATTTTAAGTTGAAATTTGGTGTGAATCTAGTTGATATATGGAAGTATTAGTGTACCAAATTTGACCATTTTTGGACTTGAATTCGTCACTCAAATAGCAACTTGAAAGCTGCCCTGTATCTTCATATTTCCAGAACTGCAGAATTTCGAACTGCCTCTGTTTACACTGTTTTCATTTCATGCTCGGATGTCAGAATTGAGTTCCGCCAGTGGCTGTTGAAACTTATTATGTAGGAATATATTGTGTATTAATTTCAGAGGTTAATTAATTTTCTGTAATTTTTGGTGAATTTTCAAAGTGTGCTGGATGTCCAGCCTGACGAACACTGTCATTTTACTGTAGCAGAATGTTCAACGGAAATCTGGGTTAATTTCGTCCATAATTTTAATTTAGTGTCTTCTGAAAAGTTTTAGAGCTTTTAAAGAGGTTTCCAACGGTACCAAATGAGCAGAATTCCGACTTGTATAACTTCAGTTATGATTTTTCAAAGTTTTCAGCTCAACTCGAGAAATTGTCGAACTTTCGACTTTTTGAATTAAACTTAACCAGTGATTAGGAAAACTCATTTTTGTTCTCTTTTTATTATTTTAGGGCAAAGTGTTGAATTTGCGACTGACCAAAACTTGGACTCCGACCCCTACTTTGTCGGTGAGTTTTCAATGCATGTTAAAATGCTTTCATTGGAACACTTTATGTATGCACGTGCTTCATGACTTGTTATTTGATTGGAATGTGAAATTGAGAAGTTAATAGACCGCTCACTTAAAGGAGAGTATACTTTATTGCTCCCTTTTTGTAGAGTCGGAAATTTGATTTTTGCATGTATTAAACTCGGGGAATGATAAACGTGAAATGTACTTACTCTTGGCCGTGTGCCTTGAGTAAATTCCTGTTTACTGTATATTATTGAATTATGTGGCGTGCGGGCCCGGTAGGGGGAGTAAGGTGGATGGAGTTGGCGTGAAGAGTCGTCTACTTGGTTTGAAAGTCGACGGAGTGTCAACTACGATATTTGCTCGTAAAAAGTGGAAATTGGCTCCTGAGAGCCCCCGTATCCTCACTGTGTGTTAATTGAATTTGTTTATGTGTTTTAATTATTTACTTGCAATTTTACCGCTTTAAGTGCCTGTGCATGAATTTTGAAAACTCACGAGCTTTTTAGCTCACCCCCGTTCCCTTTTATTTTCCTTAACAGGTGAAGAGAATCCCGAGGCGTAGCTAGGGCTAGCGTCGCGTTTTTTTTTCTTTTTTGATCTCGAGTACGAAGCTACATTTTGTATATTTGTGTGATGTTTAGTACTTTAAGTTTCTGGAAGTGTATGAGCTTTGGCTCGAGGATTGTAAATATGTGAAATGGATGACTGTAAATTTTAAGTTAAATGCTATTCTCAGTTTTAGTATTAATGTTATGTTAATTGGGGAAATTGCACGTTTAAGTTAGTAATGATTTGAATGCATGAGTCCTGGCGAGAGTTGGGCAGACAATCCGCTAACCCCTCTGGTTAGCCTTAGGGGGAGGTGGGGCTGTTACAGGTGGTATCAGAGCCTAGGTTAGAAGTCTATAAAGGAAATTTTTAAAAGTTCTTTTAGAATGGTTTCTTGTATTTTAAGTTTGATATTTTAGCTACTTTGAATATTGAAAAGTCCTAACTTTAAGTTTTGATTTTTGGTGTAGGTATGGAAGGTGGTAATGGAGCTATGGGAGCTAATGGGCAGGGGGCTAATGGTCATGAGCCACCTGCTAGGCCAGTACGGTATAGAGTGAGTGGGGACGACCACACCAGCCTGTTGTTCACCCCACGTCGAGGGGGAGGTTCGAGGTGCCCGTGTAGGAGCCGGTACTCCTACTCTAATGCCGTGGTTTTATCTATGGACGATGAGCGTCGGGAGTTACTGGATGCCACTAGAGAGCTGCAGGAGGAGAACATGGTGGTGAGAGATATCATGGCTAATCGTCAGGAGCGGATCCGAGAGTTGGAGGATCGGGTCGAGGTACTGGAGAACCGGGTGGACACCGAGCGACATAGGACTAGGGCCACTCGTGATCAGGTCCAGAGGTTTCGGGCCCGACTTGAAAGGATGTCTGACGAGGTCCATGAGCGATCTGCTAGGATTAGGGCTGGCCTCACCACCCTAGAGGATACTGTAGCTAGCTGATGTGATTGCAGAGTCTATGCTTGATGGGGCCTTTGATGAGGACTCGTCTGAGGCGGAGCCTTACGAGGATATCCTGATGGGGGACGACCCTTCGGAGGAGGAGGAGGACCCGTCTGAGGGTACCCCACCTGGTGGTCCTACTGAGAACTAGAGGAGCAGTCTTAGATTCTTAGGATTAGGGTTTTTATTAATCTGTTGTAGAAAGACTTTATTAGGGGGATTCTCGTCCCTGGGATGCATGTTTATCTATTGCTTTCACCATTAAATTTTGTGTGGTAAATTGACCGTGAAAGCACTTTTTGTGTACTTTTTGTGACAAACATGCCACTGTAGTGTACTGAATTCCCACGGCTATATAAATGAAAATTTGGTTAATTTTAGAAAATTCTCTTATTTGCTTCTCGATTTAATTTGTTAAATTATTTATTTTATTTTGTATTATTTCTTTACATTTTCTTTTCTTTTATCTCATTTTACCTTGTTCCGTATTATCATGTATTAAATTTTATTTTATATTATATTTGTGCTTAATTATGTCTACCTATTATAGAAAACATGGACGGTAGACGAGGCCGAGGCCGAGGTAGAAGGTCGAGTCGAGGCCTTGAGCGGGACAACCCCAAAATGAGGGAGACGACCGAGGGTCAGCAGTTGACCAAGGTCAAGGACGAGGTTTGGGACAATGTCAAGGGGTAGATTTCGGGGAACAAGTGGCGACTGCCATAAACCAGATAACGGGCATTTTGGCTCGTATGATGGACCAACAAGGTCAGGGTCCAGTCAATCAGCCTGGGGGCCACGAGGGTGGCGAGGATAGGGCATTAGAGCGATTCCAAAGGTTCGCCCCACCTAAGTTCTTTGGGGGACCTGATCCGGAGGTCGCTGAGGGGTGGTTGGAGCGAATTTATGATATCTTTGGTACCCTGAATTATACAGAGGAAAGGCGAGTATCTTTTGCTACCTTCCAGTTTGAGGGAGCGGCCAGATCATGGTGGAACATGATTCGGGCCAAATGGGATAGGGACCAAACTCCTAGAACTTGGGAGAATTTTACTCGGGAGTTTTATTCTAAGTTTCTTCCTCCCATGGTACAAGAAAAGAGGGAAGATGACTTCATTAAGTGTCGACAGGGGCTTCTGAGTGTGGCGGATTACGAGGCCCAATTTACCAGATTGTCTAAGTTTGCCCCAGAATTGGTGGCTACGGAGCCAAGAAGAATTAGACGTTTTATTCAGGGCTTGAATTTGGAGATTCAAGAAGGGTTAGTGGCGGCCTAGATTAACAGTTTTAGTGAGGCTATTGAGAAAGCCCAGAGGATCGAGACCGCCAAGGCTCAACTGAAGAGCTTTCATGCCAAGAGGAGTACCTTCTAGTAGTGGGGTCCAATGGATTCAGTGCCTCCAAGTTTGGGAGGGGCTCAAGTGGGGCCAGTGCCTCGGGGACTTCTAGGGGAACCTTTCCTCGAGGAGGGGCATCTAGAGGGTCTATCGGTAGAGGCCCAGGAGGTATTTCTGAGAGCCAAGCCTCCAATTCAGGTCTTACGTGTGGTTTTGTGGAAAACCAAACCCGCCAATGAATGTTGGAAGAAGCAAGGAAAATGCCTAAGGTGTGGAAGTTCAGACCATCAAATATCTTCCTATCCTCAAACCGAGATCGGGTGGTGCCAGTGAACCCGAGCCAAGCTAGTTCGGTGGGGAGTGGGACAAGAGTACCATTTCAGTCTATCATTGGATCACCAAGAGGTGCATCGGCCAAGTGGTCGAAGGTACCATTCCCCTCTTTCATCGCTTAGCTAGAGTTTTAATTGATCCCGGTGCCACTCATTCTTTTGTTAATCCTGCATTTGTTTGTGGTATAGATATAAAACCTGTTAGGTTACCTTTTGACCTAGAGGTTAAAACACCAACAGGGGACAAAAGTTTGATTACGAGTTTGGTGTATAAAAATTGTGAATTATGGATAGGAGAGAGGAAATTAATGGTTGATCTGGTAAGTCTGGATATTAAAGGGTATGATGTGATTATTGGGATGGATTGCTTAGCTAAACACCATGCCAAGGTGGATTGTAGATTGAAAGTAGTGGAATTTGATATGCCGGGGGAGGCGACGTTGAGGTTGGACGTTAAGGGAATGTTGGCTTCATCGGCCCTTATTTCGGGTATTAGGGCTAGAAAACTTCTAAGTAAGGGAGCTCAAGGGTATTTGGCTTTTCTTATAAATCCTCCAAATGATAAGATGAAGTTGGAAGACGTGCCGATTGTTAGGGATTTTCCCGATGTGTTTCCTGAGGAATTGGAGTCTTTACCTCCTGAGCGGGCAGTAGAGTTCAAGGTTGATCTAGTACCTGGAACGGCACCAATTTCTAAGACTCCCTATAGGATGGCTCCGGCTGAACTTAAAGAGTTGAAGGTGCAGTTACAAGATCTTCTGGAGCGAGGTTTTATCAGGGAAAGTGATTCTCCGTGGGGAGCACCAGTATTGTTCGTTAAAAAGAAAGATGGTAGTTTAAGGCTGTGTATAAACTATCGGGGGTTGAATGATGTGACGATTAAGAACAAGTATCCCTTACCACTCATTGACGAGTTATTTGATCAATTGCAAGGGGTGGTATTCTCCAAGCTGGATCTTAGCGGGGATATTACAGTTGAGGATTAGGAAAGAGGATGTGCCGAAACAGCTTTCAACTCAAGATATGGACATTATGAGTTCGTAGTGATGCCTTTTGGGTTAACGAATGCTCCGGCCGCATTCATGGATTTGATGCAACGTGTATTCAAGCCCTATTTGGATCGGTTTGTGGTGATCTTTATTGATGATATATTGGTGTATTCTAAAACTCTAGAAGACCATGCCGAACATTTGAAGATTGTATTGCAAACCCTCCGAGAGCACAAGTTGTTTGCCAAGTTTAGTAAGTGTGAATTTTGGTTGAAAGAAATATCTTTTCTAGGGCATAGAATTTCCAAAATGGGATTGCAGTTGACCCATCTAAAGTGGAAGCTGTTATACATTGGAAGAGACCGAAAATCCCTCGAGGTGAGAAGTTTCTTAGGATTGGCTGGATATTATCGTCGGTTCATTCAGGATTTTCAAAATTACCGGACCTTTGACCGACTTGACTAAGAAACAGGGAAAATTCCTTTGGAGTCCTAAGTGTGAAGAAAGGTTTCAAGAATTGAAGAAACGGTTAACTGAGACACCGATATTAACTCTACCTGATGGTAAAGAAGGATTTGTGGTCTATTTAGATGCCTCTAAGGATGGATTGGGTTGTGTTTTGATGCAAAATGGAAAAGTTATAGCATATGCTTCTAGGAAGTTGAAACCCCATGAACAGAACTACCCAACACATGACCTAGAGTTAGCGGCAATTATTTTTGCTTTGAAGAAGTGGAGACATTATTTATATGGGGTTACTTTTGAGGTGTTCACGGACCATAAGAGTTTGAAATATTTGTTTTCTCAAAAAAAGTTGAATTTAAGGCAAAGGAGATGGGTAGAGTTTCTTGAGGATTATGATTGCTCCATAAAATATCATCCTGGAAAGGCGAATGTTGTAGCTAATGCGTTAAGTCGCAAGGCTCAAGTAGTGAGTTTGATAGTGAAGGAATGGGAAATGCTAGAGCAAGTAAGTGAGTGGAAACCTTGTCTTGGGGCGCAGAAGGTTATTTTTGGAAATGTGGAATTAAGGTCTCCATTATTGGAACGGATTAAGGAAGCACAGTCAAAAGATCCAGTGAGTACAGTGCGGAAAAAGTCAGAAAAGGAGAGACTTCGGGATTTTAAGACTGGACCAGAAGGAGTATTAAGGTTCCGGGAAAGGATAGTAGTGCCGAATGATGAGATTTTAAAGAGAGAGATTTTAGAAGAAGCACATCGGTCCAAGTACACTATTCACCCTGGGAGTAATAAGATGTACCAAGATTTGAAAGGTATGCTTGTGGGATGGATTAAAAGAGATGTGGCTAAATATGTGCGGCGTGTCTTACTTGGTGAAAGCTGAACACCAAAAGCCTTCAGGACTTCTACAATCCTTAGAAATTTCGGAGTGGAAATGGGAACATATTACTATGGATTTAGTCCTTTGGACTGCCAAGGAGTCAAAGGGACATGATGCCGTGTGGGTGGTCGTAGACCGACTAACTAAGTCAGCATTTTCTACGGTGAATATGAAGTATCCTTTGGAGAAATTGGCCAGACTCTATTTGGATGAGATAGTGAGATTGCATGGAATTCCAGTAAGTATTGTTTCCGACCGAGACCCTAGGTTTGTTTCGAGGTTTTGGCAGAAGTTGCAAGAGACCTTGGGGACCAAATTAAACTTGAGTACAGCCTATCATCCCCAGACAGATGGTCAGTCTGAGAGGACCATTTGGACTTTGGAAGATATGTTAAGGTCGTGTATAATGGATTTTGGTGAAGGTTGGAGTCGGTACATGACGTTGGTCGAGTTTGCATACAATAATAGTTATCATGCCACGATTCAAATGGCACCTTATGAGGCACTTTATGGGAGAAGATGCCGATCACCGATTCATTGGGACAGGGGAAAAGAAAGTTCTTAATCCGACTGCTATACCTTGGATTGAGAAGGCTTATGAAAAGGTGAAGTTAGTTCGAGAAAGGCTTCAAACGGCCCAGAGTCGGCAAAAGAGTTACTCGGATAATAGAAGAAAAGATTTAGAGCTTGAAGTAGGTGATAAAGTCTTCTTGCGGGTAAAGCCCGTGAAAGGTGGTGTAGTGTCTAAAAAAGGGAAGAAATTGAAGTTGAGGTATGGGGACCGTTTGAGATACTTAAGCGGGTTGGAAAAGTGGCGTATCAACTGGATTTACCAGTTAGTATGTCCAAGATTCACAATGTTTTCCATATCTCAATACTCAAGAAATATCACCCAGATCCGAGCCATGTTTTGCAATTAGATGAGATTGAGATGGATGAGACACTCTCGTATGAGGAAAGACCTGTAAAGATTCTTGATCAAGAAGTGAAGGATTTAAGGACGAAGAAAATTCCTCTGGTTAAAGTCCTGTGGAAAAACCATGATATGGAGGAAGCAACTTGGGAGGTGGAAGAGGAAATGCAGAAGAAATATCCAGAATTATTTGTTTAACAAGGTGAGAATTTTGAGGACAAAATTCTTTTAAGGAGGGGAGAATGTAACGGCCTCGAATTTTAAAAAATAATAATAATAATAATAAATAAATAAATAAAATAATTAATTTTAATTTCAAAAAAACTTTTGAAAATTTATTTATTTAATTATTTCTTTAATTATCTTGTAAAATTCGATTTTATCCTCGTTTATAATGCCTCATTTAATTTTAACTCTATTTTCCTGTAATTTATGTCTCAAAGCATTTATTAGTGGTAAAATGTCAAAGGCACGTTTTTCGAGGTAAATTCAGGCTGTGAATGAACTAGTGGAGATAAGTAGGGATGATCACTGATAAGTTGAAAGTGTGATTAAATGACTGGATTTGGGTCATTGAAGGTGATTAATTAGGGTTTTGAAATTTTTAGTTAAGGTTTGGATTAACCTCGTTAAACTTAGAATTTCAACTAATTATTTCTTCCAACCGATTCCTTCTAGCTCCTACGGAAATTTTCCTATTCTTTTCCCCCCCTCCTAGCCGAAAGTTAGCCCTTCATTTCAAGCATAATTAAGCCCTTAATTTTCCCTCCAAATAGATAAGAATGGCCTTAATAGTCAACCTTCATTAAGGCAAGACAAGACTTGTGTCTTGTCTTCCTTTCTTCCTTATTTTTAAAAAAAAAAAAAAAATTGGCTAAAAACCGGTGCATTTCTTCCTCACTTCACCCGAACTCTCTCTTCTTCCTTCTCATCATTTTCCATCGATTTTTCTCCTTCATTTCTTGCAAAAATCACCAACGAAAAACATCATCACTCTTAGTTTGAGCTTGAGCTTGGTGGAAGGACTTGGACTAGGAGCATTTGGAAGCTTTTGTTTGGCATTTCCTTGGAGAACTTTCACTCATTTCTTGCAAGAGGTAAAACTAGAAACTTGAGCTTCCTTTCATCCATTTCATTTGAAAGCATGTTGTTAGGTTGGGTTGTTGAAGGGTTTTAGAAACCTTGACTTATGTGTTTAAAGCTTTGAATATGAAGTTGATTTGTGGAATTTGATGACCATGAGCAAGAAACGGTGAGCTCTTGAATTCCCACCAAATGTGTGAAATTGATTGTTAGATGGTTAGATGATGTTATCTAGGTGTATTATGTGTAATGATGATAGTTAAAAGTTTGATGAAAAACAAAAGAGGAAAACCGGCTAAGGAAGAAAAAAATTTGGGGGTTGAATTTTCTGATTTTTCTTTGAATTTCGTGGCTGTGTTTTTGGCTAGTTAAGAGGCTGAAATTGATGTTTAAGTGATGAATGTTAAGCTGTTATTTTGTCCCACAAAAAGCTCTTCAAGAGTTGATGTTTTGAGGGTTGCTAAGTTGCAAAGTGAAAGCTGGAAAATGAGGGGTAATGCTGTCCGAATTTTGAGGATTTATTTTGTGATATTCTTGCCAAAAGATGTGACCATTTTTTATCATCAATAGGCTTATGAAGTTCAATACTAGCTTGGTTTCGAAAATTAGGCAAATTGGTAGTGATTTGAGGCATGAACTAGATGATATAAGTGAAGGATCAAAATTTTCCAGTTTTGAATGAATAAGTTGGACGAAATTGAGACACGTAGAAAACTGCCTTTCCGATGGTATTTTAAGTTGAAATTTGGTGTGAATCTAGTTGATATATGGAAGTGTTAGTGTGCCAAATTTAACAATTTTTGGACTTGAATTCGTCACTCAAATACCAACTTGAAAGCTGCCCTGTATCTTCATATTTCCAGAACTGCAGAATTTCGAACTGCCTCTGTTTACACTGTTTTCATTTCATGCTCGGATGTCGGAATTGAGTTCCGCCAGTGGCTGTTGAAACTTCTTATGTAGGACTATATTGTGTATGAATTTCAGAGGTTAATTAATTTTCTGTAATTTTTGGCGAATTTTCAAAATGTGCTGGATGTCCAGCCTGACGAACACTGTCATTTTACTGTAGCAGAATGTTCAACGGAAATCTGGGTTAATTTCGTCCATAATTTTAATTTGGTGTCTTCTGAAAAGTTTTAGAGCTTTTAAAGAGGTTTCCAACGGTACCAAATGAGCAGAATTCCGACTTGTATAACTTGAGTTATGATTTTTCAAAATTTTCAGTTCAACTCTAGAAATTGTCGAACTTTCGACTTTTTGAATTAAACTTAACCAGTGATTAGGAAAACTCATTTTTGTTCTCTTTTAATTATTTTAGGGCAAATTGCTGAATTTGCGACTGACCAAAACTTGGATTCCGACCCCTACTTTGTCGGTGAGTTTTCAATGCATGTTAAAATGCTTTCATTGGAACACTTTATGTATGCACGTGCTTCATGACTTGTTATTTGATTGGAATGTGAAATTGAGAAGTTAATAGACCGCTCACTTAAAGGAGAGTATACTTTATTGCTCCCTTTTTGTAGAGTCGGAAATTTGATTTTTGCATGTATTAAACTCGGGGAATGATAAACGTGAAATGTACTTACTCTTGGCCGTGTGCCTTGAGTAAATTCCTGTTTACTGTATATTATTGAATTATGTGGCGTGCGGGCCCGGTAGGGGGAGTAAGGTGGATGGAGTTGGCGTGAAGAGTCGTCTACTTGGTTTGAAAGTCAACGGAGTGTCGACTACGATATTTGCTCGTAAAAAGTGGAAATTGGCTCCTGAGAGCCCCCGTATCCTCACTGTGTGTTAATTGAATTTGTTTATGTGTTTTAATTATTTACTTGCAATTTTACGCTTTAAGTGCCTGTGCATGAATTTTGAAAACTCACGAGCTTTTTAGCTCACCCCCGTTCCCTTTTATTTTCCTTAACAGGTGAAGAGAATCCCGAGGCGTAGCTAGGGCTAGCGTCGTGATCTTTTGTTCTTTTTTTGATCTCGAGTACGAAGCTACATTTTGTATATTTGTGTGATGTTTAGTACTTTAAGTTTCTGGAAGTGTATGAGCTTTGGCTCGAGGATTGTAAATATGTGAAATGGATGACTGTAAATTTTAAGTTAAATGCTATTCTCAGTTTTAGTATTAATGTTATGTTAATTGGGAAATTGCACGTTTAAGTTAGTAATGATTTGAATGCTTGGCGAGAGTTGGGCAGACAGTTCTCTAACCGCTCTGGTTAGCCTTAGAGGGAGGTGGGGCTGTTACATGCAAGGCTGGAAAAAAAAAAAAACAAGAAGAAACCGTGAGCCAAAGGGAAGAAAGAAAGGAAAGAAAAGAGAGAAAAAAAAGAAAAGAAAAGTTGGAGATTCAACCCTTTGCAACCATCAATCTTTATCCTTGGAGTTGAAAGTTTGAGCTTTCATCCTAAGTTCATCTTCTTGAAGGTATCAAAGCTGGATTTTTTTCTCTAAGTTTCTGGAATTTGATCTAAGTTGATGAAGTTGTTGGATTTTGTTGTTGGTTTAGCATAATTCATGATCATTTATAGCTTTTGAGATGATTCTATAGTTTGGTTTAGTTGATTTTAGTGTGTATACTCTTGGCCAAGAAGCTAGGTTAGGGTTTCTTATTTTTCAAGATTCATTGTTGGGAATTGATGTCTATGTTGTTGTTTAGAACTAATTGAAGCTTGTTCTTGCTTGATATAATGAATTGGTGGTCTAAGCTAGTTGATTTCTTGGTCCAAGAACTTCGGCCAACAAGAGGTACTTAGGGCTTATTGGTTTAATGTGTTTAATTGCTTCCTTTAATGTGTTATGTATGCAATACATGTTTATTTGAAGTGTATTCTGGTGTGGTGGTTGTTGAATTTGCAATGATGAGAGGTCGAACCCTAGTTAGGGTTAAGGATCTTGGACCACCTTTGTGTTTGTGGTAGTGTAAATGGATGATTAACACTCCATTAGTAGTTCAATGATGGGAATTGATTATGAATGCATGAGTTGTAGCTGAATTGGAACCAATTTGAATGAATTATGAACATTTGGTGTTAGGCCATGCATTGTAGACAGCCTTAGTGTAGAGCTAAGATGTTTAGGGGCAGCATTTGCATGTTTGATATCACTTTTGGGTCATCGGATTTGCATGTGCGTGTTTTGGTTGGAATGCAATGCATTTGGGCAGAAACAGGAAAACAGGGGAGGCTGGACAGCAATTTTGGCACCATTTCTCGTATTGATCCTTTGTGATTTGGCTTTTGGCCAAAACACGAAAGTTATAGCCCTTCGTTCTAGCTTTCCAATGCATCTATAATTTCTTGATTTGGATCTGTGAGCGCTGAGATATGATCGTTTGAATCAGGCCTGTCAGAAATTCTGAAACTGAAATTTCTGGAACTGTTTTCTGTACTTTTGACCCAAAAGGAGTGAATCTGGGCAGAAATGGTCTTCATAAAAGTTATAGATTATTCTCTTAGCTTCGAAACGGAACCTCGTGCACTTCAATCTGACACTCGTACCATGAGTTATGATCAAAATGGCAAAAGGTGTCAAATCTGCCTTTCACACCTTGTAGTGTGTGTTTTCCATTTTGAATCTCAGGTCGTCCGTTTTGGTTTGAGCGCCTGTGCGTGTGCTCTCTTTGCTATTTTAAGTGTTTTTAAGTGTTATTTTGGTGTCTTAGTGATTGTTTGGGTAATTTTGTGGCTTGGTTTAGACCATATTCAAACCTTCAATGTTTCATCATTTGGCGACCATGAATCACCCTAGAACTTTCTAGTTTAGATGCATTAGCTAGTAGCATTTATTTGCACTTGTTAAGTTACATTTACTTGTTTTGGTTGAATTGATGGTTATATACATTGGTTGTACATAGGACTTGAAAGTGGTATCGAGGGTGATCAAGGTACGAACGTTTGAGTTACTTAGCTTTATTTGGTGAGTGTTCCTTGCATGTTTGTGAATGAATTGCTCATTTGACATGTTAGATGCCTTTCAATGCTTTTCAATGATTATGTGAAAGGCGAGTGTGTAATTTATTACACTCGACCTACTTTTCATTTCTTGTTCAAGCGTGTTACGTTCCCTTGTTTGTATATTATTTGTGCATAACTGTAGGCCATGTATACTAACACATAGGCTGAACAAGGCCTTTCCCCTTTCGCTATCGACCTATTCGAGTCAGAAGCGGACTCGGTCGGGTAGGTTGATAACTTAGGGCACTGTACGGTATACTCGAGTATTACCTTGGGAGTTATAAGGAGGAGTAGGGGGTTGAGTGATGGACCAGACGGACTGCAACTGCCACCAGTGGATACTGTATCCTTTCACTGAGTGTTTTCTCAGTTTATGTGTTCTATAAATTATCTTATTTTTTGAGGTATTTGATTATTATTGAATTGAGAATTGTACCGAGTCTGGCGAGAGTTGAGCAAGCGCCAAACCCTTTGGTTAGCGTAGGAGGAGGTGGGGTTGTCACAATTTGAGGAAATCAAATGTTCAAAGTTTTAAAAAAATTGAAAATTTATTTAATAAATTTTAAAAAAGAGAATTGCAACAACTTTTGTTGTGTTATTAAGGAAGGCAATAAAATTTAAGGTATGAGTAGGAAGTGATTGAATTTCAAATCTGATGTGTAACCTTGTGTCCCAATGATAGTTGGGAGTTTTACAAATATCATGCAATCATGGCCTAGTAACTCAATTGTATTACGGTAAAAAAATAGAACACTTTGGAGAATCAATGTCATATGACCTTTCGAGGTGCAATAAAGTAATTCTAATAAAACATGTCCGCTTTGATGGATTGTTGGATAGAATCTATAAGGTCATGCATTTTGATCGAAACGCTGCGAGACTTAGTCTTTGGCTAAGGAAACTCTGTGGAGATAAATGGTTTTACCAGTATCCCAATAGTAGATGATAATGATGTGGAGACTCTATACTATATGAAGGTGGATGCTCCACATGTGGCTTGTGAGATTTACGTAAAAGTAGAGAACACTTCACGTGTCAAACAAGGTGGATCGGGGTTACACAGACCAGTACTTAGAACAACGTCGTATGAGGTGCATCCTGAAGTTACATTCTCCACAACATTGTACAGTGTGTCACCGAAACCAGTGCACACAACAACTCGTGTAATGAGACACTGGAATCAGTACACACAACAACTTTTTATGAGGTATGAGGTGCTGCAGGAGCCAGTGTACCCAATCGATGTGCCCTTACGAACAGTTGTCTCTGAGGGACATTATTTCAATATCAGTGAGTGTGAATATGGTGTGCAGCACCTAACATTCCTTGATCTAGAAGGCATCGAAGTAGACGAGTTCAGGATCATGTTTAGTGTAGCAACGAGATAGAGGATGATAATATTGCCAATCATGAAATGGATGCTCACGGATATTCCACGAATGCCCTATTGTGAGACGAACCTAGTATGGACGAGGATGATGATTATGATGGGTCAAGATAACGTGAACTAGATAGCGATGACTCGAGCTATAAGGGTCTCGATCATGATAGTTCTGGCATAGAGATTGATCCGGCTGACTTTGCAAACCCCAGCTATCACAATGCTAGTGTGAAGCTCGAAAGAGGCGACCTATGATATGGTGAAGGTGTCGAGGCCTTGATAGAATTTGATCCAACTAATCGTGGTGTCTATGAGAAGTTAAAACTGTGGGATAATTGCACAAAAGAATTGAATATTGGGCAAGTGTTTGAAATGCAAGAGGATGTGTAGCAAGATGTGAAATTGTAGTCAATTAAACACAATCAGGAGTATAAAGTCAAGGAAAGTAATCCACATCTTTGGTATATCATTTGTACGGCTAAAAATTCAACACTTGCATATGATTGGCAACTAAGAGTAACATACTAGAACTCACATAAAATGTGGATGATTATCACTTTTGTTAAGGATCATGCATGTGTTTGAGTGTCAAACTCAAATGACCATCGACAGTTGAACTCTAACATCGTAGCCCAATTTATCATCTACTATATTGAAAACAGTCCAACATTCTCAATAAAGAAAATTCAAGCAGAGGTGGAAATGCATTTTCACACCTATATATCATACAAAATGGTATGCAAGGTGACAGCTTATTGATTTAGTATATGTGACTAGTCCACCTACAAATTCAAACTATCGGCTTTCATAAATGAGTTGGTAGCAACTAATTTGGGCACAATAGTGGTTTAGGAGTTTCATCCACAAAGCACGCCCTCGAGTCAAATAATTGACTCTGTATTCTAGGCATTTGCTTCATCATTCAATCGTTCCACACCTAAAACCAGTTATTTGTGTTAATGATACTTTCATGAAGAGTGCATACAAATTAAAACTTCTAGTTGCAGTTGAGTTTGATGCAACTAATCGCATATTACCCCTTACCTTTGCTCTTGTTAATGAGGAAACCAATTGCAATTAGGAATGGTTCATGAGGCAACTTCAGCAACATGTATGTAAAGGTGTGGAAAATATTTGCATAATCTCTTACTGGTATAATGTGATTATCAATGCCGTGCAGACATTACTAAAGTGGGTGAAACCCGTTGCAGTTGATCAGTTTTATTTAGTCCACATCCAATCAAACATCACCAAGAAATTTAGAAACCAAAGGCATCCTAGTAACAGCCGTTCCCAAAAATAAATGCATCTTTTATTTGATCAATCCAATTACGTTACAACTGTATATTCCTTTTGTTGTAGACTGAAAGACTTGGTGTGGCTAGATGGAGCTTCCAGCCAGCCGAGGAAGTACGAAGAATAGATGAAACAAATTGTCCTGATTAATCAGGAAGCATATCGGTGGCTGATGGGTCAGTGTGCATCCACAGGAATGGATGATGTGTAAGGACGGAGGCTATAGGTAGGGTCACACGTCAACAAACATTGCTAAGTATTTCAATAAGCTATTCAAGGGCACTAGACTATTACCAATTAAGACATGCGTGCAGTACATTATGATCCAAAGCATGGATTTGTTTGAGAAGAGTAGGAAAATAGCCACCAATCTCACTTTCATCTTCCAAAGGAGCTGTGAAAAATTTATACTGTGACGACCCCACCTTCCCCTAAGGCGAACCAAAGGGTTCAGCGGACCACCTACCCAAGTCTCGCCGGGACTCATTACATACCTCAAATAATTACAAATTTCGACCCTCAATAATTACATTCAAATACTCCAAAATAACAACATAACCAAAAGTTACATTTCCATAAGTCATTTGAAGTTCCAATTAAACACTTTCTCAAAATAAAGTAAACTCCAAGTTACATGGACATAAAGCTTACAAAACATCTCAATCTTAAAGTTTACAACCAACTTTAAACTTACAAAATGGAACAAGTTCACTAATACATCAGTACTTAAATAAAAGGTAGCACATTAGACTTTTAGGCCACAAGCGAACTCTCCGACCTCTTACACAACCCTGTTAAGGAAAACAAAAGGGAATGGGGTCAACGAAAGCTTAATGAGGTCCCCAGATAAAACATGCAGTCACATTAACAAATAGGCAAAACAAATAGTCGAATATCACATTTAATGTAAAATAAAGCAACACACTCAAATAAAGGATATAGGTGGCTTCCAAAAGCCAAATCCACCAAAGCTTGATCGAAACATGAGCCGTTGACTCTCCGTCAACATTTGAAGTCAAGAACCAAATCCGTAGACACCACTTACGCCACAACCATCCACCAAACACCCCCTTATCGGGCCCGAACACCTCAACTAATCAAATTTAGGTAATACTCGAGTATACCATGTTCCAAAGAACCAAATCGAATAACCTATGGTTCACCGATCTTCTCGACCAAATCCACATTGGCTCGATACGAAAGGCTCACCAATAGGGTTTTGGGATTTTCGGAGCCCCAAACGAATCAAATTAGTCGACGGGATATCACCGAACGACTTTTCACATCAAGTACACAAAGCCACAAATGAATCAAATTAGTCGACGGGATATCACCCGAATGACTTTTCACATCAAAGTACACAAAGTCAAATCACAAATCTAGTAGGTCAAATTCCAAGTGAAAGTCAAATGGGAGAGTTCGAGTGCGATAAAGTACACCCTTGACTCAACCTTAATAGTCCAAACATGTATGAAATGTAAACAAGTCCAATAGTCACATTTCAAGTAACTCAAACGTCACATGGTTCACATAAACACATAAGGCAAGTAGTTCAAAAAATCACACAAGTTCACGAAACAAGTAAGGGAACACTCACCAAACAAAGCCAAGTAACTCAAATGTTCGCACCTTGATCACCCTCGATACCACCTTCGAGTCCTATGTACAACCAGTGTATACAATCATCAACTCAACCAAAGCAAACAAATGCAACCTAACAAGTGCAACTGAATGCTACTAGTTAATGCATCTAATTAGGAAATTCTAGGGTGATTCAAGTCGCAAAATGATGAAACATTGAAGGTTTAATAGATTCACAAGTCAAGTATGATATTTGGAATGAAATAAGTGCGGAAAGATTCAAGAAGCATCAAGGTTCAACCAAGAACAAGTTTACGACAAAAACTAAGGTTCGGATATAACAGTGGGTATTGCGCAGTCTTGGGAAAACGGGCATAACTTGGTGTAGAAAAATCAAAATTGAGTTCCGTCAGTGGTGTTAGAAACTAGACTCATAGGTATTTCCAACGGTATATGGCTCAGCTCCTAGTTCATTTCCTATTGATACCAGAAAACTAGGGAAGTTGGCTGTTTTTCCAATTCTGACGGAGTGCAGAACCGAAAATTGGTTCAAAAGTTTATGCAATTCAAGAGGTTTTCACCCTTCAAAATAAATTGATTTCACTCCAATTTGATGCACAAATGTCCTAACAAGGTTTCTCACAAGAATTAGTGAAGATTGAGTAAGAAAGAATCGCAAAACAAGAGGGAAAAAAAACCACAAAACAGCCCACAACTTCCTTCTACTTTCAAAAGTTCAAACCAATTTCTATAACTTTTCTAGCATGAATATGGAAGCTAAACAAGCATCTCTCTCAAAGGAACAATCATCATAAACTAGTAATTAGTGCTAATCCAAGAATCAAACACATGGTAGACATAAACTTAAACCAACTCTTAAGATGCAACTACAAGAATCCAAGCCAAGAACTTATGTTTTCCAAGCATCAACCATCCCTAATCATCACCCACAACCTTCATTAAACCAACTTTAAAGATCATAGGACTAGGGTTTTGGAAGAAAATTACCTTAACAAGCCAAAGAAGTGGGTCTCCAAGCAACTAAAATCTTCTCCTAGTAAGCTTGAGGATTGATGGTTAAGGTGCTAACAACTTTCTCTCTTTGATTTCCTATCAAACTAAGCAAGATTTAGATTGGTTTTTGCTGAGTTTTCTCCCCTCTTTTTCTCTCCCTTAGGTTCGGCCACCCCTCTCCAAAGAAAGCTGAAATTGTTTTGTTTTTTAAAGAGATAAGTTGGAGGGAAAAAACCATGCAAGTCATAGTTTAAATCTTAGGGTGACAAGTGGTGGTTTCTTGGCCACTTCCTAACAAAAATCTCACTTAATTGCTTCTAACTCCTCTAATTTAGTTTAGTCTCCATTTAACATCAATAAATCCTATTTCCTAGCAATTAAATCATGCAAAAAATTCTCACTAATTCTAAAATTAAATCTAAGAAAAGTTTATCTAACTAAACAATAAATAATGTACTTAATGAAAACATACCACTAATGCACTAAAGGAATTTATATGCACTTGAATAAGTTAAATGGTGATGTATACATGGAATTTCTAGTGTGAAAATGTATGCATGGAATTTCTAGAGCTCTCACATATACAGCAAATGAGATAAAAGCACATAACCATTTCATCCAGGTGTTTGATAGTAGGTTTGGTGTATACTTCATAACCATAGCTCAACGTCATAACCACCAAGGGGGAAATCACCAAATAGTGCATTTTGGGAACCGAACATGCTCGTACAGAAAATGAGCTGAAATTAGATTCCCGTGTTCCCTTGTCATAGCCACATATCTCCATTTCGGTACTAATTCATTCAAGTTAGTAGGCCATGAAAACACAAATGCCACATACCAGGCAATCTTTCATAGGAAATCCATCCCCCTTAGACATCCTTAGTATTAGACGCCAGTTGAGATGAGTTTCACATTTGTATCGATCAGGTTCAAGAAAAAGAGACTCAGACCATTGAAGACTACAAGAATTCGTAACAATATGAGCTGTCGTTGTCCCGACGCTCCTCGCCGATGCAGTTATTGTCCTCAAACTGGTCATAGTTCCGCCTCATGTCCTATTCTAGCCATTTTCTTGTATAGGCAGATGGTATTATTTAAACGTGTAATTTGTCAAAATACAATATGGCTTTAAGCGTTGGTTTCATCGGTAATATTGGCTATTACATATTGTAATTTTAGTGGTGTCATATTGTTAACTTGAAACTATATGAAATCAATGTTTTCATTTGGTTGATACTATTGTTACATGTATATGTTTCAATTATTTATATATTCTACAATGCTATCATTTTACACCTTATCTAACAAGTTTTTCATCCATCAAGGGAAGTGGAGGATTTCCCTTTTTTTCATGCAACGATGCTACACCCTCATCCTGAACCAGAAGATAAGTCCCTTTTGATGTTACAGGATAAGCATCGATCTCGAATGGTATTTTTTCACCATGACAAATAGTTGAAAGTCAAGAGGTACGATGGCTATTTTTAGGATGTAGTCGAGGTGTTTGAGAACAGCCATATCCTGTGATATCTCGATCTAGTTCGATTCGGCAATTCTATTCACACAAAGCATATTAGATGTGATCAGACACTCATCATTGCACTTCTTAAGCAGTGGCACTGAAAGACACACATATTTCATCTTCCTTGGAGAAAGGCTATTGTGATGTTTCAAGATGTGCAGATCCTTTAGGGATTGAGGATTGATGGATTACTAGTCACCCTTATGGAAAGGAAACGTACCATGGATGAGATGAAGAGTTTGATGCATGAATAACCCCGATGACAATTTCTTTGAGCAGAAGATGCTTAACAGAGAAAAACTACACCTTTATGTATATGTCCAGCTGCCGATAGATGCTTCTAATGAGCTCAAACGATACTGTGCCCGCATGTACATTCTTCTGTTACTTACTAAATAGCTGTTTGCAAACACATGCAATAATCTCATGAGTCCACATTGGTTGGCTTACATTTGAGATATAGAAGGAATGGCACAATATAGTTGGAGTAGCGCTGTTCTAGCGAATCTATACAGGCAAATGTGTCGTGCATGCCTATCGGATGTTAGCAGCATATCGGGTTGATATATGCTATTACAGATGCAATCTCATTTCCATATGCTATATTCTCATTTTCAAAATTTACTTAATTTACCTCACAAAGCACTTTTTTCCATTGGAATTTTAGTGGTGGGTGTGGGAGTGACTTCCTACTATTTGTCCATCTATTGTTATCCCCGTAGGATTGAAGGACTACCCACGAGTAGGAAGATAGGCTAGAAGCATACCAGGGTGAAGGGTTTGTAAAATTGTTTGACATACTATAGAGATCAGCTAACAAAGTTTGGGCAATACGAGGTAATCAAATGCACGATATTTTATTCCAATTAATCATAGTTATTTTCATATATGCTATTCTAATAATGTACTTCTTTTATATCCCATTCATGCAGTTCATTTGGGAGCTATACATGGTAGATGTACTAGCGTTCCTCCCTCCATATTATATTATTGATGCATATTTATGGTGAGTGAGAGTGCTGTTAATTGTTTAGGATATTGTAGAGATGCATCTCTCTAATAAGGTACTTTGATAGTTTGGCATGCAGTAGACAATTCTGGAGCAACCACAAATGTCCCAAAAGTTACACGACATTTTTTATCAAGATATCAAGGGGCAAATTAGGCCCAGTTGCACTTCGACTAGATCGAGTACTAGAATACACAAGCAACATCCTTGGTTAAGGATATTCAGGCGATTTTGACTTACCCAGATCGAAATATTTTTGCTCATATGCAGTTCATACGGTCCACTATATTACTCCTCCTGTTATATAGCAGGCCCAATATAATGGGTTCCAATGGGATATTGGACAACATGATCATATGGAATGTTTCGATATTGGCATTTTGGTTAGGCTATAGGATCGAAACTATTATTTACTTTAATACTTTTTTCGTTGTCATATTTGATGCTCACTATATTCGATTTCTCACCATGCACAGTTGGATATAGTCACTCACATAGTATAGACATCGTGTGATGCTCTCACCCAGATTGTTCATAGGAGAGTATGCATGCATCTCTTCAATCCATCCAGAATGAGATTTTTGGGAGGATGAACTACATTGAAAGAGGCATATAGGTTAGACTTGGGGTATAAGATTGACAGGAAGCATATTCATCATTACATCACGATGTTCCGTACTGACAACCCAGACAGCGTGCACCCAAGCGTCTAGTGTGAAACATGATCAGTCAAAGACAAACATCACCTACAAATTCAGAAGCATACGGATCATGATACAGATGCTCCACATGATAGTGATGCTCAACCATTAGGACCCATTGGACACGATTTCAATATGTTCACTCATTCCATCCGTCAGGATGTTTTAGCAAGCATTGGTATTACCCATGCCACATCTTCCAGAGATGCCTCAGCATACATTCCAATGTTTGAGTAGAGTGATTTCGATCCATTCTATGCTCATAGTCAAGTACCCGCATTCAATGTCACGTTTCCATTTTCTCCAGGGGTGGTCAATGCACGTATCAAAAATGACCTCATTCTAAACTTTATGTTCGGTTCAACTGGACATTTTTCTCCTAGTCAGATGCCTAAGGCCCATATCCTTAGAAACATTAGGGCTAGTCCTTCTAGCCTCCCATCATGTCCGCAGTGCGGCGAAATTCATGTTGTTACTAAATTCAACCCTGATGAGGAGCCAATAGAACTTCATCTTGATCTTGGCCTACAAAGTTCTTTTCGACAGGCTCATTAGGAGCAATATAGGAGAAAACACTAGAAATGTAACTACCCAATTTCATCGAGGGATAAAGGGAAGAGGCTAGCAAATCGATGAAGACTTTTGATGTTTGATAGCATAAGAAACGTATTCTAATAAATTGGTTATGTACAACTTTCAATTTATATTTTGACTCCTTAGGATTTATGAAAACTCATTAGGGTTTATGTAATATAGATTTAATAGAGGTGCTCATCGACTGGTAGTCAGGAATTCGATAATCAGTTTGTCAAGACTAATATCCGATTACTGTCAAAACTTTAGTTTGGTAAATTGGATATTGGTAATTAGATTTCGGCCAGAGAACTAGTAATTCAATAATATACGAAATCTGAAATGCCAATTGCCAATACTAAGGTGAAATATTTCAACTTTCTCTTAAAAAAATTACTACACTAGAATAATGTTTCATATACTTTTTCCAACAAAATTCAATTAAAAAAACCACCACCATAACAGTCATCATTGATCAACTTGCCATATAACCAATAAAAACCAATACTTAGATGTCTTTGCCTCAAAGTCTTAAAACTCATCATTTCATTGGTCATTAACAATAGGAAATTGGAAATACTAAAAAATCATAAGTAGAAACTAATCTAGCGACAATAGGTCCATGATTCTAAGTTACAATCTCAATTCTCAAACTATATTGATATAAACAAAGACTCCAAATTTTCATTGTTAAGCTGAACTATAACATGACAGGCTTGACAGCTTCATCAAATTTGACTTCCAACATTGCACTTTTAAGTCTCCAACTCCACATGCACAATTAGTCCTTCCCTTCAACAAAATCACCACCCAAAACAAGTTACCAACCAAAAGTAATCAAACATATAATTGAAATAATCAAATAACAAACTATTTAACTCACCCAAGTAGAATAGAGACTGATCAAACATCTACAACTTTGGAATCCAAGGTTGTCCTTTCCTTCACTTTTCACACTTGTCAATAAACACAAATAGATTTAAGAAGGACAGTCTAAAATGTGAAATTTACCATTTTCAACTTGCTCAAGGGAAGGCAAATCTTCTTTCATAGCAACTAGACCCTCTGAGGAATGTAGCCAATCACAAGAATACATAAGTCCTAAGTGTATCAAGAATGCGACCCTCGTACTAAATACTAACTCAAAAGCCACTGTAGAGATAGGGACAGCCAATATGTCACAAGCCATATGGTCCAAAATAGGATAATTCTGCACATTTTTTTCCACCAATCCAACACCTCAAATTCTTCATCATCAAGCACCATTTTATCTTCTAAGTACTTTTGTAATTCACTTTTTTCTTCAAAACTTCCTAAATTTTTTCTTCAGAACTTCATAATTCATCAAATAGCAACTTGTACTCTACTCTATTTCTACATTTTCTTCTTTTCCCAGCTACTCTTCTGATGAGCAGTTTGACTCTCAGTCAAGGATTGGACTAAAGAAGAATACTGAGGGGCATACAACCTTTGATACTCTTCAAAAAATTTCACAAGTTCATCTTTCACAAGTGTCATCAAATCAACCATAAGAAACATTTTCCTAATCAACCAATCTACAAACCGAAATTTATAGTGAGTGTTAAGTATGATAGCAAAGAAAATAATTAGATTCATTCTTTCAATTCTACCCCAATACTTTTCATATTTTGTCTTCATCCTTGATACCATTGTACTCAAAGAACAATCATTAAAAAGTTGCCATTCATACAAAAGAGCTACTACATCACTAAGTTCATTAATAAGCACGCTGGATATGACATATGATGAACCTGAAATTTCTAAAGTCAATTTATAAAAATGCTCTAGAAACTTCACATATTGCCCTACAATTTTCCAATCCTCTTCAAGGGTACCCCTGCTTTATCCTTGACTTCAAGTTCACGCCTATAAAAAGGATCTTCCAAGTCTAACCTATCAAAGGCTTTTACAAAATTATGGGCAAAATCTGGCATCAAATAAGTAGAATTCCACCTAGTGGGTACATCAAGAGACAATAATTTCTTACTTTCTGTAGTTTCTCACTCCACACATTCTTTGAATTTTTTGAATCTATTTGGTGACTGTCTAACGTATTGGACAGCTGCTCTAACACGAGATATGGAGACACTTATTTCCTTCAATCCCTCAACCACAACCAAATTTTTGATATGAGCAATACACCTCATATGAAGATACCTTTCCCCAAGTAAACAAGTTCCCCAATGAGACCATGCTTTTTCCTTCTTTTCTTTGCCTCAATCCTAGTTCTAGCTTTATTTCCATGTTGAGTAGTTTGGGAAGGTTGTTGTTGAGTACATTCATCTGGGTCCTCATCCATCATGACTTCTAGGTTGTAGCTATATGAATTAACTTCTTCAGACATTCTCAAAAATTTATCCCATAATTGTACAGATGACTAGTGAGTCAAGTTGGAAGAAAAAAGAAAAAAAATTGTCAGATAAATATTTAACCAATAAAATCTGAAAACTTCAAAGGATGACTAGTAAACCATCATTAATGAAATGTCCAACGAGCTCATGGATTACACATCTTTTTCTCTGGTGTAATCATTACTCCATGAAGAACAAATTACAAACATTAATGCGTATAGATTAAGAGACTTCATCTTTTTGCCAAACAAAATACAACAACTCCAAGATAGAAATAATTGAGCCAAATAATTGTGCTATGTATGACCAAATTGAATATATGTTTTAAAGAAAATTAACTAACTTCAACCAGCAAACTTAAAGAGGATTATAATTGACGATTAGTATGGCTCCAAACAACCATTGTGCAAAAACATATTTCATTATGAAAATGGAGATATAGATTATAGAAGTTCATTAGGCCTCTGTTGAATCAAGTTACTTCTTTTTTAAAATTTTTAGCATAAAAACCCTAACTATGTATGGATGCAGTTATTGTTGTGAATAATTATTCTTTTTTGGCCTACATTCTTTTGAATATTTTTGACTCTAGTAGAATAACAAAGAATTGTTTGAATAATGAAGTTTGGAGTAATAACAATTCAAAATTGTGTAAAGGATTGTTAATCATTTATTAATTACTACTATTTTACATATTATGTTATCCAATAACCGGTAATATGGTCATTTACTACATTTCATGTAACCAAGAATTAGTATCTCAACTTGAACAAGTTCACATTCATGGATGAAATGAATTGCAGTCCAATTTATTCCATTGCGACATCAACATGGGCATTACACACAACTAGGATAAATCAAAGCACACCAATGCTTAATCAAAGTTTGTTCTGCTCCAACTTATCTAGATGTACTACATAGCAAAGGTAGAAAATATAATGGAATATGCTAAATGAATTTAACACATTACTTATTTATCACAAGCTAGAAGTACAAACTGTCCTCACATAATTCAACCTACAATCTTCGTCATCCACCTCAATAGGAATTCCACTTTCCATTTGCCATTTCATCCCCCATTGCATGCAATTCATCCACAGCTTCTAGTGAGACATTTAGGAGTTGAATTTCTAGGGTTGGCGGTGCCCCCCTTCTCCTTCGACGTCCATTTCTTGGTCATGCTTCTGGAAGATGTCATCATTAGGCAGCTCCTCCTGTATAAAATTCTGCAGTGTACAACATGCAATAACCACATTTATTTGTGTAGTCATGTAAAAATTAGGTTCAGGCCCTCGCAAAAAAGTGAACCCCCTTTTCAACATCCTAAAAGTTCCCCTAATCACATTACGCAGAGATGAATGATGTTGATTGAATAGTTGTTGTGGTGATGTAAAACCTCTTTCTCCCTTAGTTCTAGCCCTTCCCATGTGCAACAGCTCTTTGTTAAGGTGCAAGGAATCCTAAAATATTTCTATATGCCAAGTCAACCAAGTAATATTTACCTACCACGAAAATCATCAAAAATTTAAAAAAAAATAGACCGGTCTAATCACCCTAACAGCCTATATAATAAGAACTACATGGAGAAATTAACCTGGTGGTGGCATTGGGAAATGTGTAGGCCCTATTAAAATCGCATCTAGTATGCGTCCATCATGCGCACTCCCTTCCCAACCAATATAAACATAGATGAAAAGTATGTCAAAATCACAAATTGTTAAAACATTTTGAGATTATTGCCCATATCTACTGATAAATACCACTTGCAGTCCACGTGGAGCATGTGCCAAGATATATGTCCCATAAATTGCACCCACAACTCCTTGATCAACATATTAATGTGCCGAGATATATGGGTTATTCAACCTTCATTATCTATTTGTCAAAATTAAAAACATATTAGTAGGTCATTTAAATTTTCTAATCAACATATTAGTGGGTTATTCAAACCTTCATTATCTATTTGTCAAAACTAAAAAAAAATCAAAATTTTAACCTTAAGAAAGACATTACTCAGGACAAATAGCTACTGCCACCATTCTATAAAGTAGCATGGTTCCTAAAAAAAATAATTGCAATTTTGTGACACCAATTTCCTTAACATAAACTACTAGGTAAATCTCCAATTTGTATAAATTTTTGGATGTACTTGGTTCTGTCGTCTGGGACGTATAAGATGTTTTCCTAACTCACAGAGCCCCCATAGGATTTCATTAATATTTTTGCATATAGTCTGGGGGGAATATTAGAACTGCTTACCTAGACAACACATTCGATGGCTGGGGCTCCACATCACTATGGTCATGCATACTGCCTCTTCTATTTTGACCTTCTTTTGGGGTGTACTAGAACATATCCTTCACTCACTAGGATCTCACATAACTGCATAAATGAGTTCACAGTCATCCTACGTTTTTCGAGGATCCATGCTAGATGGCCATGAATTACTTCTAAGACATAATATCTTCCCCATAAAAAGCTACCTCTACATGGTAGTAGAAGTGTGTAACCCATGAGACGTTCAACCTCCCTATTGAATAGTATGACCATAACCCACTGAATTAATTCCCGATTCTGGTCCTCTCTATCCGTAGCATCAACAGTGATCTATGCATTAGAGTTTCTAGCCATGACTCTAACTGGAAGACCTATAGAAACTCATATGTTTTTTAGTTCAAACATCATTTAGTATATTTAGACACAATTTAATATTACAAAGTGGCAAATGTGTTCAATGTTTTGTACTATGCATTGACCTATAAATATTTTGCGTGTGAAGTCTTCAAACCTCATTTTAATTATCCCAATATTTGAAAGGAAAAATTTTGAACTAATTCTAAAATAAACAATATGACACGTAAGAACTTCAAAACTCCAACTTACAAAAGTAGGGAAACAAATACGTTGAGGTAACCAAGTAGCACTAGTATGTTAAAATTGGTTGATCCTTTGCCCTGATATCACAATAAATTTATTTGTTTGATTTATTAGTTAATTCACAAGAGAAAAGGTTACCATATGAATGCATAATTACCTCTAGGTAGAAATATGCAATTCGCACTTCTAGAAACTAAGTGCTCTAAACCAACTTACTTCCTCAACTAACAAATGATTTGATCATGTAGTTGCGGTTGCAATGTGTTATATAACAGTTGCATCTCCTCAAAGGTAACAGGGCATTAATGGGCACTTCACACATAGTGTGATCCATTTGTCTTTTAGCTGTGACTAAAATGTATTAATTAAAATGAACATGGGGAGCAAAGACTACCATTATTTAGAAATTAACTATCCAAATTTTTAGGAATCAACTGACGAAATTTTTAGGAATCAACTATTGCATTCATTTATTCAGCCATGCCATGTGCATTTTCAAAAATCAACTAACCAAATTTTTTCAAGGCCCTACAAATCCACTGCCTGATATTTGATTTACATATTCATTGCCCAAATTATGTCGACATTTGTTTCTTCATTGTTCTGCTTATATCACAGCAGTACATCACTTCCAAGTGAATCGAAAATGGTGTACAACCACTTAAAACTAAGCAATCCAAAGAAAAAAAAAAAAAAGAGCATACAATGTCTTCTTGTGCTTCCACTGTCTCTAGTATGTTAGTTTAATTTTAATCTCAAACTTTTCTTGATGAATTGCACATGGAATTTGTTTATGTGTGTGTTCGTATATATATAAATACACAATTGTCACCTTACGCCTTAGTCGTTATTTTTGTGTCATCCAAATTAATGCGAGACAAAAATACTGCTCCACTATGCAGTTTGTTTTCCTATTTTTCAATCCTCTTTTTTATTCAAAATTTGTTTTCTATTTTTCATACCTTTATTTCTAACCAATTTGTAAATTTCTCTAATGCAAATTTTATGATGTCCATTCTCTAAGATAAATTTTTCAAAGATAAATTTCATCTATTTTCTTATTAAGAAATTGAAGTAAATAATTTCTCCTCGTCTTCCTTGGAGTTATACTATCTCACAGTCAATTGTTGTCATATATACACTTATATGCCTACATATCCATTTTGTGTATTTTTAGCTTGTATACCTCTCTTTATACATATATACATATATACAAATATTCCTTTCTACCAAACTTTTAACACACATGAAAGAAATCAAATGTCATGAAAAATGTATAGAACAGACAACTCTTCATGCAAAACATGGTAGTGTCCCAAACTTTGTCTATTTCTTATAAGGTAAAGTAAGAGTGGTACATTAAAAAGGTTGGAATCACCTGATCTGAGCACCCTTGAGTTGAATAGGATACATCACCATGGTAGTTACATATAATATTACAATAAGACTTGAAAGAGTCATAATTAATCTAAATTCATTTTTATAGTGCACAATCTAGAAGATAAATAAGTAATTAGCTGAACATATTGTTTAGAAGTACACAATTGGTGAGATTGTAATGCAAAATGTCTCGCCACCCGAAAGCTTCCCTAACAAACACTACCTTTCCACATCATAAGCATGTGTCTCAACACGGAGAAATTTACCTAGTCCTTGTAGGAACTATCAAGTGTAGTATGCACCCATTAGTGCTGAAAGCTCACCTCAGACTGAAGAAACATGTGGCACCATCTCTCACTTTTTTTGAACTCTCTCATGCAAGCCAAACACTTGGCATATTGGAGTTCCAATGGCTCCTATTTCGAATAGGCAGTGTCCCAGACCTTCAAGGCAGCAACACACCATTCATTACATTTGTTGTTTTCCTCAATCCTTATTTGGGAAAGCTTGTTGATATTGGTGGTTGCATCTCTAAGAACTTCCCTAGTCTTTTGGGATGTGGAACTTCTTGACCCATCCCTGAGGAATGTTCTAAACTAGAAACTGGTCTCTTATTAGGTCCAATGATAAGGATTTTGACTTCTTCATCAGGAACAGGAATGTACACACTATCACCCCATGGATCATAACTGTTTGGAATTCCCTCTTATTGGCTCCAATGATAAGGATTTTGACTTCTTCATCGGGGATAGGAATGTACACATTATCAACCCATGGATATAACTGTTTGGAATTGCCTTTCCCTTACCTTTACGACTGGATGTATCAACACATCTCTTTTCTTATGCAAATGGAGAATAGTGGAGTCCACATTGAGCAAAAGACTTTGCGTGCTGACCAATAGCTTTCCGGCTCAGTAAGATCTCAGTTAACTTGAAGAAAATAGCATAACTTCATCCTTCTTTAAACGTACCATAGTGCTTGCTTTCCTATGGTGAAGACATTGTAGAATAGATAGTTCTATAGTGAGACATAGCTAATTGCATCCATTTGCCTTGGAACAAACAAGTTTAAAATGTATTACTAATCGAAAGATAGAACTAGAGTGCATAAAATGCACCTATGACTTAAGTAGAAACTAATTGAACCTGAGTATAATATCTATCTTTGGACAAATAACCATGTCGAAACAATTGTACAACAAACATGTGTCCATATTCACCCATATGTTACTAATCTATCCAAATTCACTCATCAGCATGTCAAAACAATTGTATAATAAACATCTATCCAAATTCACCAATAAGTAGAAAAAAGGTTGCAATATGTAAAAGTTGAAAATGATCCTACTTAGAAAAACTTAAAAACTGCACCAACCTAAACATGAAACTCCCATGTCCTTAAATAACTCAATTCAACCCATTATTCTCAACCTAATCTATCACTGTTTGAGAGATGCTAAAAAAAATCAATTGTATGTTCATCTCATACATTCATTATCAAAACAAACATGCAAGTTCCTTTTGACAATTCACTCATCAGCAAAAGTTACAAAAGTTATGATAGCTCTAAATTACATGAAGAGCATCAATAATATTTTATATATCCAATGGTAGGATGTCAACTAATTTTGTTTCAGTTTAAATGGTATAGAAAAAAGAGGCCAGCAAACTTTTGGAGGACAAACACTTTCTTTTCTAAATTATTTGAATAGAATTAAAACAATAAAAGATGTTAAACTGGGGGAAAAATTCTTCTTTTGTCAAGTAAGAAAGCAAAGCTTATGGCTTCCTAGAATTGATGAAGATCAAAAAATCTTCATCAAGTTACAACTTTGTGATCACTAATGAAGTTAGGAAAACCTATCCCATTGTGATTTCTAGAGGAGTTGTAAGTTCAATAAGTAAAATGTAGTAGCAAGTTCTAAGAAACGATAACCAATTAAATCTTCCACCATTACAATTTCTGTATGTAAAATGTCAAGAAGCTGATGCTGATGTCAAATTTAAGCTAACTAACAAATTACACTTTCTATACCCAAAGATTGTCTTACTATCTTCTATTAACAAATCAAGTACTGTCTATGAAAGTGGGCAGATGCAACAAAAAAAATGAACTCACTAATTCAAGTTGCTCAATTATACAAACTATCCAAAGGTTTTATGATTGCAATTTTTTAGCCTTCAATACTCTGTGGCTACGAGGGAAAATGATTGCTATTTTTATGATTGAAGCATACTACTAAAAGGAAAATTTTTTTATTATTGCAATTCAAAGAATATGATTGAAGGGAAATTTCTATGCCTCCCAAGAAATCGTGTATATGCCTCTCAAATGAGTGCCACTATCTGGAAGTAAGCCCTTTCAAGCATAAGTTGAGCTAATATAGATGATATAGAGACCAACCTATTTAAGAGTGATCCATTTGTTCCAAATAATTTGGAACCATAAACACTCAGCATCCCAGCCGATACCTATCTCTGTGGTGGCCTCAAGCATCCTATTAAGTTGAGTAAAGCAATGCCATTCTGCTTCCAACCTATAATACTTGGACCAATATTGCTCCCACTTCAAATTAACTTGACACAGCATTCATCTCCATTGCCAAGTTGATGCATGTCCAAATGTATCAAATTTGGGGCTTGGAGTACCCCAAAAGCTCGTAGAACTTGGAAATTGATTTTTTTTTTTTTTTTTGTAGTTTAACAAGTTGTTTATGAAGGAGGACTATAGGTGTGAAATTGCAAAGCCCTAAAACAAAATCCTCCAAACAGGGGAAAAATTCAACGAACACCAATGGTATTAAGACATTTCTACCGCAACAGCTAGCTGTTTTTCCCAGGTTAATCGGAATTTTAGTCAAAAAGACATGGGCTTTGTGACGCCCCCACCTCTCCCTAGGGTGAACCCTAAGGTCTCATGGAACGCCTGCCCAGTTCTCGCCAGGACTCACTCGCTCAAATAACTTAAATAACAATTCCAAACCAACTCTTTAAAGAAACTAAAGTTCAACTTACATTTCCAAAATAAGTCCCAAGTACTAAAATACATACAAAAGCTGAATTTACAAATCCCAATAATTTCATCTGAATTTCATTAGTACTAACTCCAAGTATTATAAACCAACAAGTACTCAAATCAAAACAACCTTATACAAAAGAGCGAAAATCCTACGAAAGAAACTAATATCCACGGTTAGCGAACTCCGCTTCAAAACCATTAAGGAAAACAAATCTTATGGGGTGAGCAAAGCTCAGTGAGGCCAAGAAAACATGCATAGGCAAATCAAAGCAGTTAAATAAATTAATGAAACAGTAAAAGAGCAAAACAGTTAATAAACATTTAAACAGCACAATTTGAAGGATACAGTTGGCCAACTCCACATTTCCGTAATTCTCTGCAATTATTTTCTTCACCAGCATAAATTCAAGTCACACGTTGACACTCCATCAACCACTCACTCTCACAGTCCATGTCCACCACTTTTATCCCTCTCCCGTTTACTTACACCCCCTTGACCGGGCCCGAACTCCAACATTTAAAAGTGAATAGCAACCCACTATGAATATGCCATAGTCGGTGGACTCATTCCAACCGACATCATTTAAACAGTAATAACCCATGGTTCACCCATCCCTTGCCCTAGCCCCTGTTGCCGGATAAGGTGAAGGGATCCCCAATGGGGTTTGGGCGTCCCCACAGTTATAAACAATTCAAGTAGTTCAAGCAGTCAATCAATTAACATTTTAAACAGTAGAACTCATTTAGAGGCAAATTTCAATAAGGTGAGCGCGATAAAGTACATGCCCACCGAGGCACACAAGCATGCTTTTCAAATCATTTACATTATTTGACACACATTAATTAACATGCACTTGAACACTCACCAATAGTCGAAAGCAAGCGAGGGCAATTCAGGATATCAAACAAGCTTCTCGGTGTCCACGTGATCACCTGAGAGATACATAGGCAACATTACCTATATATGTATTGAAGATAAATTTTCAAACAGTTAAGTTTTTCGATTCCAATTTAAGAGAAATCTCATGAAATTAGAAAATCCATTTTCCAAATTTGGAATGGTGTACAAATACTCAAAAAGTTACGCCTGAAAACCAAGAAATGGTTCCAAGGCGTTTCTAAGCTTTCGTCGCTTCCTTGGAGAAATTTTCAGTTTTGCTCGACATTCTTTGAAAAATCATAACTTGAGTTCTATAAGTCCAAAAATAACAAATCTTATACCGTTGGAAAATAGATTCAATGAACTAAAAATTTTCAGAAGACACTCATATGAGATTCAGATCATAAGCAAGTCGAATTTGAGTTTGAAATTACTGCAACAGTGAAAACAGGACATAACAGTCTTGGTTTTCAGCAAACTTTGAAAATTTGCCAAAATTCACAGAAATAGAACTAGCCCTTAAAATTTATACCAATGAAAGACCTACAAGTATAGTTTCAAATACAACAAACAAAACTCAATTCTGACTCTCGAGTAAGAAAATATAGTTGTCCAAACAGAGCAGGTTCGTCATTCCTGATTTTCTGAAATTCCAGTTTTGCAGGGCAAGTTTTGATGCATCATTTGGACGACGAATTCTTACTCAAAAATCACCAAATTTTGTAAGCATAAACCTCAGTATGTGAATTACATTTTTACCAAAATTTACCCAAAAAATCGCATGGGAAGACAGTGATTAACGCGACCAAAACAGGGCAGCAGAAATAGTGAAAATTTTTCCAGATTTTGAATCTTTCTTTCCATGCGATTTTTACCACACCAAATGGAATGATTTTTGCAACTAAATTTACACACACATAGACCAACATTTCATCTCTCAAAATAGCCAAGAAACTCATGAAATTTTGCAGCCAAAACAGGGCATACGAATCGGAAATGAAACCAGCAGCATAACCTTTCTTTTCTTTTGGTTTTGCCTCTCTCTTTTTCCTATCTCTCTAGAACCAACAATCAACTAAAATCACCACCATATCATCTCATCAACACCAAATTAACCACACATTCAAGTCTTGTGGGAATCCAAGAGCCCACTTCAACAACCCAAATTCAACAAGAGTCTAGCAAATGAAGCTATGAACCACTAAGATAAACAACCCATTAGAAGCAAGAGATGATTGAAAGTGATTACCTCTCTTCCAATATGCAAGAAGCCCTAAGTTGAGTGTGTCCAAGAGCCACCAAAACCACCAAGATCTCCCTCCTAAAGCTTGGGTTTTCTTCACTAGTCAAAGGCCTTCAAGATGCAAGAGAAGGGAAGAAAGATGGAGCAAGCTTTGGCCAAGATTTTTAGAAAGAATTTGGGGCTTCTTGAGAGCAAAATGAAAACTCTTCTTGAGAGAAAATGGGGAAGAATGGCCGGCCAAAAGGAATGGAGAAGAAGAAGAATGAGTGGTGGTAGTTAAGTTGACTTTTGAGACTTTGTTGGAAAAAAATGAAGGAAAAGAAAGAAAGGCTACCAATTTGACATAAAACCTCTCTTTTGTCGCGTCGAGATTAATTCGCGCGACTCGACACTACAACTCTTGTTTCTCTCATTTATATACTCCGAACTTATGTCACTCTCAGTCCAAATGTTTGTCTTGAAAAATGTGTCTTTTCTCATTTTTTACAATTGAGTGACAGAAAAATCAAATTGATGGTTAAACATGGTTTTTAAAATAAAATGAGGTAATGTATGGTACAATTGTAATTAAAATAATTTAAGTCAATTATTCAGAGAAAATAAATAATTAATTAAATAAATAGGTCAGATAAAAATAAAATTTTTGAGTCCTCACAGGCTTAATATGTTAATAAATTTTGCTACTAGGTTAGACTCTAATTTGAGGGAGAAATTTAGATTGGGTGATAGGGCTACAACAATTGGTGAAAAACCAATTTCATAAAGAGGGTATTCCCAAGCTATCTGAGTTATACGATCAAGAAAAGGATTGTTGCACTACAACTTATCCAAAAAGAGATGCACGGCTAGGTTTCTGGTGCACCTGAAACTAATTCTGAGGAGAAGACCTTGACAGTAGTTGTTCTTGTCAAATGAGTTCTATCATTACTTGGACGTCTGCTAAGTGATGATTGATAAACCTAGAATTGTTGATGATGCTTTGATAGAGGCACCCCAAGTATCCGATTGGGTGATTGCCATTTTAATATTGAAGAGGTTATTCATCACCAATAGAAAGAGATTCAGTAATGGTGAAGAGTAAAGAGCAGTAAAGGTGACGAGTAAAGAATATAGGTTTTTGCTTTTTCCAGGAAATCTCCCTACGGTCATAATAATGTATGAGTGTTTTTCTGACCTTTACTGTTTTGGATAAGAAGAAAGAGGTCCATTATTTCAATCAAAGATGTCAATTATTTTACCTTTTACTGTTTGGAAAATACTACAGTAAAATATTGACCGTCCATACAAAGCCCCTAATTTTTGCTACCATAAAGCACTATATATTGAAACCACAAATTGAACCAAAAAGGAAACAATAATACTTAAATTAAAGAGGGCAAGAGTGATAGGGACTTACTATTAAGGATTTTAAGATAACTCTAGCAAGTAGCAACTAGCAAGAGTGAAGAGTGAAGAGTTTGAGACTTTGAAGTTTGAATCCTAAGCTTAAGATTAGTGGTTGGCTCCTAAGCATGAGATCGAATCATTGAGGTTGAGAAAGAAACAAACTGTGGAGAGTGTCAAGATTAGAGAGGCAATGAAGAGGGGAAATGAGGAATGCGTGTTGGATCTATAATCCAACATTGGACTTATATGTAAATAATTATGTGTTGCAGGCTGTCAAATAAAGTCAGCCCATATAAAGTGATCTATTATGGCTTGGGCTTTAATGTATCTAATAAGGTGTGGGCCTTTAATGTGTAGAGACTTAAGGGGATTTCCTATTTCAATGATGGGCTGAAATAGGGTTTCCAACAGGTAACAGGAAAGTTATCTATAAATAGGGTCATGGTCCCCAGGTCACACGTAACCCTAGCCGTCATATTTTCTAGACATCCCATCCTCTAGAAATAATACCTAGAGAGAGATTAACGGCTCCCTCAAGAGGAAGAGTGAGTACGTGTAGATCTGGAAGGCCACCCCGGGATCTAAGGATTCGTCAAGTACTCAGTCAAGATGAATTCAGGTACGCTTCCGCAATAGTACTTATTGTAACTGTATTCAAATATCTGATATTGGGATCCTGGATTAAATTCATACAAGTGGTATCAGAGCTCCCAATATTAGATTTTGAATCGTTAAAATTTAAAGTTCATGATTTGTGATCTTAAAGTTTTCTTCCTAAAAGATTACAAAGATGAATTCAGTTCGGACCCGCATGGCTTTGTCTCATGGCTTTGTTTCGATTGGTGCATATATGATCCGCATGGCTTTGTTTCGCTTCTTCTGGCTGGCAAGAAACTAACAAACGAAATAAGCAGTGGGACCCGCAAGTTTCTTGGCTTTCATGATTATTTAATGCCTTTGAACATTCCAGTTTCACATGTCTTCGTTTACGTTTTTTGCATACATTGGCAGCATTGCCATCTTTAATGATTGATGATGAAAAAGTCTCTTGTCTTTTTCTTTGGTTGCCAAGAAACCGACTTGATAGTCATTGGACATGCATGTTTGCATGGTTAATTGGACTGCGTGAATTTTTTTGTCCTTTCATGGAGTTTATCATCCACATGCGTTCGGAAGCTCATGTCATTCTAGCTAATACATGCGTTTAGCTTTGTATTGAATTGATGTCATTTCAGCTTCCGCATGTCATTTTAGCTATTCCATGAAATTGGGTTTTATGAATTTTAGTAACTTGTTTATGTTAAGAAATTAGGGTTTCCTAATTTAAATTATTTAAGCCTTATAAAGTCCAAAAAAAAAAGTTGGCCCACCAAACATATGGTTTAATAAAACATTTATGGACTTTAATAAGTATTTGGGCTTAAATAATCAACTATTGGGCTATGGATATGGATCTTTGATCCAATAAGTTTTGACCCAATTATTGGATTTGACCATTGGTTGTTGACCAGTCTGACCAGAATTGACTAAGGTTGATTTTGGCCTAAAATTTTGTATACTTTTAAATTCGAATATTCGTATGGTTATATATATTTTGGGATAAATTTAATTGAAACAACATGTCACCAAAGTGACATCTCTTGTGGAAATTAATTTATTCTAAAATATGATTAGTTGTGTATTTGTATTTTGTGAATATTGATCGGCCCAAAGGAATGTCAATATTTAACAAATTGCATATGTACTTGTGGTAATAAATACGTGATAATTATTTGGATTTTACATATGAATTATAAATTGGCCCAAAGGAAAATTTATTTTTCGACATGTATTTATTGTCAGTGTTTATTATTACACCAAGATATCACTAGAAGTTAATATTTTTGTCGAAAGACAAATATTAATGGAATATCGATGTCTTGTGATGGAGTTACCTTTATTTGAATTTATAATTATTTTTCGGTTATGTGAGCTTGTTTTAATTATATGTGTTGTTTTCTGTTTAGTTGTGAATGATCCTGCAAATATCATGACCAGCATCAACAATATTCCTTTATTAAATGGCACTAACTTCAAGTCCTGGAAGGAGAATCTCCTGATAGTTCTTGGAGTCATGGATCTAGACCTTGCGTTAAGGTTGATACTCCCCCACCACTTACAGATGCCAGTACCTTTGATGAAAAGAGGAATTTGGAAATGTGGGAGAGATCATATCGCATGTGTCTAATGATCATGAAAAAGGCCATTCCAGAAGCATTTAGAGGGACTATGTCTGATAAGACACATTCAGTTAAAGCGTTCCTTCAGGACATTGAAAAGAGGTTTATCAAGAATGAAAAGGCTGAAATAAGTACATTCTTGACACGCCTAATTTCAATGAGATACAGTGGTAAAGGCAACATCAGGGAGTACATCATGGAGATGTCTCATCTTGCTTCTAAATTGGGTGCACTAAACCTTACAATTTCTGAGGAATTGTTAGTGCATCTGATTTTGATATCTCTTCCTACACAGTTTAGTCAATTTAAGGTGAGCTATAACTGTCAAAAGGAGATTTGGTCTCTAAATGAACTCATCTCACACTGTGTAGAGGAAGAGGAAAGGTTGAAGCAAGATCAGACAGAAAGTGCTCACCTAGTCTCTACCACTAATAATAAAGGGAAGGGACGTAAAAGGAAGATGGATAAAGAAGTTGCAGGTACAGCACCTCCAAAGAAACAACAAAAGAAACCGGTTGAACTGGGAAAGAATGGTTGTTTCTTCTGTGGAGCTGAAGGGCATAGAAAGAAATATTGCACCAATTATAACGCTTGGCGTGCTAAGAAAGGTATGCTTCTTAATTTGGTTAGTTTTGAGGTTAATTTAACTTCAGTACCTGGACACACTTGGTGGATGGATTCTGGTGCAACAACTCACATGGTATGTCTATGGTTTGAAGTTGCGAAAGCCTAATGATAGTGAAAGATATATCTATGTGGGCGACGGCAAAACAGTTCAAGTTGAAGCAATTGGAGTTTTTAGATTATTACTAAAGACCGGATTTTATTTGGATCTCAATGAAACTTTTATTGTACCGTCTTTTAGACGGAATTTAATTTCTGTTTCTCTTTTGGACAAATCTGGTTACACTTGTTCATTTGAAAATAGAAAATTTAGATTATTTCATGATTCAAAATTGGTTGGTTTCGGTACTTTATCATATTGTGATAATCTATATTTAGTTGACACAATTGTTTCATATAATGAATCCCTGCATTTAAGTACCAGAGGTGTAAAGAGAAAATTAACCAATGAGAATTCAGCTATATTATGGCACAAGAGATTGGGTCATATCTCCCAAAGGAGAATAGAAAGACATGTGTCAAATGAACTTCTCGACCCCTTAAATTTTACAGATTTTGGTGATTGTATTAACTGTATAAAGGGGAAACAAACCAATAAAAGGAGATTTGAAGCCAATAGGGTCTCAGACGTCTTAGAACTTATACATACAGACATTTGTGGACCATTTTCTACATCTGCTTGGAATGGTCAACAATATTTTATAACGTTCATAGACGATTTCTCGAGATATGGCTACGTATATCTCATTCATGAAAAATCACAGTCCCTGGACGTGTTCAAAAATTTTAAAGCTGAAGTTGAGAATCAACTCAATAAAAGGATTAAAAGCATCAGATCTGATCGTGGTGGTGAATACTACGGTAGATATGATGGTTCAGGTGAACAATGTCCAAGGCCTTTTGCTAAGTACCTAGAGGAATGCGGTATCGTCCCACAATACACTATGCCGGGTTCACCCACTATGAATGGTGTTGCTGAAAGACGAAATAGAACGCTTAAGGATATGGTGAGGAGTATGATAAGCCATTCTACCTTACCAAAATCACTCTAGGGCGAAGCACTTAAGACTGCAGCATATATCCTTAACAGATTTCCAACTAAGGCAACTACCAAAACCCCTTATGAGCTTTGGACTGGTAGGAAACCTAGTTTGAAGCATTTACGTGTTTGGGGTTGTCCAGCTGAGGCAAGGCCTTATAGGCCAAATGAAAAGAAACTGGATTCAAGAGCGGTTAGTTGTTACTTTGTTGGATATTCTGAAAGATCCAAGGGTTATAAATTTTATGATCCCACAGTTAAATCAATTTTCGAGACAAGAAATGCTAGATTCTTTGAGGATGTCGAGTTTGGGAGAAGATATAGTTAGAGATATTGTCTTTGAAGAGGAATATGTTAATATTCCCACAGGTGTTATTGGCATTAATCAGGATCCTATTCCTAGCGTTGTTAATGACACAGTACATCAAGACAATGTCAGACAATCTCCTACTCCAGAGGAACAAACTCTACCACCTCGAGAATTAGTGCCATTAAGGAGATCCACAAGAGAAAGGAGAAGTGCAGTGCCAGATGATTACATTGTTTTTCTCCAAGAACATGAGGATGACATTGGATTGATGGAAGATGATCCAATCAACTTCCATCAAGCCATGGAAAGTTCAAATTCTCAAAAGTGAATTGATGCCATGAACGAAGAGATGAAATCTATGAAAGACAATGACGTCTGGGATCTTGTCTCATTGCCAGAAGGAATGAAACCCATTGGTTGTAAATGGATATTTAAAACAAAAAGGGATTCGAAAGGCAATGTGGAAAGGTACAAAACTCGTCTTGTCGCCAAAAGTTTCACACAAAAGGAAGGCATCGACTATACAGAGACCTTCTCTCCGATTTTTTCGAAGGACTCTTTTAGAACTATAATGCCACTAGTGGCACATTTTAATCTTGAGTTACATCAGATGGATGTAAAGACGGCGTTTCTCAATGAAAACATTGATGAGACGATTTATATGGTGCAACCAGAAAACTTTGTATCAAGTGATCCAAAGAATATGGTTTGCAAATTTAAAAAATTCATCTATGGGCTCAAGCAAGCATCTCGACAATGGTATTTTAAATTTCATCAAGTGATCATCTCGTTTGGCTTTGAGATGAACCTGGTTGATGAATGCATATACCATAAGTTCTGTGAGAGCAAGTATATTTTCCTGGTATTGTATGTTGATGATATTTTGCTTGCCAGCAATGATATAGAATTGTTGCATGAAACCAAGAGATTTCTAACTAAGAATTTTGAGATGAAAGATCTTGGTGATGCATCTTTTGTGTTAGGCATCCAAATACATCGGGATCGCTCTCGAGGTATTCTTGGATTATCACAAAAGACCTATATCGAAAAGGTTCTCAAACGATATGGCATGCAAAATTGCAAACCAGGTGATACCCCTGTGGCTAAAGGAGACAAATTTAGTCTCGATCAATGTCTCAAAAATGCTCTTGAGGAAATGGAGATGCAGAAGATTCCTTATGCATCAGCAGTAGGGAGTCTAATGTATGTTCAGGTATGTACGCGTCTGGATATTGCGTACATTACCGAAATGCTTGGTAGATATTTAAGCAATCCAAGATTGGATCATTGGAAAGCAACCAAACGGGTCTTGCAGTACCTACAAGGAACAAAGGACTACATGCTCACGTATCGGAGATCAGATAAACTCGAGATCATTGGGTATATTGATTCCGATTATGCTGGATGTCAAGACAGCATGAAATCAACAACAGGCTACATCTACTTATTGGCTGAGGGTGCCATATCTTGGAAGAGTGCTAAACAGTCTCTCATAGCCTCTTCCACTATGGCTGCAGAGTTCATAGCTTGTTATGAGGCATCCAACCATGGAATTTGGCTGTGAAATTTTGTCACAGGATTACGTGTGGTTGACACTATTGATAGATCACTCAAACTATTTTGTGACAATAAATCAACAGTTCAATATTCCAATAACAACAGGAGTTCGACAAAGTCAAAATATATAGATATCAAATTCCTGGTTGTTAAAGAAAGAGTTCGGAGTGGACAGTTGTCTATAGAGCACATTGGAACAAACTCCATAATTGCGGATCCGTTTACTAAAGGATTGCCACCCAAAATGTTTCACGAGCACACTGCTCATATGGGTGTAATGGCATTAGATGATATTCAGTTTTAGTGGGAGTTTGTTATTTTAGATGCTCTTGAGACATTGATATTTTTCAGTTATTTGTATTTAAGGATATTTCTGTATAAATAAAGTTTCAGTTTATTTTCACTCTGATTTTGATATGGTTTGATCTCACAAAAGTTTAAGGTGGACCAGTTGGAAATAGGCATGTTAAGATCACATTGCATGAAATTTTCATGCTACACATCCACACCATAATTCATGTCATTCAATTATATTAGCATATGTGACCATTGATGGGTCGAGTTACGAAAATTATAACAAAGGCTGCTTTGATCCTATGTTGGTGTAATTGGTGTACGGAATTGGTTAGAGATACATTTGGTTATGACAGCAAATTTTGAGCTCATATGGCTATTTTGCAAAACATAATTATAAAGTTACACATATAGTCCAAGTGGGAGATTGTTGGATCCTTAATCCAACATTGGACTTATATGTAAATAATTATGTGTTGCAGGCTGTCAAATAAAATCAGCCCATATAAAGTGATCTATTATGGCTTGGGCTTTAATGTATCTAATAAGGTGTGGGCCTTTAATGTGTAGAGACTTAAGGGGATTTCCTATTTCAATGATGGGCTGAAATAGAGTTTCCAACAGGTAACAGAAAAGTTATCTATAAATAGGGTCATGGTCCCCAGGTCACACGTAACCCTAGCCGTCATATTTTCTAGACATCTCATCCTCTAGAAATAATACCTAGAGAGAGATTAAAGGCTCCCTCAAGAGGAAGAGCGAGTACGTGTAGATCTGGAAAGCCACCCTGGGATCTGAGGATTCGTCAAGTACTCAGTCAAGATGAATTCAGGTACGCTTCCGCAATAGTACTTATTGTAACTGTATTCAAATATCTGATATTGGGATCCTGAATTAAATTCCTACAAGGCGATGACGATAAGCGGCTAAGGTCTTCATTAGTCTTTTAAGTTTTCAGACTCTTTACCCTCTTCACTTTTTAGAAACAAACCGTGAGTCTGTGAATAGTTAAACTAATTGTTATTATTAGTATTTAGTATTAGTTATTAGTATACTTAGTTACTAATTAATATTTAGTATTTAGTATTTACTATTTAGTAATATGTATTAATATAACTAATATATATATATATATGGAAAATTCAGCCAGTAATCAGTAATTTGGTAATTTATTTTTAATATCCATTCCCTAACCATTTTACTTTTACCAAATTCCATTTTGCAGATATTCAATTTCTGATCTAAATTAGATCGGTTGATTTTTTTAGTTTTTTCTGAATTGTGAACGCCCCTGCCACTCAATTGGTGTTATTAAACACTCGAACTCGATCTAGTTAATCGTAAATTTTATTTTTCGATTACACAAAACTTATTCTCTAACATGACCAAAATTTTTTGATAGCAGTTTCAAACATAATTATTTTTCTATTGCTTTTATGATTTTATCAATTTAATAAAAAAAATTTCCATTTCAATTTGATTTATTACTGCAAAGTACTTTTTTTATATCATTCCAACATGGATTTCACAAAGTCTGATATATCATAATTTTTCTTTTTAACAATATGTCTGGTGCCGCACTTGCAATGTACAGCATCAAAGACACAAAAAAATTGTGCTTGGTGCCATGAATGCAAAGTGCAGCACCAAACTTTTTTTTTTTTTTTTGTCTCTGGTGCCGCACGTTGCAAGTGCAGCATCAGACACAATTTTCTCCCAAATTGCAGAAAGGGCCTCCTAATTTTTGCTCTCAAAATTAAAAGAAAATTTGTTGCTGATGCTGCACTCAGCTATATGGAGAAAAAAATTCAGCAATACTTTCTAGATAAAATTCTAATGTACCAATATTTTTAGGAATTTGCCGCACTGTGATGTATGTAAAACAAAAGTACAATTGGGGAAAAGATGAAATAATGTGTCATTCAAACAAAGGAAAGGTATGTGTTATTTTCATTTGCTAACATTTATATTGTTTAATTGACTCGCATGGGTCAGTTACTTATATGAATGAGATATTGAATAAATATTTTGTAAGTGTTTATTGTGATGCTGTTCTTTTGATAAATATATTGCTTCTATTTTTCTACATATTTTTAATTTACAGACGGTTTAATCATATTCAAAGCTATCAACGTGTCGTGCAATGCTGTGCTCTTGTCATTGTTAATATGTATGGTCAAAAACCGATGGACTTTTAAAAGATATTTATATACTTTTATATTTATGTATTAATAAATAATATATTTCTATATTAATAAATAACATTCTTATCATATTGATTGCTTGTATATTTGTATATGTATGATAAATTTTTTAAAGTAAATCTAATCCATGAAATCATATGAGTTATAATCGTAAAATTCATTCGATTGTGTATAAATTATATTTTTAAACATCTCTAACAAAGTATCAGAGCTTGCGAACAATGTATGAACCCAAAATTGGTAAAACAACATGCACTTGGTCTTTTCCTAACAATCCAATGATCTTTTCATCAAAAAAGTTTTAAAAGTTATAAAGCTAATTCAATCCCCATGAAGTATTATAATCTAGCACTGCCAACATACTACCTTCTAGATCCTAATAAAGTCCCTGGACTAAATTTAATCTCTAATTGCGTGTTCGAACGAATTTCTGGATCAGCGTATTAGAGCTTGCGAACAATGTATGAACCCAAAACTGGTTAAACTGTAAGACTAGCCTCTTTTAGAGGCAATTATGACCCACATGGTTGATTGATTAATTGATTGATATTAATTGATATCTTGATTAATTGATTGATATTTTGTCAATCATTGATTGAATATCTCCCATTTAATGGTACTTTATTGGTATATTCTGTTGATTGATATTTCACTCAATCAAATCAATCAAATAGTCAAATATATTATTTTCAGTTATGAATTATGGTATGATTTCCTTGATGGAAGGAAACCCTAGGGATGTTGATATTTGCCAATAAGGGTCCCTAACCTAGCCTATAAATAGCCTGGTATTCCATCAAACTATGGCCTTTTGGTTAGGCATAGGTTAGAAGCTCCCTTACTCTAAATCTCTCTTCTGCGTATTTTCTTCTCCTACATATTTTGACACTTTAGATAATTAGAAGAAGAAGACAAAGGAGACATGGTATTAATCTCTACTTGACAACAATGGATGGTGAAAAGAAGGCACACAGGATGCATGTGGTGCTTAACAACAATGGTTAGAGGTAAGTCATTTAGTTTTCCGCTGCGTAGTACATGTTAAATGTACATATATAGTTTAACATGTGGTATCAGAGCCACCTTCTAACCATGTTGTTAGCCCATAACTTCATGGTTTACTGGTTATCTGATGAAAGTTGCAAAGATTCGTATAATGTTACGACGAATCACATCTAGTTAGTCATGGGATATATAGTTCTATTGTCTCAATACTTGAGAACTAATGGTAAATCCCATATATATGTTTATGTTATCATGAATCATATCATATGTTGATTATTTGGCATGGTCACAATTCTCAATTTCATAGTTGAATGTTCGATACATGTCTTAATAAATATTAAGATTCACGTAAAGAATCCTGGTGACCATATACTTTACTATATTGGATTTATCAAGATATATATATATAGCTCCATGTGCCATTTAATATACTATGATTTTGTTTATGGTAATTGATATCAAGTGACAAGTAATGTTTATGACCTTATATGACTATTGAATTTTTGAAGTCTTATTAGAATCAATACTGGCATAGTTTTACTTAATAAATCACATGATTCTAATATTCTAAAAATCATAATATGGGCCTGTTCTCAACCTTAGAGACACTTTTCTTATGATCATTGATTTATTTCAATGTTTAATTTCTTGTGTCTCTATATTCACGTTGTTGTATGAGATCATGCAGTGTATTTACGTACTACAATTATAGTCACTTGTTTCATATTATGATATTTGGAATCAACATTAGTTGCTGACTATATTTGAATTTCATAAAATTTCCTTTATAAAGTTTTTCCCTGCATCTCTATTGTTTGATGCATAAAGTATTTAATCACATTAAGTTTGGTGATTAAAATGAATGAAAAGGGAAATTAAGAAATTCTTTTGTCAACATACAGATTGTTTGACTTATAAAATTTAACATACTATGTATCTGAGAGTAGCCATAGCATCTCGGACATTTGGTGTATAGGAAAATTTTAATCACGTATGACAAAGTGATTGAAATCAAGGACTTTTAGTCAATAAGTTGACTTATGAATTTCTATTAGAAAGATTTTTTTTTTATCTGTATTTGGGAATAGCCATAACATCCCAAATATAGAGCCTGAAAAACTTTAATCATATAAAGTTAAGTGATTGCATGAAAGGAAATTCAATGAACTTTTAGTTAGCATGTGTTTTTTGACTATTGAAAGGTTACTAGATGCCATATTGAGAATTTTCCTTCTACATCATATATTTGAGAGTAGCCACAGCATCTCAAATATTTGATGTGAAAAGATTTTCATCACATATACGTTGATGATTGAAATTATGGGTTTTAGTCAACATATTGAATAGTTGACATTTTTTTAAATTTCCTTATAACATCATATGCTTAAGAGTAGCCACAGCATCTTAAGTATATTGGTGGTTGAAGAAAAAAAATTCATTTCCTTTTCACATATTGTTGAGTGATCAAAAAAAAGGAAAAAGAAAAGGGAAAAAGGGCATCTAGATTAAGTTGCAATTAATTCACTAAGATAGTTATTTGGCCCCACAGGGAGGTGATTATTTTAGTGAGATTAATTGACATAAGATAGTAAATTAGACAATGAATTAAGCAATATTTCTATGCCCATAGGTACGAATTATTTCTTCAATTTATTGTTTTAGATTACTAGTCTTATGATTAAGGACGTAAATTCTATGCATGTTTTGCAACCTTTGCCTACACGAAGGTTTGAATTTATTATTTGAATTAACATAAGGTTGATTCAAACTCAAGATTAAAACTTCATAGCTTTTCTATGTTATGATTTTTGGTTGATAATTTATATTCATCGTTTCATTCCAATGATTTTATGGCTCTTATTAGCGTGACTTTTGAATTCATTCTCTTTGTTTTGGGTGCAAGTTTTAAATTAGCATTTCTATGAGAACAAACTATTCTCATAATTTTGTTATATTTGCTAATATAGAGGTTGAATATGGGAATTAGGAGCAATTTAATATTTTGCTCATCCAGTCTCATATTCACATAGAGTAAGGTTCAAACCCTAATTATTTTGTAGTTAAATCTTGCATGAAAGCCATAAAGAAATTGTTGCAAGTTTTAACTAGCACCCTTAAAAGGCTTTCTTTGGTGACACTTAAGTATTGAAGTGTGCTTTAACTTATTTTGGAGAAAATGAGAATTTTGCTATATCATCAGTTTAAGTCCCATTAAATTGAGATTGAGTTATTTTTGTAGCATTTCATTCTTGATTTTCTCATAAAGAATTTCTTATCCATACGAACCTTTTATAATACACATAAAGATATATGGTTAATCACTTGTTTTAACCATGTGTATTAGAAAGGACAAAGAGGTTAAGAAATAAGAGAAACATATGAGACACTTAAGTATTAATTGTGTTTCATGAAGGTAGAAATGCAAATAAAGAAAATTTTGTTCTCATTAAGTCAAACAACAATAAAGACCAATGTTGTTTGTAAGAGAATAAAATTTGATACCTTGTCTTGAGACAATAACTCGAAAGTAATTTTCAAATTGTCAAGTGTTATATGTTGTGATATATTTGCTGAATTGATAAAGGTTTATCAATTCATATTGCCAGTGTAATAAGTTTCTAATTACATAGAAACATATGGAAGGTGAACAAAGGAACTAAATATGTTCACATATAGATAAGTGGTGTATTATTGCTCAGTTAAAGAAAAAAAAAATTTCTCTAAAACATTATTTTCTCTTTACTTTAGAATTTTTTATTTTCAAATCAATTACTATTGGATATGATTCTGGAACTCATTATCCAATAGTATATTTTGAAAATAGTAAAGTTATTAATTCTAAAGTTTTTAGTGCAGTCTTTTGAATTGAGCAATATACAACACTTGATCACAATAATTATATTGGCGTGAGTATATATTTATCACTTAGAAACTCATTAACTTTGGCATAAGAGATTGAGATATATCTCTATAGAGAATATAAAGAATTGATAAATCATAAATCTTTAAAGATTTTAGATTTATTGACTGTGGTGTATTAAGTAGACTGCATAAGTAAAGCAGACTACTCAATCATTGTGGATGCCAAAAGAGTTTCATTATAACACTAAAATTATGTGAATTATTTTCTATCCTTCTATATTTGATGAGAGATATTTATTTATCTCATTGTTGGGTTACTGTTCATCAAATATAAAATTTCTTTTCTTGTTTGACAAAGGATCAATATTTGATACATTTACAAGTGTCCAAACGAGAAATAAAACTTGAAATTTAAGGGATAGAAAATAAAATGAAGGCATAAACAAAAGGGACTATTTTGTTCATACTCATTTTATGAAATCCTTAATTGAGAAGCATTGCTAATGAATGAAATCAATGCTTGATTGACTACATCTAAATGATGTACTATAAGGAAATAATGAGATACATATAGATATAGCATATTGGTAGTTTTTATCTTGTGAGTAAAGTCTTGGGATGGAAGTATATACTTAAACAATTTCCTCCAATATTGTTTAAACACCATATTAATTATGGTATGGATGGAAATCATGTTTAATGTGCATTGTTCAGTTTTGTGAGGATAATTAGCCTTCACATAAAGAAGCTGAATAGAAGAAACAAGGCTATTTTGCAACTCCAAGAAATTTAGATGCTTTTACACTTCAAAATTATTAGAACTGGAGATTTGAATTTCTTAAGAATATAAAGTAAGTAGGAGAGTTTTGACTTAAGAATGGAGTTTGAAAAGGTAAGGATTCATATTTGACTCCTCTACATATAGAAAATTGATGGCTTTTCTCAAAATAATTATCTAAATTATTTTGGATAAGCAATCAATTGAAAACTCCTTGTCAAATGAACACATGAAGATAATCCACTCTATACCTACTATCTTTGAAACAGTGGGAGGATCTATAAAAAGAAATTCAAATTTTCTAGTGACTGTGTTGTATATCTTCAAGAATTTTAAGGATAATGTTTTCATAAAGTACAAATGGAGAAGACTCCATATTTTAGAATAGTGTCATAGGAGATATATTAATTACCATAAAATCTCTATTAAGTTTTAAGAGATTTTATTTAGGTAATTATGGCCTTTGGTAACTCACTATTAGAGTTACAAAAGATAAATGTGAAAAACTATTATCCTTACAATATCTTATTAAATAGATATACACGTGTGTCACCATGACTTTAAGAGAATGTAATTTAAACTAAATTGTTACTTCTCAATAGTATATTAATTTGTTGATTCTTCATTTGATCTTAGAAGAATTTTTTCTAGTAAATTAATATACATCAAGGTTGTTGAGAGTAATACTATCAGAGTTTTCTCATCAACTCAATTATGATATTTGTGAAACCCTTCTGTCATTGGTATTCACAAAATGGAATGTAAAAGATAGTTAATCTATCTTAAGACATTCATGCAAGAATTCTTACGGAATAAAGGGATAAGTATTACTTTCAAGTAATAATAGTGAACAATTGCAAACGTTCACATCATGCATTGGAATGAATATAAAATTTTCAAAGATGCTATGAAGTTATATCACAGGCATTGAATGTTTGACCTAAAGTTTGTCGATGTTACATTTTGGCCACTATTGATATTCAACTTGACTATACACTTTCATTATGTATGTGTGAAAGAGTGGGAGTCAAAACAAGTAAATTGACATAAGGTATTTAATGGTTGAAAATGACATTTAGAAAGTAAAAGATAACTATTGAATATACAGTAAGGAGTTATTATTATTGATCTAACAACTAAAGGTTGCCGGCTAAGTTGTTAGTGATCAAATAACTAATAAGGAACTCAATAGTTTATCTTGTATTTTGCTGTTATTTTCAAACTATTATTGTTGTCTAGACACTCGAGACATTTATGTTTACATGATTTTGTGCACATTGTTGTTCATGTATAAAGTAAGGATTATTTGATCCATAAAGGTGGACCCTGAATAACTTATATGAAGTTATTCATAAAGTTCTTTTAAAGCACTTAATTAGGAAGTGTGATATATTGTAATACATGGAAGGAAGTGTTCGTACTAAGAATATAACTGCCATGATTCGAATATTATCACTTTCTAATTAAGCAACTGTTACATAACTGTTAAATTTATTGAGTGACAATGGGGATTTATGGCCATTTTAAATATGTAGTCACTCATAAAATTATTTGACTATTACATGTGGGTCAAGTGGGAGAATGTAAGACTAGCCTCTTTTAGAGGCAATTATGACCCACATGGTTGATTGATTAATTGATTGATATTAATTGATATCTTGATTAATTGATTGATATTTTGTCAATCATTGATTGAATATCTCCCATTTAATGGTACTTTATTGGTATATTCTGTTGATTGATATTTCACTCAATCAAATCAATCAAATAGTCAAATATATTATTTTCAGTTATGAATTATGGTATGATTTCCTTGATGGAAGGAAACCCTAGGGATGTTGATATTTGCCAATAAGGGTCCCTAACCTAACCTATAAATAGCCTGGTATTCCATCAAACTATGGCCTTTTGGTTAGGCATAGGTTAGAAGCTCCCTTACTCTAAATCTCTCTTCTGCGTATTTTCTTCTCCTACATATTTTGACACTTTAGATAATTAGAAGAAGAAGACAAAGGAGACATGGTATTAATCTCTACTTGACAACAATGGATGGTGAAAAGAAGGCACACAGGATGCATGTGGTGCTTAACAACAATGGTTAGAGGTAAGTCATTTAGTTTTCCGCTGCGTAGTACATGTTAAATGTACATATATAGTTTAACATAAACAACATGCACTTGGTCTTTTCCTAACAATCCAATATTCTTTTCATCAAAAAGTTTTAAAAGTTATAAAGCTAATCCAATCCCCATGAAACATTATACTCTTGCACTGCCAATATACTAACTTCTAGATCCTAATAAAGTCGCTGGACTAAATTTAATCTCTAATTGCATGTTCGAACGAATTTCTGGATCAGATGACTGTACTGAATTATTGTATTGGACTCTTTATATTCCATATACTAATATGAACGATTATCTAACATCAAAGTAAAAATAAATTTTGTTTCTATTGGTTCTATTGTCCTTGTCTGCAACTTTGGTCGTTGCTTAAACTGTATTGGGCCGAGAACAACTTGGATCAATTTGTTCAGGCTTGCTCAGAAAGCATGTAGTGAAAAATTAGGCCTCAAACTAATCGAGCCGGAAGTAACAAGCTTTAAACGTTTTCGACTTATAACGACCTTGACGCTCCGAGTTGAGCAAGAATTAGGATTCGAGTAAAGTATCAAATTGAATCTGAACTTGTATATATATTTAGCTGATTAAGCCTCATAATTTTTTATGCCTTTTTTGTGTTATTTGATTGAAATTTTATAGGAAATTAACTATTTATTGTAGACACCGTATAAAAAAAATGTTACTTTTTAATAATACATTAAAATAATTGAAATTTTATAGATAAAGTAACACTAAAATAAAAAATAATATAATTTCAAGCTGTGACATCAAACTCAATTATTGAATAAATCAAATCAAACTCAACTTTAAACTTTAAACCCACTTGAGATCCAACTCGAGCCCAAAAAATAAGTTTACCGTGGCAATTTTAAAGTTCAATTTGATCTGATTTGTTTATAGCCCCAAATCAAAGAGCATAAATAAAATCCTCCAATCTCAATTATGTGCAGTTGTTACTTGTTACTTCGTTATATGAATGGTTTTCGAATGGGATGAGTCTTCTCTTAAATTTTCACTAACTAAATAATATATATATATATATATATACATACATACACAGACACACATATATATGTATGTATGTATGTATGTATGTATGTATGTGTGTGTGTGTGTGCGTGTGTCTATATATGTGTGTATGTATATGTATATGTATGTATGTGCATGCATATGTATGTAGGTATGTATTTATGTATGTATGTATAATCACACATGAGCAAGGAGGACTGTAATCTTTGACACGAAAAAAAAAGAAAATGTGTGACCAATCTTTTCCTGTTGGCACTCAGCCCGTGACTAATCTGCAATTAATAAATAAATAATCACCAATCATCCCTCCACATCTTATGATCCCAATCGTAATTATATCATGTGTATAGCTTGGAACTTATAAAAAAATGAGACAATATCTAAGAGATTGGATCACCAACTACAAATAATTTAAACCATTTTGTCGAGGAGACATAGAAAAAAAGACGACAGATTTGAAACCCTAAAAACGCTATTTTAAGAGTTCCAATTTCCAAGAAACATAGAAAAAATTGGATTCCAACTCTTGGGATTCTTAACCTTATTTTTTCTAATTCTGGGATGTTTATGATACAGTGATTAGGCTACAGCTTTAAGTTAAACAAAATATAGAAAGTTTGTGGTACAATTAAAATTTGACATTTGCAATTCTTTATATTTACTGAATGAGTAGGATATGCTGATTTGACAACATATTTTGTCCGTTTGTCTCCCTATCAGAAGAACGGGAATATCGCTGATGTGTTTTCTGCTTTTTTCTTTCTCAAGTTCACTTGTGTGAAATGTTTAGCAATTTCAGCTTATCATTAATTTATCATTGCCCCCTCCCCCCTAAAAGTTAGATTGTTTGTGACTGTTTCCCAGTTTCATGTGGGAAACTTGGACGTTATGGTTAACATTTTTGGTCCAATTATGTCTCTAAGAAAATAGTTTTAAAAAAAAAGTTTCTTGAGAACCACTATTTTGTGGGTCTTATTAAAAATAGGTACTTTTCTTTGGTAAATTAAGAAAGTCATCTAAATTGATTATTCATGGTAGGGCACAAAAATAACAATATATGATACACAAAAAGAAGAGTAAATCGTATATATACTGACAATGTATATATTATTATGGTTGGATCCGTAACACATGTAGAATAGTTGGATTTTAAATTCAAATTTTGCATTGTTATCATTCATCTAAAATTAATAGTATAGATACGATTAGTGTATAAAAAATTAACCCGAAAAAAATAGTGAAAACTTTTATAATTGGTAAACGTAAGGTGACTAAGACCTCAAGCACCCAATTAGACTTCGATATTACTACATGACTTGGTAAGATTTAGAAAATATGGACGACAAATTTGTTTATATTTTTTAATCTCATAAATTAATTAGGTTCAGAAGTTAGAATATAGGTCATTAATTCACTTATGAGAGTTCCTAAAAGGATCCTTAAGAACATGATGGGACAACAAAAGAACAAAATCTGAGAAAAATTAAGCCAAAGATCATACAGAAGATCTCTAAAGTGAAATTAGCAACCTAATTACTATGCTTAATCTTTATTAGCTGATTTGTTTGTTAACGAACTTACTTTACAGGTCTTGGCTGGCATAAATAGAAGTTTGGAACTTTGGATCTTAGTTGATTTCTAGACAACTGAAAAGTATGGATCCTCGTGTCTCAAGTCTTACCTAATCAAATTCTTTAAATCCATTAAGGTTTGTCTTAGATTTTGATTTGACATTGATTAGTTGGTATTCACATGTACTCCCTCCTTTTTTTTTTAACTGACGTTTAAGGATTTTGTTACAATATGTTTTTATCTGTCATTTTATAAGTCCTATACAGCATTAATTATTTTTTCACAATTTTACCCTTTTATCTCTCATTTCCAATACAGGGTTCTTAATTGCTTTTGGTCTAATAAAATAGCACCATTTAATACTCTATTGAGAGAAAACATGGGTAAGTTGGACAATTAATGAGGGTACAAAAGAAAGTAGTGTATAGATTTAAACAATGAAAAAATTTTCTTAATTGGTGTGTAAAACCTTAAACGTCAGTTAAAAAAAAGGGAGGGAGTACTATAATGGGAATTTGGAGAAATCATCATATTACCTTTCCTCAAAGTCATTTGTAGCACATTCTTTTAGGTTTATTGTCGAATCAACTTGAGATACACGTCAAATGTGTCCCACGATGAAACGTATCTATATGCATGTCTCGAAACTGAGCACTTACACGGCTACACCCTTGACTTTTTATTCCAATATTTTTTTTCCCTGGCAGAGAAGGGGTAAGATTTAAGAACAAAAGGGGAGAAAGCAGATTTGAACTCCTATAAATTTTAGGGTCTCAACCGTAGCAATTAGATCAAGATCTTCTCTACTCCAATTTCAATTAAAGAAGGGAAATATATACATTTACCCAAACAAAAACATGGAACACAAGGATATAATGCAACAAGATTTTTTTGTATGTATATTAATATTGAATCTTCCAACCAAGTATTTAGTTAATTCTTTTTTAGTATATTTAGCTTACACTAAACTTGTTATTGGAATATCTACACTTGCATTTGTTGTCCTTTCTCTCATTTAGACACTTTTCTGATATAATTTTATACTTTCATAAAATAATGAACGCTTGAGCCCTATCTTAATGTGCGCTCACTAGCGTCATTAGAGGTACCCGTAAAATATTGATAGAAATACCTATCAATATATTACCAGTTAAACTAAACTTGTAAAGTTCTAGACTATGAGATATTTGACCGTTAAGAGGTTCAAACTATTTTTCTTTTTTTTCTTTTTTTCTTTTTCTTTTTTTTTTTTTTTTTTTTTTGAAGAAACTTTCTTTTGGTTCAATATATTAGTTAAACCGAGCTCATAAAGTTACAGATTACAATATTGTTTGACCAGTAAGGGGTTTAAACTATTTTCTACTTATTCTATAAAGGTAAAGAGGAAAAAGAGAAAATTTGAGAATTGAACCATAAATATAATCTCATGATTTTACTTAATTAATATCTGTATCGACTGAGATAGGTCTTGGGAACCTTTCCACGCTCCCAGATTATCCTAGTCGACTCAATTCGCACTTCAGATTGTCTAAAGGTAGTCAGGGGAAAGTCTTGCATAAATTTTGAGATCTGGAGATACAAAAAATGCTTCATGGGTGTAAGATTGAGTCAACTTTCAGAACTAATTTCACCTGAATCATATCGTTTCACCGAAAAAGTAAAGATTAATCTTCTATTTGAAAGTGTATATATAGTTAGATATGAATGTATGATGAGTAATGTTAATTTAAATTTGAAATTTAAATTTTACATACATATTATGCATTCAATCATGATAATATATATCCTATCCGTTCATACAAGATTTATTCAAAATATATGCGATAAACAAATTCTACTCCAATTTTCGTGGTTTTCGCACTTGCAAAGAGACAAACATCTTTAAACAAGGGGGATGGGCATTCCTTTTGGAGAAATTTCAGCTGCTTTCATTTTCAATAAGAGTCATACACTATGTACTTTTGGCTACCTTTTCCCAGACAAAAATATGCATCTAAACTTATTATGGGGTCCTATTGTCATCAATTTCTAGTCTGCTACTGCTCCAATTGTTAGGAATGGGGATGAATCACTCCAATCATGATTTTGGCTTTTTGGAAATTGTTCTTCCATTGGGACCTCCAAAGTCCTCCACTACGAGATGGGTCCTAACTCAATAACAAATCCAACTGTAGAATGACCTTTTGCTTCCAATCGTGATAGCATGTCATGCATGCTCTGCTTTGTTTGGCCAAGTGGATTTTCGTTTGCAGTCGATTCTGTTCTTTTTCGTCTTGCTACATTCCTTATCATTTGAATCATCAAACAGATATTTGGAGAGATAAATTTCCAATAACTTCCTAAATGATAAATAATAGTCTGCATCGTATGGACTCGAACTTATTATATTTTGTCACTTCTGATTTGCCCAAAACAAATGTTTATACATTTATTTATTTATTTGAATCTTCGAAGTTTAGGAAATGAGGAGGGTAATCCACTCTAAATTTAGGGATTTAGTATAGATCACACGTCTAATAGAGATTTACGATGGTACTTGCGTGTCATCTACGTGCAAAAGATTTTTGATAAATGACAACACAATTCGAACATAAACATAAACTTCTCTTAAAAGTTTATTTCAGTTTAGGTGATATCTTTGATTTCTGCATTGTACTCTATTGGCGGAAGTTTAGTTTAATCAAGGTACCCTGAAGTTTCATAATGCTATAGAAACTTGACAATTGAACCACAAAAGTTGAAGCATGAATATATATACTCCCTCCTTTTTTTTTAACTAACGTTTAAGGTTTTGCACACCAATTAAGAAAATTTTTTCATTGATTAAATCTATACATTACTTTCCTTTTGTACCCTCATTAATTGTCCAACTTACCCATGTTTTCTCTCAATAGAGTATTAAATGGTGCTGTTTTACTAAGCCAAAAGTAATTAAGAACCCTGTATTGGAAATGAGAGATAAAAGGGTAAAATTGTGAAAAAATAATTAATGCTGCATGGGGATTATAAAACGACAGATAAAAAAATATTGAAGCAAAAACCTTAAACGTCAGTTAAAAAAAGGGGAGGGAGTATATATATAAGTCAGCTTATTGTTCAATTTCTGCATCATATTGAAGCATCCAAGACGTGGAAGAAAACGAATCAGACAGATATTTTTGTACCATTCATTATGAAGATTTAATGTAGTCAATCATGTACACGAAATTGGCTATTGGAATAAAAGAAAGTACCAAGATCAGTCATGCAATACCGATTTAATTCCATCGTTTCGTGAATTCCGTACCCAATTCTTCTTTTGTTTGAGCCTTCTTTTATGAGTCATTAGAAATACTATTGGCAAGAAAGAGATACGTTCCATTTTTCACAATATGTACATATTCAGAGGTGTATGCCACTAAACTTTTAAAATAGATATCTCAAGTTAATTAACTCTATTGTGGCAGAAATAGAATTATTTTTGTGGCAAATGAATGGCAAATTATTTTTGAACACCTAAAATTTTTGTTATCTTAAATCTGGATTACTCAGTAATTCATATAAATCAATCAAATAACTATAATAACTATGCATATACATATAGATATAAACTTCTTCAAATCCGTGGGGAAGGGAAAATTGCAATTTTGTGGTAATGGATATAATTGATATTTCACATAAAGCAGTAGGAACAAATGGAGGCATGCATAATATCCCATGAAATTATGTAGGGGTAGTTGGAATTTTTCTGAGTCGATGGAAATAAGTGCTGCCACTATTATTGTCATGCCTATGACTCCAGGGCGGTGTCACGTTAAAGTAAAGGTGAGCTATCGTGGTTGCTACCCCAAGGCTTGTAAACAGTTAGTGGGCTCTCAACTTTCCGATGTACCAAAAAAAAAAACCCCTTCCCGGGGCATATTTGAAGATTTCTCAAAATTTGTTTTAAAAAATTTTAAATTTTCAACGCTTCGTACTCTGCTTTCTAGAAACCTACAATTTGAGGGGAGAGGATTGAGTTGGGTGGTACATGAGGAGAAAGTATAAGTGAGAGATCGGGATTCGCAACCTTCCACTTACACTAAAAAAAATGTCTACAATTATCATTTACTTCAAATATGATGGCATGTTTGAAAGGAAACCAAGTATTAGTTGGAAAAGAAATTTTAAAATTTGGTACGCAAAAATGAATGTAAAAGTTTTGCTATCTGTTATTATTGTTCTAAAACTCCATATAATTTGTATCGAAAAGAAATCAAGTACTAGCTTGAAATAGAATTTTAAATCTTTTGGTATGCAAAAATGAACGTAAAATTTTTGTTATCTACAGTACAAATATAATTGTCATTTGGTTATTCAATGTGCTTCTTGTTCTAAAGTACTATATAATTTTAGGGATGTTTGGTAAATGGATTTCAATCCCTACTATGAGTTTCAAATTCAATTACACCTATACATGATGTTTGTTTAGAATCAATGGAAATAAGTCAACGGAAATAATATGACCCTTTTATCGGCTTTCTAATTAACCATCTCTCACTGAAGAACCATCTTAACTATCCATATTATTCTCCTTAAATGTAAAAATAAGAAAATAAAATACTGGTGATTTGGCCAACTTAGGAAGCAAAGGACAAGAAGAGTATAGCAAGCCTCAGAAGATGAATGGAAAAGGGGAAAAAAGAAATAATGACCAAGAAAAATAATAAATTATAAAATCTATTCCACATTTACAAGTACGTTATGAGTTTTTATCAAAACCCATTATCATTTACTATTTTGTGATATCATTAGTAACAGTGAGTGTGGAATTTGATACAAGCCTCTCCAACAAAAGTCACACAGCTATCAGGTTGGTTACCTACGATTTTCAATAAAAAATTTTACCTCAATTATTCACCAAAGTGATTGTCCCCACCTACCCGTGGATCATACCTCCCTTAAATTTCTACAGCATTTCGGAGTGTTTAACACTTTAACACTTCACTGCTTTGAAAAAGTTCTGAAATTTTCAACGGCATTTTGAACTCTTGGACATTTTTCTGCTTTGGCATGTTCTATATATGCTAATTCTCCATTGATTGCTAACTAGTAACTAAATCGTACAAATGTCCAACGAATTGTACAAGTATTGCAAGTTTTGACTCTAGGGTACTTTTCAAGCTGAGGCAAAATTTTAGATTGTACGTATCATCTAGCACAATCCAAGAAGACATGACACTAATGCTTCCCTATTATGTTTACCAATCTATGTGAGCCGCCGTACAAAGAAACATGAGAAATATTCGTGGCTTTTGCTTAATATTTGTACAAATTTTTAGATTGAGATCTCAGAAAATAGAGGTTTTGAATGTAGATTTTCCTAACTTTTCTCCACTTCTTAAGACCTTGTTTAGATTTCTATTTTATCTAAAAAATTTTACGTGTTTCATGAACACATTTTTCAATCACCTTTTTTTCTCACACACGTCAAATCATTACAATATATTTTTTTTTATAAAACTCTAAAATATAACAATTCAAATCGGCTCTAAGTCTCACCTATTCCCTGCTGAAAAAAATTTAGAAAAAATGTACAAATTTGTTACCATGCACCAACCACGGACATAAGAGCTCATCATGTAGCTCCAATCATTGTACTTGGAATTTAACATCTCATCATAAGACATGAGGTGAAGACTCATGACAGATTGATCTAGTTCAGGACTTTGATTGCCAGTCCCCTTGCCTATGTGTGCTAACCACGGCCAAGTAGTACATAACAGAAGTTAAAACATCAACGTATCTAATTGGAACCATTCTTTTCGTACGAGTCCACCAGAAATGCTGGAAAAAAAGACGGAAATCATCAAGTCTTGGGACCCATTAATGTGAAAACTTAATGGCTCCACATCTCGAAGTACTTGGGAGGTGTTTGGTTGGGGGGATTCAAAGCCAGGAATGCTGACACCCATTGTTGTAGTTTGGTAAACCATTATTACTATGCTTCAATGGGAATGAAAGTGATAGGATGAAACCCCCCAAATTTCTACACTATCAAACTCATTAACCCATCTCACCGCTTCACCTGCAACCCTTCTTTTCTTTTCTTTTCTTTTTCTATTCTTCTATTTTCTTTTCTTTTCACCTTCTCTCTAACCCTTATTCCTCCTCAGTAACACAGTGAACAGCGCCGCCTACTCCGCTGCCACTCTCAGCTCAGATCGGCCGCCAGCGCCATCACTACCATCGTTGTCGCTCCCAATCCTCTGTCTCTTCTCCATAGTGCACCACCGCTGCCGTGTATCCTGCGTCAACCTCAGTTTCCTCTTCCCTCTCGGTACGCTCTCACTCTCTCCTCTCTCTCCATCTCACCCAAATTCATCTGAACCCTCAAATCTCTCCATCTCTCCACTGCTGCCGTGTGTCCCATATGCTTTATGTATTTGATTATGCAGTTGAGATTTGAGTAATAGTGGTTTTTGTTTCATTTGGAGTTTGTTTACGATTTTCCACTGTTTCCTGTTCTTAGTTCCCGATATCTTTAAGGCGGAGCAGCCATCTCCCTATGTAGCCTCGCTTCCTTCCGTTGCCTCCTCTTCTGCTTTACCACCTGTCCCTTCTCCGATAGTACTACTAGTACCCCTGCCCCCTCCTACCAGTTCAGGTTCAATTCATTGTCTAGTCCCCCTGTTTCCACTATCTCACCTTTAATTCATTAGCTGGTCCAACTATTTAATTATTGAAACCATAATTAAAGTGGCAAAGAAACTTTTATGCAAAAAATGAAGCCTCAATGCTTTGAGAATGCTTGTGCAGCAAAACATGCCTAACTTTATCTTCATGCCTAACTCTATCGTCATGTTAGTATTGAGCATAAATCACTTATGTCTGACCGGTTATATTCTTCTTGTTTTAAGTTTTATGTATGCCTTCCCGTTGTTGACTGTAAATGAATTGTTTTCTTACTCCTTTTCGTGTTTCTTCTGTTTCAGATTCATGCACTGAAGCGCACACGCATTGACGGTTTCAGGCTTCCATCAGATCTTGGGTAAGATAATTTTTTGCAACTTTAGATGGTTGGATTTTGTTGTTAGTTAGAAGATGCTTGTTCAGTCTTTTTCTTTTATCTGTTCCCTTTCTCCTTCCCTCTGTGGGCTGAGGCATGTTATAACCCTGATGACCAAAGACATTTAATATGTGGCCCATTCTGAATGGCCAATGGTTTTGTAAAATAACATTTTTTTTCCCTATTACTTTCTGCTCCTTAGAAATGCTCGAGAATTGTGTGCTAAGCATCTGAGACCTTTTGTATTGTTATTTGGGTATCTGGGATCAATATTTGCGTATCTTTTTCCTCTGTTCCTTGTTTTCTCTAATCATGTGATGAAAATTTGAGGGTGATGATTAAGTGTTTTTCAGAGGGTGTTTATATCTGGGAGACTTCATTTCAAATTCCATTGATGCTGATTAAACCTGTGTTTTTCTTCAGTAATACTAGAAGTTTGCTTGAATTAGCCATATATAAGTAGACATGCTTGCATACTATGCATTATCTTCATGGTTTCTGTCATTCTAGGATTACTAGGTCAGGATCTAGGACTAATAAGGGCTCTTGGGTCATCCCTTGGAATTGGCTTTCAAGTTTCTTTTCCACTTTCTCTCCTACCCCCTGCCCCCGCCTGTCCCTTCTCCCTATGAAGCCAAGATGAATTATGGTTTCCACTTTAATGTGTGTAGCTGGCATTTTTGCTTTAGTCAATTCGAGTTGACAACCATCAAGAGTTCTAATTTTTCTCTCAGTGGATATATAGAGATATATAGTCTAAAAAACACTTGGGCTGCTTTCCTTTCCTCTCCTTTCTGGGTAGTTTCCTTTCGAGTTGAGATACTTTGAATGGCTGAACATGATACTAGTCTGATTTTAATTGATAGTTTTTAATTGATTAAATGAAATCATGATTTTTGAAACAAAGTCTGATTTTCATTTCCTTTTGCTATATACACAGAAATGGCATGACTTCCCATTGCAAACAGGAGACGAAGATGTCGAATAAATAGTATTTTATGCACCATGGTTATGGTGTTAATTACGTTGTTTATGAATTGGCTCTCTGTTCTAATGATGTATTCGAAATATAGAAAACGTATACTAACTAAAGAGGAAAAAAGAGTAGAAAGAATGCAATATTTGTTTAGGCTAATTCGTGAGAGTGATAGTGCTTGTGTTAGTCAGTTTCGAATGGATAGACGCACTTTCTCCATATTATGTGAATTGGTAAGAGATGTTGGCGGTTTAAGAGATAATAGAAATATGACCTTACAAGAAATAGTTGCAATATTTGTATATATATTGGCCCACCATAAGAAGAACCGAACTGTCACACATAAGTTCTTAAGGAGTGGAGAAATTGTGAGCCGTCACTTCTACCAATGCCTTCTAGCTATTCTGAAATTACATTCTATACTACTTGAGACACCAGTACCAATTTCTGATGACTGCACAGATGATCGTTGGAAATGTTTCAAGGTATTTAGGAAGTCTTTTCTAGTGTTTAGTTCTTTCAAGAAGCTGATATTAGGTAATGACATCAATTACTTGTTTTTGTATGTACCTATGCTACTAAATAGAACTGCCTAGGTGCATTAGACGGGACGTTAATTAATGTAACACCACCGGCTGAGCACAGATCCAGATACCGAAGTAGAAAATCAAACCTTTCCACCAATGTATTTGGCGTTTGTGCCCCAAATATGCAATTTATATACGTATTACCGGGTTGGGAAGGTTCTGCGGACGATGGACGCGTGCTTCGAGATGCAATTTCTAGGCCTAATGGCCTTAAAGTACCTCAAGGTAAAATTTATGTATCTTGAATGTTAAATTTTCAGATTTCTAGAACTTTTAAGAATGACAGTTAAGATCATTGTGTAATATTTACTTGAAGGTTGCTATTATTTGGTGGATGCTGGTTATTGCAATTCAGAGGGTTTCTTTGCCCCATATCGAGGTCAAAGGTATCACCTCAATCAAATCCATGGACGAAGACCTGAAAGTGCTGAAGAGTACTTTAATATGAAGCACAGTAAAGCTAGAAATGTAATAGAAAGGTGCTTTGGGCTTCTTAAAGGAAGATGGAAAATTCTTGCATCGCCAACTTTTTTTCCAATTCGGACACAAGGAAGAATCATCTTGGCTTGCTGCCTGTTACAAAACCTGATAAGAAGAACAATGTCTATCGATCCACAAGAACTGAGAGGAGATGGGGAAGATGAAGATTGGGTTGATGAGCAAAATGAGGATGATGATGAAGAAGAGACCGAAGTAGAGTATATTTCAGTTGTTGCGTCTAGTGATGAATGGACAAATTTTAGAAATAATTTAGCACAACAAATGTATAATAATTGGAGAAATTTGAGGGAATACTTTGTATAGACATTCATATACTTGAGACTATTTTCATTCTTATATTGGTTGTAATGTTGCTATTTAAACTCTTCTTGAGCTTGATTGATTTTTATTTTTTCATAAATGAATGCACTAGTTGAGCTTCATGATGCTTAATGTGGTTCTTGAACTGAAATGTTGTTTTCTTTGCTATAATTATTGTGTTAGTCTAAATTATACTTAATTTCAAATACATAGTTTCCACTTGCTCATTTCTTTATTCTGATTTGCAGGGTAGCCAAAGGGGAATTTGCTTTCAAGAGGCTAGCGTGTGTTTATGAGGACAAAGAGACTTGTTGTTGGTGACTTTATAATTTTGCTTGGTAAGTCTAGGATTCTTCAAATTAGAGGTTGCCTATACTTATCAGTTAATGAAAATTTCAGATTAAGGACTTCTTGGTATGGGGAACATTAAAGTTGAAAGCAGTTTTGCTCAAATATTTGGCAAATATTTAAGCAATCTACTCTAATCCTGATGTTCAAGCTTTGTTAAGTTTCAGTTAACACTGCTTTAAAAAAAAAAAATAACCAAAGACAAAAACAAAATAGTTTCAGTTAACATCAGAAGCTAGAGTAGGGTCTTGGTGTTTTCCTTGTTCCGTTCTTCTTCTTCTTCTTCTTCTCTCTCTCTCTCTCGGCAAATTTATGGAAGAAGTTGGCAATTTGGCTAACTTTGGTTGCATTTCAACATTCCTAGATGTTTTGACTAGCAGATATGTAGAGTGTGGACTGTAGATTTCCCTTTCTGTGAAACAGATTTTTCATTGTGGCTTACTACCTTTGAGCTCAAGGCACTTTATTTTTCCTATGCCATATCTCGTTTAGCAGCTCAATGTAATGCTGATTGTTGGAACTGATGCTGGAGGGCTTGATTTTTTTCCTTTTAATCGAGGACAAGATTTCATTGGAATCATTGGACTATATTCTGAAGTGAAGTGTTGTTTGAGTACTATTTGCTAAAGCCTTTGGTTCCCTTATTTGCTGGAGGTGGTTTATATGACATGGTAGAATTCCTTAGTTTATCTTTCCAATGATATTCAATATAACAAATTCTGGTTGATCTGATGGTGTTATACCAGAATAATGATCTTCTGGGGTATTTGGTTTAGGGACTGCTTCATTCAATTATTCTTAATTGTAGTGCTCTGCTGGATTGTTACCATGCATGAATTTGTGATGCTGGCACACTATGCAGTATAGCAATACGGGTATTGCGGAAGATTCTAACTTGGATGACAACTTTGGTTTTGCACTTGAATTGCTCATCATTTAAAATCAGCATGAGATAACATTTGGTCTTTTCTAATGGAACTGATTCTTTGCACTCATTTTCTGAATTTCTTTGCATAAACATTGAGTGAGTAAAAGATGAAATGTCCAGATTACAATGGCATTTACATACATGCATGTTAATTCTTGATCTTCATTTTAGAATGGATACCGCTGATGAATCAAGTGGGACACAAAGGGGCCGAGGTAAAAATAAGTGCTTTTGGACTAACAATGAGGTCGATGCCCTTATCCAAGCCCTGCAAGAAATGGCTTCGGACCCTTTGTGGAAAACTGATGGGGGCTTTAAGAATGGGTACATGACTGAGTTGCGCAAGATGATTCAGAAAAAGATTCCTAATTTCTCGAAGCAAGTGGATCCACATATCGACTCAAAATTGAAGTGGTTAAAAAGAAAGTAAATGCAATTTGTGAAATGTTGAAAGAAAGTGGCTGCAAATAGGATGATACTGAAAAGATGATTAGATGTGAAAGGGAATGGTATGACAGCTGGATTAAGGTAATAATCTCTTTTCATTGTTGTAGTTGTGTTTTAGAAATATGCTTTTTCTTCTCTATCTTTTCTCAGATTTATTGGAAACTTTGAACGTACATAAGAAGTTGAATGTTTTTATAGTTGAAAGTCAAAGTTTCCATCTTGTAGATTATATCATATGGATTATGTTTAGCTTTATTTATTTGTTGGATTTTGATCATATAATTGATAAATCAGCATATCTTTAAAGATTTGTGATAGGGTTTTACCATACACCAAATTTTAATATAAAACCTAAACACCCCATTTTCTGCAAGTATACAGATCGTTTATCAAGCATAGGGTAGATTAGGTGTCGATCCCACGGGAAGAATGTCAAGTACCTGTGATTTTTGAACTCCTCTATTATTTAGACTATCACAAGCAAATTAAAGGGGAGAAGGCGGTCAAAGCCGACCTAAGGAAGAAGGATTAAGCGATTAAAACTGACCGCTAGGTGTCGAAAACATCCAATTGGCGGTAGAAAGGAAATAACAAGAAAGCAAGTAAAGAGTTAAGATTCTAGAGCTTTAGAATCCCTTGTTAAATTAGATTAGAAGTTAGTCAAGTTAATTATGTCCCTTCTCCAATGATTTGCTAAGGTATAACTTCCTTTTTCATACCATCACTTTCGTCAATGGTCATGTGTAGTGCAAGCTCTCATTTAAGATAAGCTAGTCACTCGGAATCGCTTTCGCCAATTCCTTAACTCCTTGGAATCTTCCTTGACCTATTTTCATAGAGAAAAGAGAGAAACAAGTTAAATAAGCTCAATGAAGTTATAGTTTAGAACCAAAACCAACCAACTATATTCACTACTTTCGTGAGAATATAAGTTAGTGTTTAAGAATTTAGATCTTATTGAAGGCAAGTTTTTCATTGCTCATCAACATCAAATCATTTATAGTTGGTAGCTAATCACCCATAAAACATAAGCACAAGTCTTAAACTAGCAAAATCATGGAGGACATAAATAACTCAACTACTTCATAATCACAACTACAACAAGTTCATCCTAACTCTAGGATTTAAACTTAACTAAACATAATAACTATACTACTAACTATACTACTAAACTAATGAACTAGTGAAGACTACATTTGGTAGTGAACCTAGCCTTCTCTAATTCTTTTCTCTTGTCTACAAAAGGCCCTATTTATAGAGGAATGAATTCATGAGCATCCAAAATTCTATCATGTGAATACAAGACAAATTGAGTTTCAAAAGTCAAGGAAAATGGCTCATGAATCTTCATCTTCTTGAATTCTTCAAAGTGTGTCTTCATGCATTGAATCCATTGATTTTCAATCTCAAATGAGTTGTAAAGTTGATGCAAATTGTGATTTGAATTGGCTATGAGTTGTTTCATCAACTTCACAAGATTTTTCACGCAGCTTTCATTGAAATTCGTCTGAAAATTGAGCTGGAAGTGAGCTGGAAAAACTGAATTTCGGCTGCAACTTGCAGCAGTCATTGTCAGGGATCCGCGACCCAGATCCGCGAGAAAGAGTCTCGCAGATCAGCTACCCTACTTCCGGTGAGAGGGATTCGCGAGCTATTTGAAATTTCCACTTGTTGGTTCGCGTATTGATTCGCAAATCTCCTTGAAATTTGTAAAATCGGCATTTTTCGTCGTGAAATTGATGCGTTAATTGCTCCGACTTTTGACCCTTTGATTCCTCGTTGATTGAATTGCAATTTGCATTTTCCAATTTGGAACTTCATCCATTTCGTATTTCAATTTTCCAACTTTTCTTTCAAGCTTCTTAGCAAATATCCACATTTTCATCTCATTTGATAATTGAACAAGCAATCCTACAAAAACATGAAAATTTCACCACATTAATCCACAAAAATGCACTTTTCTACTTAAACCACAAAATGTAGAATTTCAATAGAAACCCTAGTTCATTAGCCATTAAACTGACAAAAACACACAAAAACTACATAATTAATCTTACTAAAAACATGCAAAATATTGACTTATCAATTTGTTGAGCAAACTGACATAATAAGAAGTCTCAAACTGTTATGCCTTGTTACTATTTGATGAAATTTTGTAAAGGTATAAAAACTAGCTAGTGTTCGAAGGCTGATTCTGTATTTTTTTCTGTGATTAACTTATTTTTTTAAATTCAATTCTTAAAGAGACACAAGGATGCAAAAGGCCTTTGGAACATGAAGTTTCCCTACTTGGATGATCTGGAAATTGTTTATGGAAAAGACAGAGCAATTGGTGCAGCAGTGGAAGATTTTGAAGATGCTATTAATAGTTTGGAGGCTGAAGAAAGTGCTAAAGTTGCATTTGTTAATGTTGAAACTGATGAAGAAATCACTTCAAGAAAGCAAAAGAAATAGGGATTTCAAGCAAGAAAGGAAGCCAAGAAGCTGAAAACATCCATGCCCTTACCTGTGGAAGCACAGTTTGAAATGGTAACCAATAAGTTTATTGCTTCGATTAACTGGATTTCTTCTCATTTTTCTAGTATAGCAACAGCTATAACTAACGAAGACAAGAGAGAGCAACTAGCATTCGATAGGAGTAACTCTGTGGTGGCAGAAATTCTAAAACTTGGCTTTTTAGATATAGAAAGCTCAAGAGCAGCAGATATTTTAACTGTTACACCTACCAAAATCACTGTATTCTTTCAATTTTCAGCTCCTTCGAAGAGGCAATATATTATGAATTTACTTTATCCTAGTTCCAGTAGTTATTCAGGTTCTAGTTACTAAGGGAATTAGTGAATTAACTTTGGAAGTATTGTCATGTGTATTGAGGTACTTCTTGGATACAATCTTCCTGCTAAGTTTTATTGTGTTAGGAACTCATAGTTTGACAGCCATGTTGCTGTATTTCTAGTATCCAAGGCATTGCAAATGTTTAGTTTACTTGCTAGTAAAGTGTGATTCATTATTGGTGCTCGTTGAATAACAGTCGAGGTTTAGTGCTTTAATTGCTGTACCAAGCGCTCTACGCATGATATTTGACTAGTTAATTTGTGTTATTTAAGTTAGTTAATGAGCAAAAAGGACAGGCTATACAGCTTGATTTTGCTTTTTTTTTTTGTCCATTCTTATTGGTTATCTTGCTTGACCTTTTTGGAGCTCTTTCCCATTTTTAGCCTTCCTTTAATTTATATGATGGCATATTTGATACGTGTAAGGATCAAGAAGTGTTTTCTGTGAAGGGATTTTGGAATTCTGGGGGTCTCGCATTCATTTGTATTCTGTTAGTTCCCATGTTGGAGGTAAAGAACTTTTACAGAACAAAGATGAAGTGTCTCTAACCATATGGCCATCCTAAGTATGCATTAGCACTTTTACAGTTTGATGGTGATTTTCTCCGTTTTCTATTCCTAGATTCTTATGCAGTTTCATTGAATCTTTGTTGTGATAACAAATTTGTCGACACTAGGGTGAACACCAATGCACTTTGCTCATCCTTTCACAAGGAGAGCAAATGAAGTCATGAGAATATCTCAACTGGTTTAACTTGTTATTATTGAACTGTATCTTTTTTATATTTTACACAATTAAAATGAATCAACTGGTTTAACTTGTTATTATTGAATTATATCTTTTTTATATTTTATGCAATTGAAATGAATCATGATTTTTTTTTTAACATATAGCTCAAATTAGAGGTTGGCTTTATATAAAATTGAAGAAAACCTTTTAAACAATTTCTCTGAAGAAAATATAAAAACATTGTATATTATACAAACAAGATTTAAAAATTTTAAAATTTAGTTGAAAGTCATTCCTGATCATAAGCAAACAAAACAAGTAATTTTATAATGATATCCATTCCATTGTTGAACCAAACATGTTGGGGGGAATCATCAAAACCCATACTCATAGTGGGGTTAATGATACTCATAGTGATAGTGATTGAGGAATTTGAACCAAACGGCTCCTTGATGTTTTTGCATGCACTTGGTTTGAGACTACGTAAATCAAATATCAGCCATATTAATATATTTAGTCTTACGAACCAAAATGCATACAAATTCTAAAACCTCACATTTTTGTCCCTATCTTAATTGCTGTAGTCATTTTGCCGTAAAATTTGCCATCACTTCTTCTATTATGTTTATTCGCAAATTATAATCCTTTGCTAGTAAATAAAACATAGACCTAATTTATAATATCCTCAAGTTATTTTTGCGATTGATCTTTGCTTGACATTTTTGTATAGAATGGTATTAGAACGGAGAATTGGACCAAAGCGATACATTGTAAATATGTGAGTGGGCAACTTTAAATATATGCTCTTTTTTCTGTTAATTTTTGGACCACTTTAGCAATTTTTTACATAGAACAAAAAGAAGAGGAGAATATAAATACCATTGTCCTCACTTATAGCATAGGATTAACAAATAACAGATTTGGATATGTATCATCGTAATAAATCAAACTACTAAAGGCATTGAATAATTTAATAGATTAATAATCTATCATATATGTATTGTAGATGGAGTTTTCTGTGAGGGGCCTCCAACAGTCAGGAAAATCTCAATCCATTTTTCTAAAAATTTCTATTTAATTTAATTCAATAAATATCTCATTAGTCTAATAACCATTACTAACTTCTATCCATATCTACCCATATCTATTCTAACTAATCCATATCTCATTCCAACACACGTTTTCCATTTAGTTGCATAATTTACGATACTACTTCTTTCATAACACTTCAACCACCATCTTCTGTCGTTACTCATCCCCTTCTATTCAATGCCATTTTTTCTAAACAACAATCTTATTAATCACCTTCCTTGCTTCCTTGCTTTGTCCATCTAAAACCTAGCCTCAATTCTACCATGGAACATACTAGCATGGAACATACTTCGTTACACGAATTACAACGACGCCTTGATTTCAAGCTTGTAAGATTGTAAAGGAGGAAACAATTGCTTACAAAATCAAGTATGCACCATAATGATCCCACGGAGGCATTGGTGAAGACTCAGCAACTTCACATAGAGGAATGAGAAGTCTCACATCAAATGCGATTGATAAAATCCCAATTACATGGATTCAAATGTCGCGACAAAGTAGAATTTCCAGTACTATATACTCTTCAAATATTGCCATTTTCTTTATAATTTCAAGTGTTAATGATATTCTTACGGTAATATTACAGATGTCAAGTGTCTTATTTCAAGTGTTAATGATATTCTTGCACTAATTTCAAGTGTCTCATTTCTCTGTAATTTGGCAAGTTTTTATGCCATACAGATGTCCATATCTTTTGGTGTTCTTCTATTTCGATTGTTTTGTCCACTTAATTTGTTGTTTTTGGTTGACTTAATTTTTTTTATGCGTCAAAGTAGAATTCTTGCTGCTATTTATTTTTTTGTACATAATAATATATGTTTTTTCGTTTCTTCCTAGTGCATTAAGGCATTAAAACTTGATGCTATTGGTACAAATTAACACTGTATTTTGTGCATTAATTGAAGGATCTACATTCGGACACTGTATAGGAAATGTATAAAACTCCGTTGAAGAAAAGATTCATTATGCACATTAAAAAAAGTCTACGTTATGCACTCCCAAATGAATATTGATCAAAATAATAATCTTTTAATTTTTAAATTATTTTTGGTATAAATATTACAAATAATTCATTAATTATTATTATTATTATTTTAAATAAAATCCGTGCATAGCATAGGTCAGAATTCTAGTTTATAAGGTACAGACATTCACAAACCTTTTTAGCTTCTTGCACACTCTTACTATGTATTTCACCTATTACACGTGAAGCCAAAAAGTTGAGAGTAGAAATAAAATATGGTCAACTGTTGTAAAACTAATACTAATATGGTGGTGGAGTAGTGTTTGTTTATGTAGTAGGTAATATGCTAATAGAAATAAGCAAACTAAAGAACTCAAGGAAAGAGAGAAGTAGAGAGAAAACTAAATTTTCATTCATTCAGAAATAAATTTTTTCTGAACTTCTTATGAACTATCCCTATTCTATTACAGGGGGCCCTTATTTATAGGAGAATATAGAGCAGTTTAAAGTACTGCTATTAGTTTGACTTCATATTAGAATAGAGACGACATCTTCACATAAGTCGTACTTCTCAAAAGTTGTACTCCTCAAAAATCGTGATTCTCAGAAGTCTAGATAACTTTATCACCTCGTAGAACGTGAAAACTCCGTCCTTATTTAGAAGATAAGATAAAGTGATAGACATCCACATATATAATTATTTCATAACACTCCCCCTTGGATGTCTATTACACAAAGAATGTGCCTCGTTAAAAACCTTACAAGGAAAAAAACTCTATGGGAAAAAAATCCTAGTGAAGGGAAAAAGAGTACACTATTCTTGTGTATTTATTTCTTCCCCTGATCCAAAATGTCATTTGAGATCTTTTAACTGACGCTTTCCAATATTTTTCGCCAGCTTTTCAAATGTTGCAGTAGGTAATGCCTTGGTAAATAAATCTATCAAATTATTGTCTGATCAGATTTGTTGCACATCAATTTCACCAATCTTTTGTAAATCATGAGTAAAGAAGAATTTTGGTGAAATATGTTTCACTTTATCTTCTTTAATATATCCTCCTTTCAATTGAGCTATACAAACTGTATTATCTTCATACAATATAATTGGAGGATTTTCCTTTTCAGATGATGTGGGAGGAGAATCCGAACCATGGTCTCGGCCAGGACGTCATCTTGACCGAGACCACCGTTCTTGCACCTCGCCCTAGGTTGAGCCCCTGGCAGGGTTTGTCGCTCGACTGAGGCCTCCCTTCCCAGGCTCTTGTCTGCCGTCTGCCCTGCATGACTGTTGATAGGCACCCCTGCATGTCCTATCCTAAACGTCCCATCCCAGATGTCTCATCGTGCGCGTCTCGTCATGTACCTCCCTCTTTTATCCAAGCCCTCCGCAGCGGTCCTGAATGCACGTGTCACCATCCGTGACAAGCCATACACTCCCCCGCTTACTATAAATAGCCTCTTTCATCAGCCAAATAGAAGGTAAACTAGCTTTTATAGCTTTATATCAGTTTCCACTTTGGGATAAGGCTCTGACATAGACATCGGAGTTGATCCGGGGGATTAGACCCCGACCACCGCTTCCTAACTCTCTTATTGTAGGCACTCTTCAGCCCTTGCCGAACACTGCCCCGGTCAAGTCTTTCTCGAGTGGAGGATTTTGCTTCTAAAATTGGCGTCGTCTGTGGGAAACTGAATAACAAAGTTCAGTGCTCTGTGTCCTTACCATGACTAGGTCTAGGTCTCACAGGACTAACTAGCCTATGGATCAAGATGAGTCCACCGAACGTAGGAGGCCTCAGCCAACCATTCCTGAAAAACCCTCATGTCCTAATGCCGAGGTAGTCTCTAAAATCGTCGAGTTCATCACAGCGAACCTTGATGTATTTGAAGAGATAGCCCGGCAGATGAGAGGGAAGGATAAGGCTGAACCCTCCCAAGATCGTTCAAGGAGGTATTCACCCGGGGATGAGTCCGACGGAGTCCGCCCGAGGAAGAAGTACAAATCACAAAAGCCCCTTGACCGTTTTGTCTCCTCGGTGTCGGGAGTCCCAAATCAGAACCCATTTCTCCACCAAGAGAACCCTGAGACCTCGGCCCATTGGTCCAACTACGGGGATTATCTAAGAGCTCCCCCATTCACCCCCAATATTAATGAGGAACTCTTTCCTCTCAATTTCAAATTACCCAATGTCCCGTACTACGATGGAAAAAGGGATCCCGAAAACCATGTGCATGCCTTTCTTTCGGCGTTCCGGTTATATAGGGTCTCGGAGTCCATCATGTGTCGGGCTTTCCCTCATTTCCTACAAGGGAATGCCTGAAAATGGTTCTGGAAACTGGGGCCCAACAGTATATCCTCTCTGGAACAGTTGGTGGACCTGTTCATTCACCACTTCGTCTCGTCTCGGCCGATTATCAAGATCTCAACCTACCTCATGAATGTCAGGCAGAAGTCTGACGAGACCCTCCGGTCTTATATGACCCGTTTCTCTGAAGAGTCTGTACAGATACCGGATTCTGAGGAGCAAGTCACTCTTGCGGCCTTCATCCATGGGTTACAGCCCGGGGACATCAATAAGGATCTACATAAGGACTACCCCTCGACTCTAAATGAGTTGTGGAAAAGAACAGACAAATACATACAGGGCGAAAACTCTAACCGCCTCAAGAAGGAGGGTCAGATAGCTCCTACAACCGGGGATAGGCAGCGGGGAGCTCAAAACCCTCGAAATGCTCCCTCGACATCCTCTGGCCAAAGAGGCGACCGAGCCAGCGTTTTCAACAAGATAAGTAAGGGTAGACCCCTGCTACCCGAGCAATATTTTACCCCTCTCAACACTGGGCGATCACACATCCTGGTAGTGATGGAACAACAAAACATAGCTCGGCCACCCCCTCCGATGGTAGGCAAGAGAGAGAAAAGAAACCCCAACCTGTATTGTGCCTTCCACAGGGACATCGAGCACGATACCGAGGATTGCAATGAGCTCAAAAAGGAAATTGAGGAATTGATAAAAAAGGGGTACCTTCGCCGCTTCGTCAAGGATAACCGAGCTCTGGGCCAATAGGAAGATCATCGCAGTGACAGGCGACAGGACCATTGGCGGGATGATGGCCATTCTCGGGACCACAGGCCTCCACCTCCACCTCCTGATCAGCAGGGATCCGAGTCCCTGGTTGGGCTGATCAACACCATAGCAGGAGAGCCCACGGCCGGAGATAGCTAGAGATCCCAAAAGAGGAGCTTTCGACAGGCCACAACTGGAGATCTCGATGTAGAAACTTGGCTTACCGAGACCATCTCTTACGGGCCTTCAGATCCTGTTCCTTCGGCCTCCAATAACCACGAGGCCATTGTCGTCCAGGTGGAAAATAAATACTTAAGACTCTTATGGTCAGTGAAAACCTCAAACGTCACCCCATAAAAATAGTGTCTCCACTTACGCATAGCGAACACCACTGCAGCCAATTCTAGATACTGGGTTGGATAATTCTGCTCATAAAGTTTCAACTTCTGAGACGCATATGCTATAACTCTTTCATTTTGCATCAAAACACAACCTAAACCTCCTTCGATGCGTCCGTAAAAACTACGTATCTGTTCTTTCCATTTGGTAGGGCTAATACGTGTCTCAGTCAACCGTTTCTTCAACTCCTGAAAACTCCTTTCACACTTAGCGTCCCATATGAACTTGCCATGTTTCTTAGTCAACTCAGTCATAGGTCCTGCTATCTTAGAAAAGTCCTTAATGAATCGACGATAATATCCAGCTAACCCCAAGAAATTTTGAATTTCTGTTGAATTTTTAGGTTGCTTCCAATTGAACACTGCTTTCACCTTAGTTGGGTCTACAGTGATTCCATCATTAGAAATAATATGGCCCAGAAATGTCACTTCCTCCAACCAAAATTCACACTTACTAAACTTGGCGTACAACTGGTGTTCTCTCAGGGTTTGCAATACTATCTTCAAATGTTGTTCATGCTTCTCGCGAGTCTTAGAATACACTAAAATATTATCAATGAACACCACCATAAACTGATCTAAATACGGCTTAAAGATTTGATGCATTAAATCCATAAATGCTGCAGGTGCGTTGGTCAATCCAAAGGGCATCACTGTAAATTCAAAATGTCCATATCTTGAGTTAAAAGCTGTCTTGGGTATATTTTCCTCTTGGATCCTCAATTGATAGTAGCCCTGTCTAAGATCCAATTTACAGTATACTACCTCTCCTTGCAACTGATCGAAAAGTTCATCTATATGTTATAAAGGATACTTGTTCTTAATAGTGACATCATTCAAATATCGATAGTCTATATACAACCTCAAACTTTCATCCTTCTTCTTAACGAATAACACGGGTGCACCTCAAGGCGAGTCACTTTCCGTAATAAACCCTCACTCTAACAAATCTTGCAACTGAAGTTTCAACTCTTTGAATTCAACTGGAGCTATTCTATAAGGCATTTTGGAAATAGGTGCTGTCCCTGAAACCACGTCAATCTTAAAAACTATTTCTCTCTCAGGTGGTAATGATTCTAGTTCCTCGAGAAACACGTCGAGAAAATCTTTGACCACCGGCATGTCTTACAATTTCAACTTATCCTCAGGAGTGTTTATCAGAAAAGCTAACCCTTGGGCTCCCTTACTCAACAATTTCCTAACTCGTATCCCCAAAATAAGAGTCGAAAATGCTAATCTACCCCTCACATCAAGCCCCCCCAGGATCTGTAACTCCACTATTTTCGTCTTATAATCGAGCTGAGTATGATAACGGGCCATCCAATCCATCTTTAAAATAACGTCATAACTTCTAATTGCCAAGCACTTAAGATCTGCCAATAATTTTCGCTCTCCAACCCATATTTCACAATTCCTATAAATGGAGCTAGATATCAAACTTTGGTTCCCAATAGGCATTCTAACCTCCAAATCATACGGCAAACAATCAGGCTTAGCATCTATGCCCTTCATAAATGTAGAATTTACAAAAGAATGGGTCACACTGGGATCAATTAAAACCCTAGCCAGACGATGGAATATAGGGATCGTACCTTCTATAATTTCAGTAGGATCAGGAATATGATGCTGGTCATAGCATAAACCCTAGCAAATACTCTAGGTCGATTATCTCCCACACTCAATTGTTTGGAAGTCGGTTTAGCAGTCTGCTGAGAACTTCCCCCGGCACGGAGCGCCGTCGGACAATTGGCAATCTGATGCTCAGCACTTCCACAATTCAAATACTTACCAGCCTTCCTCCAGCAATCATTTTCCGCATGGTTTGTATACCACAAAATCTACAACCTATGTAAGGTGTCGAAACAGAACCTCCTTGCGAGGCATTCCTGAATTAACCACACCCACTCGAAACTCCTCGAGCTATAGCCCCTCTTGATGCCCCAACAATCCTCACTCCTCCTATACCCCTTCCAACATTAGGGGTTGACACATTCTTATCCAGTAGCCCCAATCCACTGCTACTTGCAGCACTCATCTTTTTGGCATGTAAGGCTTTCACTTGAAGTCTCGCACTCTCAACTCTTTGAGCCTTTTCCAAGACCTCAGTAAAAGTGTTTATTTGGACTGCAGCTAAGGCCTCTTGAATCTCTACATTTAACCCTTGCACAAATCGGCTTATCCTTTTTCAATCTGTGGCTACTAGTTCCGGAGTAAATTTGGAAAGTTTGGTAAACTGGGTTTCTTAGTCAGTTACGCTCATGTATCTCTGTCTCAATCTTATAAAGTCATCCTCTCTTTTCTCTTGAATCATAGGTGGCAGAAATTTCTCATCAAATTCCCTCTTAAAATTCTCCCAAGTCCACGGAGTTTGCTCTCTTTCCTACTTAGCCCTAATCACATTCCACCAAACCCGTGCCACACCTTCAAATTGGAAAATGGCGAAACACACTCACCTCTCCTCAGCATAGTTTAGGGCAACAAAGATATCAGTCATTCTCTCAAACCAGTTCTCCACCACTTCAGGATCGGCCCCTCCTAGGAGTTTAGGTGGCGCAAATTTAAGAAAGTGTTCAAGAGCTCTATCCTCCACATGTTCAGGGTCTCTAGATTGGTTTTGAGGTTCAGGGCCTTAACGCTCGGTCAAACGCTCTAGAATATCTGTAATTCTATTGATGGCAGTAGCCACCTGATCTACATCTCTATCTCCCGGTCCTCGTTCCGGTCCCGCTTTCGACAACCGGTCACTCTCAGAGGGTTGGGGCTGCCTACACCCGCGCCCACGCTCTCGGCCTAGTCCACGACCACGAGCGTCCATGATCTTAACTATGTCTAAATGCACAAATGAAAGTAATTATGCATGAGAAAATTTTAAATATAAAGCCAACAGTAGAAACATTTAGAATAACATCAACTAGCATATATATACATTTCAGAATTCACAAATAAATTAGCAAATCATGGGGTGAATACAAAATATAGTACACATGTGCCACCAAAATACAAGTAGTAAGTCAGTTAAACTTATAGGCCTTCCAAATCTCACCCCAATAACCATTAACAAAAATAACCAAAAGATCAGCATTCCTAATCTAGCTCGCTACTTAGCCATTAGTTAGAACCCCCTCAGATGGGTCCTTCTCAGATGGATCCTCCTCCGATGGGTCCTCTTCCCACTCCGTACTCACAACCCTATCCACCGCCTCCTCAACCAACATCGTAGTGTCTGCCAAGATACTAGCGGCCCGATCTGGACCTCCCCAACTACCCTAGTCAATCAAGCATTACCCCTCCGAAACTGATCACGAGCGGCATTAGCCCTATTCTGCTCGGCCATCACAGTCTCCTCAAGTCCTTAGATCCTAGCATTTCGAGTCTCCACAGTGGCTCTCAATTTTGCAACCTCTTCCAGGAGTATCCTATTATCATGCAACAATTGCCTACGCTTTGAGTCCACCAATAGAACTAAATCATTAGGGTATGAGAACTGTTCCCTACATGCACAACATGGAGTCCTATGAATAGGGGAGTACCGAACACTGGGTCCCCTCATCACCCGATAACTGATAGATCGGGGGGTTCTCACATCACCATTGTTCCTGTTCGCCATTTCCTACAAAACAAACCATAAAACTCAAGGTTAGAAACTTACTGTCACTCGTCCACTCAAAGTATCTAATTTAAAGTGTAACAAGATTTTTTTTTTCGATTCTACACTCAAGATTAAAATCCCTTAACTTTCCTAAATAGATCTCTAACCTACGCTCTAATACCAATTGTGATGACCCCACCTCCCCCTAAGGTGAACCAGAGGGTTCGGCTGCCGCCTGTCCAACTCTCGCCAGGACAACTAGCAGACCAAAATATAATTACAAACGTTTACCACTAAAACCATAATATGAGACTAAAAGTATTTACAATTTATCCTCACAAAACAATTCCCCAAGTATCCTATCCAAAACACTACATGAACTTTAAGCTTCACAAGTACAATATACATTCAGTTTCCACAAATTCAAAAGAATTAAGCATATACAAAAGTAAGGATTCCTACAAAATAAAGTCTTTCAACCACCGAACTCCGCCTCAGAACCGGTTAAGGAATTCAAACTTAAAAGGGTGAGCAAAGTCCAGTGAGGTCAAGAAAACATGCACGCAGGCAAGTCAAAGCGAAATTTTAACCATTAAAACAATCAAGAAAATAAAACTGACAATATTTCACGTAGAATAAATAGACAACACAATATAAAAGGATACAGGTGGGTATGGAAAGTAGAGGTGACTACCGTACGCCCGGCCCAAATTTTTGCATTTGCCACAATCACAACTGGTCCGCTTCACGAACACCGACCTCCAATCAAAAATGTTGACACTCCGTCAACCACACTCTCACAACCCGTAGACATCACTTGAAACCCTCCACCTGTCTATTTACACCCCCGGTACCGGACCCGCTCGTCAAACAATCGCTAGTCGATAATACTCGAGTATATCTTGGTCAGCGAACGCACTCCAACCGACAGAAAAATATCAAGACCCATGATTCACCAATCCCTTGGCCGAGCCCCTATTGCCAAATCGAAATGAAAGGATCCCCAATGGGGTTTGGACATCCCCACAATTTCAATAGCAATAAACAAGCATTACAAGTATTCAAGCAACGATCATTCAAGTACATTAGAGCAACAATTCCAATTCAATTAAGACGGGTACACGCTTGCCAAATCAATTCATAACATGCTTCACATATCATTTGTATCAAATAAAACATAATTAACAAGCACTTGAAAACTCATCAATAAGCAAGCAAGAGCAAGTTTAGATTTCCAAAGTTGAGTCACCATCGAAGTCGCCTTGATTCCCTGAGCAAAATATAGCTATCAAAAACTATCCATTCTAACTAGAATCCAAACATATATCCATCACACTTCAATTCTACCAAGACAGTTCATGCCACAATTTCTCACTGAGCCCATAACTAAAGCTATACAAGTCAAAAATGGACATGGTTTAAGGCGTTCGAAACTAGACTCGACGTACTAAAAATCATTAGAAGACTTCGCTTTCAAATTCATTTTGCAAGATAAGTCAAATCAAGCTGCAAGATTCAGCAGATGTCAAAACACAGGGTTAACAGTTTGCAAAATCAGTCAACTTCCCGAAATTTCTGCGACTTGTAGAAAATGAACTAGCATGCAAATTTTATACCGTTGGAAAGCTCTTGGAGTCTAGTTTCAAATGCCATAAGCAGCATTCGATTTTAACCCCCGTACAAGAAATTACACTCTGTTTAGTGAAAGCTATAAGTCTGCCCTGACAGTCCATTTTCCAGATTGCAAAGTGAAATTGCATGCTTCATTTGACCAACAAAATTCATGGAAAAATTACCAAATTTTCTACAATTAATCTTCACTATATAGGCTAGGTTAGTGCCAAATATTAGCCAAAAATTTTCATGAAAAGTCAGAGTTTAAGGGTGACTAACTGCCCCCCCCCCTTTTTGGCACAACAACTGCTAGCACACAAGCTTTTCTTTTGGAAGTTTAAAACCCACAAAAACTACCCCTATTTCTTTTCACATTTGATGAAAAGTTTCTAAAAATGATTCTTGTGTAAATGGTGACCAAAATACATCAAAAATTTTGACAAAAAGATGCCAAAATAGCAGCTGAACGAGACCGATAGTTGAACAAGAAAAATTCCAGATTTTGTTTCTTCACTTCATGCAATTTTAACACGACCAAATGGAGGGATTTTTGGAAGAGAATTTACACACACAAAGCCCATCACATCAGCACCCAATCCAGCAGCAAAGCCACAAAATTCTTGAGGCAAAACAGAGGAAAAATCTCCAAGAAAAACCGGACAGCAGCAGCTCAACCTCACCAGATTTTTCCTTAACTTTCACACACACCACTCAAGCCAGCATCTAACACAACAACAACTAAAATCCTCAAAACTACTATCTTGTGGGAGTTCCAAGAGCCCACTCAAATCAACCAAAATAACAAGAATGAAATCAATGAGTCAATGATGCTTCATACCACAAGATGGATAACCAAAAGAACAAGATTTAGAGGGAGCAAGTTACCTCTTCTTTCAAGAGCAAAAACCCTAAGATAAAGGTTGTCTAGGAGCCTCCAAAATCACTAATTTTCCCCCTCCTAAGCTCGGCTTCCTCAAGAGTTGATGGTCTCCAAATTGCAAGAGAAGAAGTGGAAGATCAAGCAAGTTTTTGGCCAAGATTTTTGCAAAGAATTTGTGAGTTTCTTGAGAGCAAAAAGGAAGAAAGAAAACTGGCACAATGAGCTTAGAGAGGAGAGAATGTGTGTTTTTAAGAGTTGTCTTGACTTGATGGAATGACAAGGGCTTGACATAAAGCAAAAATGACTTTATGTCAGTCGGGAAGTCAACTAGGAATAGTGTCGTGACGCGACACCAATGACTTCGATTTCTCTCACTTATATACCCCAAACACAAAACTTAATACTCACAATCTATGTCTGATGGTCGACCCTAGACTCGAACGTGAAATTTTAAACACTCATGTAGTACAAGAAATGAAAAACTTAAACGCACGCGACAAATTTTAAAAATTTTCGAAATAACATAAATTACAATGATATGGAAATTAGCAAAATAAAATAAAAATGTTGTTATGGGTCCTCATAAATGTGACTTAAATTATGATTATAATCATGATTGTGGATGCAGCTAAGGTAGATATATGCCACCTGAAATGGGATAATGATAAGAAAGAATGTGAAAAGAAGGATTCTAAAATAAATACCATTTGTATATCATTAAAGATCATCTGTCACGCATATATTGTATGGCTAAATATTTTATTGACCTTTATCAAGTATCATAAACAAACACCTTAAAGGTGTAAATCAATAGTGCGATTAATACCCATATTTCTTCTTGAAGAAGAAATTGATGCCAAATGCCTAATATTTATTTAGAATTTGGTTATTTGTTATTTTTACATATTTTATATCACTTTCTTTATAAATTATGTTATTTATGGACTTTATTAATATTTATATTTATCTGTAAGTTTCTTTATTAATTCTTCCTAGAGAAGAATAATTCTTTATTATTTCTTCCTGAAGAAGAAAGGTCTCTTTATTTTATTTTTTTTGAAGAAGAAATGGATGTGTTTCTTTATTATTTCTTTCTGAAAAAGAAATGAATGTCAAATATTTGGAATTAAAATTATGGTGACGATAATGTGTGTCTCATTCATAGTGCTACTATGCACACTATATTCCTATTTGAAAATATGAGAGATAAACACAATCAGTTATGGTGGTAAAATAATCAAAAACTCCAAATGAGCCACCACTATATTTCCTCTGAAGGAGTAAAATTTATTATAAATAATATACAACCCTTTCCCAAAGTCTCAAAGAAATATATCAAATTTAAAAAATATCTGTCCGCTGAAATGGATATTATATCGAGACACGAAATGAGACAATAACAGATATCATCAAGTGAGATAAATGTTGATTATACTGCAAAACCATTCAAATGTGAAATGATTATTGTTATAGTTGTGTTTATTCTCATTTGATTAAATCAAAATCATCACTTCCAATGAACCAGAAGTTTACCAATCCCAACATATTTATGATCTGTCAAAAGTGAGAGTTGATAATTATTCATACATACCCTTTTGTGCTATTTGTGACTCCGATAGAAATTTTTGTTAGATGTGAATCACCATTTACAATTAAAAATCATAAAATATTGATGGGTGATCTATCTATAAATGATATTGTACACTTTCCGACATTAGGGGGAGAAAATGATCAACCGAAAGGAAATCATTTGAAAAATATTATTAGATTTTCTTAATTCTCATACCAAATAATGTGAACTGGAAGTTCAATAGATTATCTCGTTGCAACAAATTTCAAATCAATTGTCAAATATATTTATCAATTTTAGAAGAGTTATTGAATTGAATATTTTTACAGGAAATACTATAGTTAAAATTGATATCTCTGAAGGACACGTACAAGTGTTACAAATGAATTTTAAATTGGCTTACCAAAATAAGAAATCTTGATTCAAATAGCTCCGAAAATGAAATAAATGTCATGACAAAATTCAATCTCCTGAAAAGGTCGCTCCTAAAAAGCCAATTCCAAAAGAATTTACTCTTGAAGAAAATAAATCATAGAAAATTTGAAATTGGAGCCTACACGAAAAGAAGTTGCATATTGTGTAGCACTTGGCATTATGAAAGAAAATGAGAATCATGAAAATATATCGGTTAATAAATGGTTGGTGAAGAACTGATTGGTCAAAATAGAAAGATGCTATCCAATTTGAATTGGATTCACTGGCTAAAAAAAAGTATTTGGATATGTAGTCCGAACACCTGAAAGTGTTAACCCAGTTAGTTATAAATGGGTATTTGTAAGAAAAATGAATGAAAAGAATAAAATTATAATATATAAAGCAAGACTTGTTCACAAAGACTTGGAGTTGATTATTGTGAGACATATTTTCAATAATAGATGGAATTACATTTAGATATCTTATGAGTTTAGCAATGCAAAAAAGCTTGATATGTGTCTAATGGATGTAATCACTGCTTATCTGTATGGAACATTGGATAATGATATATACATGAAAATCCCTGAAGGATTTAGCATGCCCGAATTATGTAAATCAAATTCTAGACTTATTCCATCAAATTGCAGAGGTTTTTGTATGGGTTCAAACAATTTGGACGTTTGTGGTATAATCGCCTCAATGAATGTTTACTTAAGGAAAGTTATACCAATGACCTGATATGTCCATAAATTTTTATAAAGAAAGATGGGTCCAATTTTGTAATCATTATTGTATATGTTGATGATCCAAATATACTTGTAACTCCTGAAGAGCTCTAAAAGTAGTTGAATTTGAGATCAAAGATTTTGAAAAGACCAAAAATTTGCCTTGGTTTACGTGTTGGACATTTGAAAGATGGAAATTTTATTCACCAAATTGCTTATAGTCAGAAGGTATTAAAGTGGTTCTATATGAATAAATCACATCCATTAAGTACTCTAATGGTCGTTTGATCACTTGATCCTGCTAAGGATCATTTTAAATCAAGAGAGAAAGATGAAAAATACTTGGTCCTAAAATACCATATTTTAGTACTATTGGTACACTAATGTATCTTGCTAATTATACGAGATCAGATATGTCATTTGGTGTGAATTTATTAGAAAGATTTAATTCCTCTCGTACAAGACGACATTGGAATGGGATTAAACATATGTTTCACTATCTCTAAGAAACAGTTGATTTTGGCCTATTTGACATGAATTGTTTGGTTATGCTGATACTAGGTATCTATCTGATCCATATAAAGTGAGATCTCAAACTGGATATATATTTATACGTAGCGGTATAGGTATTTTATGGAGATCTACAAAACAATTAATAACGTCACTTCTTCGAATCATGGTGAAGTGTTAGCAATTCACAAGGTCAGTCGAGAATGTGTTTGGCTAAAATCACTGACCCATTATATCCGGAAGAGTTGTGGGTTATCACTTGAGAAACAAAATCCTCCAATTATATTGTATGAAAATAATACAGTTTGTATAACTCAATTGAGAGGAGGATATATTAAAGGAGATAGAACGAAACATATTTTACCAAAATTCTTGTTTACTCAAGATTTGAAAAAGAATGGTGACATTGATGTGCAACAAATTCAATCAAATAATAATTTGGCAGACTTATTTATCAAGGTATTGCCAACTGCAACATTTGAGAAATTAGTGAAAAACATTGAAATGCATCGGTTCAAAAATCTCAAATAATTCTTGGATCAGGGGAAGAAATTAATATAGAAGAATAATGTACTATTTTTCCTTCACTATGGTTTTTTCCTGTAGAGTTTTTTAAAAAATTAATAAACAAGAATAATGTACTCTTTTTCCTTTACTAGGGTTTTTTTCCATAGGGTTTTTCTTTAATAAGGTTTTAATGAGGCATATTCTTTGTGTAATAGACATCCAAGTGTAAGTGTTATGAAACAATTAAATATTGTGAATGTCTATCACTTTTATCTTATCCACCAAATAAGAATAAGACTATCACATTCTACAAGGTGATAAAGTTATCACGACCTTTGAGCAGCACGACTTTCAAGAAATATAACTTTTGAAGTGTACGATTTTCAAGAAAATGTTATCCTTATCTTATCATTCCACAATTTACGAGAAAATGTCATCTCTATCTTAATAAGAATACAGTTAACAGATGTACTTTAAACTCTTCATGTATTCCCCTATAAATAGGGGTTGTTCCCTCTTGTGTCAATGATGAAAATAGAATTGAAGTTCATTTGAATGAATGAAAGAATAGTTTTCTTCCTACTTTTCTCTTTTCCAGAGTTTATTAGTTTTCTTGACTTTATTAATATAGTGCCGCTATACAAATACAACAAATCCTACGACACAAAATTTACCACCATATTTACATTTGTTTCATAGTAGAGAAGGGTTTTTCAATTTCACACCAACTCTTAGTACAAAGTAGAAAATAGGTCGTGTATTAATTTTTTCTTAGAACTGCACATAATTTAAAATATAGATAGTAATCTACTAAATTTAAATCTCTCAAAGTAACGTCACCTTTTTTTTTTTTTTTGTGCTTATATTGTATGGTGCCCTTAAGGTATATGATAGAACAAATTATACAAGGAATTTAAAACTCACAAGACAAACACTTGCTTCTTCAGTTTCTTTTTTTTTTTTTTTTTTTTTGGGAGTTTGGAAATTGGAAAATATGACAAGATCACATTGCAAAATAAAAATACAAATAGCGAATTGGTGAGATTTCATTGATGGTAGAGAATCATATTCGTAAATTTCACTGGGGCATTCTCGTCAACTTACCTGGAAGGTCACTTTCAAACTCCAAGTTGAAGTCACGCGTACTGTACATTCTGTCTGATGCTTTCGAGTGGAGAAGGCAACAGCCTTCCCATTTGACACGTGCCAGTTAAGCAGAACTCCCTCACACACCCCGATCACACACGTGCCGCGAAGCCAACGTCACCATTACCCTCAAAAGCCTTCCTTCATTAATTTACCGCACGTGTAACACAGTAAATCACCAAGGTCAAAAAAGTCTGATCCCCTCATTACTCCATCGTTACTGCTTAGCTCTAAAAACTTGTACCGGTGAAAGGTGGATTAAATTAAATTTTAATCTTTTTTGAACTATCAATATATACACTAACGGATCTATATGTATGTCACATGATCTCATGTTAAATTTGAATACTAAATTTTATATGTTTAACATATATTTAAACCAGCTGATGTATGTATTATTAATGCATAAAAGAAGTATCCTTAAATTAGTAACACTCCTTTTAACAGAACTTGGTCGTAACTATATGAATTTTAGCTCCAGCTTAGGGTATTCATCTTTTTTGACTTTATATGCCGGCTTTACTATTTGATATGCTTTTCGACATATATCATGATTTGATAAGACAAAAATTGTAAACTATGAATTACAACCAAAATTATTGTCTGTCCGTTTGATAGTCAGGCATATACACAAAAACTATAGGGCCTGTTTGGATGTGTGTTGTTTTCGGAGGGTTTGTATTCCATAAAATTTTTAATAACTTTATTTATAATAACCTCAAAAATACCCTAAATTTTTAAAATACACACACCATCTTCTTTTTTTATCAGTATCCTCTCACCTTAGTAGAGGTGTGCAAAAAATCCGAATACCGAATTACCGACCGAATTCAAATCGAATTCGGTAATTCGGTCGCATTGGTATCGAATTAGATTCGAAAACGGTATGGAGGATTATGAATTCGGATTGACCGAATTCGAATTCATTTAATATAAAATATAAAATAAATGTTACATAGACAAAGTACATACAGATATAATACAATACAATATATATACATAATAATACATATACATACCACACGTCTGAAAATTTTAAAATAATATACAATACAAAAAAAATAAAAAAATCCTATTGGATGCTATTATATACAAAATACCAAAAATTACCGAATTCATCCCGAATTACCGAATTCGAATTCAATGGCCCTTTCAGTTCTGGTCTGGTTTCGGCCAATTCGGGTAAATACCGAAAAATACCGAATTCATTGGACAGAATTCGATAACACCGAATTGAATTCGAATTCGAATTCGATCGGATATAATAAAGTCAAAATACCGAAAAAATCGAATTCACAACACCGAATTACCGAATTCGAATTCGATGCACACCCCTATACCTTAGCCCACTACCACCACCTCCCTCATCGTCACTAGCACTAACACCGGTCACATAACCACTAGTACCGGCTCATCCTTTCCCTCTTTTTCTCCTTTTTCCACTCTCACTCCCTCTCCTCTTCCCTCACTCCCTTTCTTCTCCCTCTTCCTTCTCTTCTCTCCCCTTTCCCCTCCTCTCTTACCAAAGGGGAAAGGGGAGAGGAAGAGGGGTCTATGAAGAGGGAAAAGGAGGGGATGGTAGAGGGGGGAGAGGGGTGAAGAAGGAAGGACAAATGGAAGAGAGGGGAAAGAGGGAGGACGAGAGGGGGGGAGAGAGACAGAAGAAAAACGAAGTGGGGCAGCTGGTGGTAGTGGTGGGAGTTGGCGGCTGGTAGTTGGGAAGGAGAAAGAGCTAATTTGGTGTGAGAGTGCAAAGGAGAAAAGAGAAGGGAGGAGAGGAAATAAAAAGAAAGAAAGAAAAGGTAAAAAAGGGAAAGTTTTTAACTTTTCCAAACTCTAAATATGCAAAAGTTTTTCTATTAATTCTGCATTGAGTTATAATACAATATAAATACTCCAAAAACACATCTTCCAAATGGATCCTATATATGTCTAATTTACTATGGCCAAATCTAAATTAGATTTTGTATTACATTGCCAGTGGGTTATCAACTACAAAGCCAAAATAATTGTACCTTTACTCGTATTAATAACATGTTACGTACATAAGCGCGCTCTTAGTAGTAATATCCATGGAAAAGGCAGTGAGTTATAGTAAAATTTTATATAAACATCTAACAACACACCTTCAAACTAACCCTATATTATGTAATATACTATGGTCAAATCTAAATTAAATTTTGTACCATAGAACCGATAGATCGTCAACTATGAAGCAAAAATAATTATACCTTTAGTAGTATTCATAACAAATTGTTACTCTAACTGTAAGTATAGGTATATTCAAGTTCGCTTCCTTATAATCAATTTTCTAGTTTTGTCTATGTGTATGACGCAATTGAAATTTCAATATTTAGGCCAATGAATTTCAATTCTTGTGCTAAAATAATATGTAACATGAAAAAAATTAACAACAAAACACGTTCTAGTTTCGAAAACTACATGAGTGGTCTTTATAATTTCATTAAAGTTCGTGGAGTTTACTCCAATTAGCTCATACTAGTAACATTCCAAATTTCTCATCCGTACCGCCTATAGCTTAAATACGCTCAACCACCTCATTTTCAAAATTACATTGCGCTGCCCTCACTAGCCCCCTCCCCAGCACCTCGCTTTATCCACCCCAAGCTAAAGAACCATACAAGCCATTGCAGAAGCTAGGAAGTCTATAAGCCCAGACTACTGTATCTCTCTCTTCATTATCTGTACGGAAACCCTAAAGTTGCTTCAACTTCTCTCTTCTTTTAAACTTTTTTTTCTTTTCACTATCTCGGAAAGAAAAATATATTTCTTCCTTTTTAAAAAATAGTACTACTAGCTTTGAAGATCCACTCTGGGGACTTTTAAAGTCGGTCTTTAATGAGAAAACAACAACACTTTGGTTTTCCAGTCTTCTTCAACTCTTCTTCTTCTTCTTTTAGACAATATTTGATTCTTTTCCGATTGGCCTTCACTTTATAGCATCAGATTCCATAATATTCTCAGCAACAAAAGAGAAAAAAAAAATCATATACTCTCTATACATCATCCATTGTATCTAACTACTTCTAAAGTTCTTTTTGACTTGAAATTAAACTTCTTCTTCTTTCTTTGGTGTATTGCATTTTAAGTCTAATAAAAATCAATCGTTTTTATTAGACTTAAAATGCTCGAGCTTTATCGCAGCTTAGACGATCAGCTTATAATATCAGAAGGAGGGAGTGGTAGCAATACGTATTATTCAAGTAGTAAAAGTTCAATGAGTAGCGATAGCCATTGCACAAGTTTCAGCCGGCTGTCGTTCGATCTTCCGTCTAGCAGCTCACCAGAGGATCATCAGTGGCAGCAGCAGCGGCAGATATCCCTCAAGCCCCACCGATCATCGGATTCTTCCTTCCAAGCCCTTCTCCGCTCAGCCGCCTTCGGCAGGAGGCTGAGTTTCAGGGACTTCAGCCTCGTCCACCAGATTGGCAGCGGAGATATCAGCAGAGTTTATCTCTGTCGCCTCAGGGGCGGACCTGAGGGGGGGCGGCTATACGCCATGAAAGTCGTGAATAATGAGATTTTGGCCATGAAAAAAAAGATCCAAAGAGCTGAAACCGAAAGAAAGATCATGAAAATGTTGGATCATCCATTTTTGCCTACACTTTATGCTGAATTTGAAGCATCCCATTTTTCTTGTGTAGTTATGGAGTACTGTTCAGGTGGTGATTTGCATTCTCTTAGACACAAACAGCCTCACAAACGCTTCTCAATCAGCTCTTCTAGGTACTTAAATTAATTTTCTTAAATAGACATTAGATTTTGGGGTTTTTTTCAAAAAAAAAAAAAAAGCGCTTAGATAGAAAAGCTGAAAGGGATTTTTTGGGGGGACTAAGTGAACTTAGACATGTCATTAAAATGTAGTTTTCTCCATGATATGATTCTTTCTGCATCCACTTTGTTTCTTTATGATAAAAGGGACTGTTCATATTAGCGTTTATCTAAAGATGTCATGTCTGTTTCACTTCTGCAGAGAAAACAGAAAAGAATAGAAAATCCAGTATTACAGACAAGGGAAACAGTTCCTCCAATTTTCCCATAAAAATTTCCTTTCAAACTCTTTTTATTGGAAATATTTGCTAATCTGGCCGCAAATTTACATTAATGAAAATTTTCCATTTTTGGGTTTTTCTTGTTTTGGTCATTCTTGATATCTGAAATGGAATTTTACCAGATCAGGGGTATTTCTTCAGGCATTATCTTCTGTAGCAAGTTATCAGAACATTTTTCTCTTTTTTCTCAAATTCAGCTTTTTTATAGAACGTGACATTATTATATATTGCTTAATCATCCCACTTATTTTATGCTAAAAAAATTGTCTACAAGTTTCTGTTAGTTCCAAGAAAATTGTCAATAATTTTTCTTTTTCTTTTTTTTTTTTGGGGTCTTTAGATTTTATGCAGCTGAGGTTTTGGTAGCACTAGAATATCTACACATGCTGGGGATAATCTACAGGGACTTGAAGCCGGAAAATGTGTTGGTGAGATCTGACGGTCATATTATGCTGACGGACTTTGATCTATCACTTTGCTCAGACGCAATCCCAGCCGTCGAATCGCCTGACTTCATATCTGACCCATCATCATCACCGGCACTTGGTAACCAGCCCCGTACACCGACGCCCTTTTCTTGCATTTCCAACCGGCTGTTCCGGTCAAGGAAGATTCAGACCCTTTCGACCAACCGGCTATTCGTGGCTGAGCCGGTCTCCGCCCGGTCCTGCTCTTTTGTTGGGACCCACGAGTACGTGGCACCTGAGGTGGCATCTGGTAGGTCCCACGGGAACGCCGTCGACTGGTGGGCCCTCGGGATTTTCATCTACGAAATGATCTACGGACGCACCCCATTTGCAGGTCCATCCAACGATGCTACATTGAGGAACATCGTGAAAAAGCCCTTGGCGTTCCCCACTGACGCGCCGAACAGCTTGAGTGAACACCACGCGCGTAATTTGATTTCCGGATTGTTGAATAAGGATCCGAATAGGAGGCTCGGATCCAAACGCGGGGCAGCTGACGTCAAGACCCACCCGTTTTTTAAGGGATTGAACTTCGCTTTAATACGGTCGGTGACGCCACCGGGGGTCCCAGGAATGAGCGGCAGGCAGAAAACGACGACGTCGCGTCACGAAAGGAAGCAACCTGCGGCGCCGTTTGATTTTTTCTGACTGTTGTGTTGTGTGATGATGATGATAATGATGCTAATTGTTATGACTTTTGATCATTTTTCATGCTCAGCAGCGGGATGGTTGCCACGTGGCAGATTTTGGTTAACCATTGACACAGAAAATTGCTGCATAGGCTATGATGATATATATAATTACGGGTAGGAAAGAATTTTGTACATATAGGTGATGACGTTATGAGGCTTTATATATAATTAATTACTCAAGCATCCACAATTTTGTTCGGTTTCGTACCCGTTTGGATTGCTATTTTCTAGAGTTTTTATAAAAAATTATATTATAATGATGTGATGTATGAGGTAAAAATATGATTACGGAAAACATAAATATTTTTTTAGAGAAAAATTACGTTCCAACCAAAGGAATTGGTCTCTTTAAATTCTTATTTAGATTGCTATTTTTTGGAATTTTATAATATATACATATATATACTGTAATTATTTGGTATATGTGAGGTAAAAAAGTAATTGAAAATTGTATTTACGAGAAAAGTTAAAAAGAATTTTCTTTAGAAAAACTACCATCCAAATAAGATCTAAATTTTCACTAGACGGTCAAGGATTAATTATGATTATACACACTTCGTTTGAGGGAAATGTGGATATGGATTTGAACATGATCGCATGGTATTCAAGTTAATGTATTTAATAATTGAATTCAGATGAGGGAACATTATCAATCGGTAATTTAGTCCTAAAAGGTTTACATGAATTGAAGGAGGCACTGACGTTGGAAATGAAGTACTCTAATTTGGTAAACTTAAAAAGGAAATCATAGTAAAGACAAATGCAGAAAAATTTATTGTCATTCAAATTATTCTGCTTTGATAGAAACTTGTTCACGGTATGTATAGTTTTCTGAGATGGTCACTCTCTAAAACAACGGCTACTTGAGAAATGTGCAATCTGTGACTTTCTATGGTTTAAAAAAAATTTTGAAAGAGACTGATGGCTTGAGAAATAAATATATGTTACATCCATTGGCGGAATCAGGATTTTGCTTTAGGGGGCGAATAGTCAAACATATTATAAGCTAGTATTTATCATAATTTTTTAAAGTTAGAATAAGAATAACTATTTAAATATTTAGTAATTAGGATTTAAGATATAACGAAAGAAATTCCATAGTAAATAAAAATTCCCTTCAAAAAGTGGAATTTGGCAAAAGAGTCAATGCTGGAAATAGGTTTAATGGAGTTTGTGAAGATTGATGCTTGATCAAATAAAAATAAAAATTGAAAATTTTGATGTATACTAAGATTAGTTTTGTAATAAAGATTGATGCTTGATCAAATAGAAATAAAAATTGAAAATTTTGATGTATACTAATAATAGATTTGAAATACATTTGTATCTTATGCTAATATAAAAAAATTAAGAGTTGGTTTTAAATAATGACATTTAAGCAAATTCTTTAGTTGATAGCTGATATGATAATGATAACCATGGTAAAGTGATAAGATTTGATTTAAAAATTAGGACTTTATATACAAGTTTAAAAAAACTTTTGGGAATCTATATCGATTTTTCAAAAATTTTGGGGGACGGCTGCCCTGCCTACCTCCCCTTAATTCTATCCTTTGTTACATCAAAAGCCATAACCTTTATTTATAGGAATAAAGCCAACTGAACTTGAAAGGAAGCAATTAGCTTGGTTGTAATATTCATCTAAGAAACAAGATGAGGACTAAGCACTATGAGTTTGTATGCGGAGTGAAGAAAGGTTAATCTATATAAGAACCAAAAGCTGAAGAAGATTCATCCATACAATTACCAACAGCTAAAGTGCTCGAATAGACAAGATAATTACTAGCTTTCTTACTATGGGGGAAAAATCACAAGTTTGAGTTAGAAAACAGCACAACTCCATACATAAAGACCACAGACTACCATGTCACGCCAGGTGAGTGTATGTCATATGGGCTTTCACCTCTAACTTCAATCTTGCGAAGTTTAAACTTCCAACAAAGTGTTGTCTAATCCCATAACTTTTCTCATGCTTTGGATATTGGTAGATTAAGGTACTTGTAATCTCGTTGTTGTTGATACTCAAGTGGTTCAATTTCTCTCTTCATGTATACTTTAATCTTTACTTTCCTTTAAAATTGCCCCACTTCAAACTTGGGATGCTTCAAATGTGAGTTTTAGTTCTGATCCCATCCCCCGTGTGAGAATTAGTGAAATCTTGTCGATAGTAAATCAATTAAGCTACGTACAACCTGATTTTTCAAACAAATACAAGTAACAATTAATTGAATATCTTGCTTATCCAAATAATTAGGAAAGCAAAGAGAAATAAATATTACAATACTCCAAAACAAGAATGAAAAGTTGTTCAAAATCTCCCTAAATCATGTAGCCTTTTGATCCAGAATCACCTTTGCTAACATCACCATCCATATTGAGCAGCTCCTACTGTATAGCTAGCTAGTAGTAGTAGCAGTTGGAAAATGGAGATAATATTAGGTTGCAAATCGCTGGTAAGCAGATTCGAGCGGTCTCAAAGATGGTACAAATTCCTTGAATTAAGTACTTTAACACATGCCCTTTTACCAAGAAATTCCACCTTTGCCAATGTCATCCTTCTGGAGTAATTGCTTGTGTGTAGGGACTGAGACACACTAGAATGCGGTGCGTAGACAATGGGAATACGCATCAGGTGGAAGGCTGTTGATTGAATATCCTGTCATTACCACAAACAGCTACAATGTTTGGGGGACTGTACTAGTCAAGTCCAAATTGATGTGTGGATTTTCCTTTGAAAAAGTAGTGAACAAGATACTCTAGCCCTTGTCCGTTTTTAATTAACCGCATTAATTTTTTTAAAGGATTTTTCTATTTTGCATCCTATGGCATATTTATTAAACCTGGCCTAGCAAGCAACTGACCGTGACACTAGATCAACGGATGACTGGTTGAATAGATGCGTACTAATTTAATATTTATAGATACAAAATAGTAATTTTAGAATACACAAAATTTCTAATAAAGTGCTTTTAGATACTTATTACTGTATGTAGAAAGATATATAATGAAAATATAAATATTAATAGAAGATTTATTTCATTTTATCAAACTTTTATATAAACAAATAATATAGTCAGATATAAACAAAATTGTGTCATTTATTTTCAAAGGTATAGCATCATTTTTTTATTATTTTATGTTCTTAAAAATGAAATAATTTTCTAACTACTCAAATATTGTTAGTTTGAAAATTAAAAAAATTAGTTGTATAATAAAAAAGTAAACAAGTTTATTTAAAAATATTTAGTTATCAAATTAAAACTAAGCAAGTGGCAAAATTTTGTGTACATTTAAATGAAAATCCAATGTACAAATCTTGTCAAAACCATACATTATACTTTATTTCAAAAATAAAGACCCACAATTGTTAAAAAACCATATATTATACTTTATTTCAAAAATAAAGACCCACAATTGTTTAAAAAAAATTGTACAGAAAACCCAAAAGATTCCCAATTGTACCAGCGGATCAAACGAATTTGACCAGGTGAGCTCCTTATCCGGGCAAAGTAGAGACCCGATTCCCTAAGGGCACATGATAAAAGGCAGATGGAGTATTTAGTTGTTTGCAAAAGTTTAAATTTCATTTACTAAAGTTTACTCTGTTTAAAGAGTCAATGATAATGTCTCAAATTTATGGTGGATATGTCCCTTTTATTTTGTATACTTATCTTGTGGTTAAAGGCATTGTTTGGATTGAAGGAATAGGAGGAAAAAAGGAAAGAAAATAGACGGATTCGGTTTTTCTTATTTGGATTGATCTTCAAGGAGGAAATGGAAAGGATAGATAAGGAAAGGTCTAATTGTTTTCTTGAATTATGATTTCGGTCCAGATATGCATAGAAATGGAGGGAAATAAAATTAAATTAATTAAAATAATTTTAAAATTTTAAAATATCATTTTTTTCTATCTTTTCCAGTAAATTAACATTAGATCTTTTCCTTTCCTTTCCTTTCCTTCTTCAAACCAAGCAAAAGTTCACTATTTCCTTTCTTTTCCTTCCATATCAATACAAATAAGATGGATAGAAACCACTTTTTTCTACTCTTCTTTCCATTCTTTCCATTGCTGTCTTTTCCTTTCCATTCCTTCAATCCAAACGGTGCCTAAGGGCATAGAATAGATAAAACTATTTTGAAAACATAACTATTATATTTGTTTAACTATTTCGAAAACGTGATCCCATCAGTACAAAGCTTTTACTGAAAACTATGATATGAAAATTATAATTCTCAGCAATTACAAAAGTAGGTGAAATAAAGATTGATAAGTTTAACAAATTAAGTTGAATTCCTGCCAGAATAGCAACATTAATAGCACGAATATAAACAGCTAATTCTCTTACATTCCCCTTAAATTGCATATGGCTACAAAAGAATATAGAGAACACGGCGCATGTCATTTGGGTGATCATTTAATAGGTAATCAAATTAGTGTAAGAAATATTAACAAGACTAATAATGAAAAAAAAGGGACTTATATATTGTGGCTAGTGGTTGATAAATATTGTGTCACAAAAATGTTATTGTACTAACTGAGACATCTTATTATATCTTACGTGAATCTTCAATAATTTCAAATTGTCAGCAATCTAGTAATCTTTTCCATTTAATTTTACCTTTACTGCCTTTGGAATTATAAAGTAACTTTACCTGATTAACACCCGTGCTTATGCGAATAAGAGAAAGAGCTTATACCCACAAGATCACGTCCCCGGAATATAAGATATATGTAAACTTTTCTCAATTCAGTTAAAGTTTAATTAGTGATTAAAAAAATTTGAAAGTGATACGAAAAATATGAAACTTTTTTTTGGGAAATTTCATGATTTAAGTTTCTGCAACTCTTAATGCATACGTCAATTTTTGGTAATACTGATTACACAATTGAGGATACAATTTATGCATATGAAGTCAATAATTTTTAGTTGATGTTGATCTTCTTTTCTTTTACATAAACCAGTTTTGCATATAGTCGACTGCTTGATGATCCTGTTGGAATATACGACTTTTCCTCCAAATTTTTTTACATTTTATTAGATAATTTTTGGTATTAAAATAAAGTTAGTTAGTTATTAAATAAATGTTGTTGATAAGATTTTTGTTAACCAAAAATCATGTTGGTTTGTTAACAAATATTTTAGTTAGGATTTACTATGAATAAGATCATGTTATCAAATAGGTTTGTTGAGATTTTTTAGAATAATTGTTAGTTAGAATTGCGTTAGTTTGTTTAACACTATAAATGGAGTGTTGACGAATGAATAATATAAGCTAACATAAGCTCATATTCAGCTTCAATAAAAGTTTTTTGCAAGCCATTTTTTTTGCAATACTAACTACGATGTTATTTCTTAGTTTATACCCTAAAAAATCATTAAAGTGGTATCAAGAGTCTATGTCTTAAGGGTCTGTGTTGTTTTTTGAGAGTGAGTATATTCGGTGGGGATTTTTTTTACAGTTCAAAACCATGATAGGAAAGAACTGTTTGTTAAATGTTTCAACTTTTAGTGGTGACACTTACCAAATTTGGGCCTTTAAATGCTGGACTTATTTGGTAGTCAATGATCTACGAGTTATGTTGGAGAGAAATTTTGTTTCACTAGTATTTGAAGAATCGATTGATACACAAATTAGAGATAACAAAATTGCAGTCAGACAGAGATTCAAGACCAGCATTCACATATCATATTTTGATGTCATTATGATTGAGAATAATGGCTTATGATTTGATTGAGAATAAATTGTTCTCAATTGAAATAAAGAGAAAAAGTTTCATTATGAATTGGTTAGATTTTGACAATTCTAAAGTGAAGCATGATGAAATCAAGAATTCGGATCCTGAAAGATTTTAGGAGGAGATCATTGATAAGTCAGGGGTATCAAATTGATTCCTGATATTTATCAAGACAATGACATTGTTGTTTCTAAATCTATAGGTTTTGATGCTAGTGACAAAATTTAAGGAGAACTATGGAGAATTTCATATTTTCTGTATAGATTCAAATATCATAGAAGGATGTTCCACTTTGATGAACCTATGAAAAAGTTATATGGGTACATCAAAAAAACCAAAAGAAATGGTTTTGTTGCAAGGTTGATCTTCAACTTAAAAGTCAAAAGAAGTTCATTGCAAGATTAATTATCAGTTTCAGAACTTTTTACAAAAGGTTTATCCAAAAAAATGTTTAAGGATTTGAGAAGAAAATTCAAAATCTGCAGCAAAAGTGGCAAGGAGTATTAGAATATACAACTTTTCCTACAACTTTTTTTTTTTTACATTTTATTAGATAATTTTTGTTATTAGAATAAAGTTAGTTAGTTGTTGAATAAATATTGTTGATAAGATATTTCTTAACCAAAAATCATGTTGGTTTGTTACAAATATTTTAGCTAGGATTTTGCTAAGAATAAGATCATGTTATCAAATAGGTTTGTTGAGATTTTTAGGATAATTGTTAGTTAGAATTGTGTTAGTTTGGTTCATTTAAACATTATAAATTGGGTGTTGATAAATGAATAATATAAGTTGACATAAGTTCATATTCAACTTCAATACAAGTTTTTTATAGGTCATTTTTTTGCAACACTAACTAAGGTGTTGTTTCTTAGTTTATACCCTAAAAAACCAACAGATCCACACTTCTATTTTTTTATTTTTATTTTTCAAAAAGGATTGATAGTGATTTTCAATTTACCCTTTGATGACTTGAACCCATGACCTTCTTAAGTTGTAATTAATTTAATGCATAAGTTAACTATATACATAAGAATAGAAAGAACTCAAAATAGACTATCATAACTATCTATTTATAACATTTTTGGGTTATCAAAATTAAAAATATAAGAGGGTAATCCAGTCGAAAGTAGGGCTAAAATAATACTATTTAAAAAGAATTACAACAGTAGAGGGGTGAGACTTGAAAAGTAGGGAGTGGAACAGGTAAATTTGGATCCAAATTCTCTAATTTCTAGATTTTCAACCTACTAGAATAAACTATACTTTCCTTAATTTTATTACTTTAGTTGGTTAAGGATTGGACGCATGCTATCTTATTTCGTATTGATCCACGAGAAAAAGAATATTATGATTAGTTTGCTAATAGTTAACAAACAATTTTTCTAAAAAAATATCTACATGTAGTTATATAATCTATTTTACTCAAATAACTCCTCGAGGTTTCATCATCTTTGGCTATTGTTTTAATTAGTAAGCGGTTTAATTCACAATGGAAGTAATCCATGACAAAATTACTAACCACCGTTTCTAATTATTTCAAAAGTTGAGGAATAAAGTGCAATTTATCCTAACATGAATTGTCGTCGGATGAAAAATTTTTAGTTTCACGCACTTTAGGATAATGTGAAATTCAGTAACGAATAAAAAGAGTGTAAAATTTCCAAACGTGTAAGCACGCGTTGGGATGGAGATTGTATAATTAAGTGGAGAAATTCGGTGACTAACATTTGACAACACATGGGGTGTCCATGTGACAACCTGCCAACCGGGCAGCCCTACCACCCCACTTTAAAGCACTGTCCCCTCCCCTTCGTGCCCCAAAAAATTCTGACCCCACAATGAGCTGCCCTACTCCTGGCCCACTAAGCCCTATCATCTTTGCCAGCGTGGCGTTCGGACGGTCGGCCACGTTTTCCATTTCCTTGATTGAATTTTGCCTTGTGGCTCGATAACTTACGTGAGATTAGCAGATAGATTTATGCTACGTTTTCAGACTCGTACCGGAGATCTATTTAGGCGAATTCAGGGTCAGGAGTCAATGGATCCAATCGATCCGATCGGGGTTGAATCAGATGATGTAATAAATACGTCATATATATATAATGCATATTATATATATATATATGTATATATATGTATATGTATATGTATATGTATGTATGTAAAAAGAGAGAGAGACACGCACACATATCTATTCATCATTCCTATATTTTTAAAGTTTAAAGAAAGCCAAAAAAGTCAAAAAAGCAACTAACGAAAAAAAAATCAAAAATAGCAATACACAACTACTGCTTAAAAGAAGGCAAAAAAGGACAATTTTCAAACAAAAATAATTGGTTCTTACAAATTAAAGAGGGAAAAATGTCCAGTTCTGAAGGTTAGCAGTAGTCAATATTGTAATATTCTTGAATGTTAAAAAAAAAGAAGAAGAAAGCAATTCTCGAAATACTTAAGTACGGCCAGTAATTCTCAAATGGAATTTATTTATATCCAAGAATCAGTTGTTTTCTTGAAAATTTGTCAAATTTTTAATAAATAACTCTTACTCAATTCTAGTAGTTTAGAATAAATTCAATAAAAAAGAATATTATAGAATTCAATTACACATCCAAACACCAACAAAATGGAACATTATAGAGGGTTTGTCTATTTTTTAGTATTTTTCTCCTCTTTTCTTTTTTTTTAATCGGTCAAGAATTAAAGGTCAAAGGAAAAAAGGAAAAAAAAAGCAGAAAAGTGAAAAAAAAAATTGAAAAACCCGATTCAATTCCAGTTCACTGGTCAAACCTGAGTTTTGATCGATTTTTGAACTTTCGGTAATAGAAATGACTCGGATCGGATGCTTGACCGGTTCTTGGTTTGACCGGGCGGGTTGGTCTGAGTCTGAAAACATAGGATTTATGGAGATATTTGTGCTATAAATCTGGTAGACAAACAGTTGAGTCAATTATTTTTTGTAGGCAAAAATATACATTCTTATGCAAATTGTGAGTAGCCTTAGCAAGTCGACTCCATTGGTAAATATGGACCACATTCTTATAAAAGATCGTGTGTTTAAATTTTACTGTCGACATAACAATTATGTTAGTGAACAATCTATAAAAACATTATATTCTAGTGGTGACTAGAGGCGAATCTATTCAACAATTTTTTCCTACCTAAAAAAAAAAATGAAAAGCCTTTTGAATACAGATATTACTCCCACCATCCCATAACAATAGGCTCACTTCCATTTTGACATAGAATAAGAAATGTACGTTAATGTAATCTTTTTTTTGATTAGTAGGTGCTTTCCTTACATGCCTTCCCAATAATATCAGTTTTAGTGTAGTATTTAATACTCCTATAATGGTTAATTAATAGAATAGCTTGTTCATTGACAAAGATATATATTAAATATGGGTATGATAATAAACTGATAAGCTGACTACCTTTTTTTTTCCATAAAGAAAATAGGCCTATAATTTGGAGCAATCATAAAAACAATAGGCCCATCTTTATAGAACAGAGTGAGTATTATAAATTAAAGAGGGGCTAGATTCATATATCAATCCTGAATCCTTGTAGTATCAATCATTAACGCATAAAAGAGGTATGAATTTAATCTTATTCTAGAGTTCTTGAATGATTTTGGGATCAACAAATCAGAAAGTAATTTCTCGATGACAACGGCTTGGGACCCCATTCCCCTCGATGCAACCTGGTTATACAATTTATAAATTTTTCTTAGTACGTTTCTTAAATGTAGTAAAGATGCATAGTACTTATTGCCTTCATAAAGAAGATGGAAGGGGAGGGCTATTTTTCTATTAATTGTTTTCAATTCAACTTATTTCTTTGTTCATTTTTTTGTCTTAATGAATGAGATTTGGGTTCTTGCACTTAAGTGCTTTGTGGTGACTGAACTCATGTAGTCGTTATTAGCAATCTTTATTTCTTGAATATCTTATAGATTGAGTAATATATATTTATAGCACTATTTATACTTCCTTTTTGTATTTGTATTTTCAAAACTTGAAATTTTATCATAACTTTTAGTATGAAAATTTTATCATTGGCACTACAATCAAAACCTCATTTCGTTATAAACATAACTTAAAAGTATACACTAATAACATAATTTATTTAGTATTTTTTTGAAAAATTGATTAGTAAAGTCAGTAAAAAAATATCTCTACTATATTAAAGTTCATAGATCTCGTTTTCAACAATATTGATCACTCAAATAATTGCCTCCAAAGTCCAAACTCGTAATAAATGTGTTTTGGGGACATTCTTTACTTTCTCGAGACTAGCTAGTTGAAGTAAATTACTTCACAAAACTATTGAGGTCTTTCATAGTTTAATACTTAGGAGCTGTTTGATTTGAATTTCACAATCATTATCACTATCAGTATCATAAGATAGTCAATGATAATGGATTTTGATAAAAGTCTATAGTGTGTTTGTTGTTAACATGGGAATGGATTTCACAATTTATTATTTTTTTATTTCAATATTTCTTTTTTTTCTTTTCTTTTTTTCCCATTTGTTGAAACCAACATAAACCGTGGCATTTTGTTTTCTTATTTTTACGTTTAATGAGAATAAATCGGTAATTGAGCTAATTTAAGGAGAATAAGATAGGTAAATAAGATGATTCCCTAATAAGAGATGGTAAATCAGAAAATCAATAGAAAAGACCTATCATTCCCATTGGTCGCAAGCAAATATCATGTGTGGATATAATTAAATTTGAAATCTAGAGTGGGAATTGAAATCCATTTACTAAACATCTCCTTAGTATTTTTGTGATAAATTTGACATTAAGATTTCGAAATCTATAGCCTAAACACTCGAATTCAAACTTATGTTGTCTGAGCTTCCAATCCTCCTTTAAAAAAAGAAAAAAAAAACTTGCAAATTACACTTAAACAACACTATTTAAAGAGTTTACCTACAAAAGCAATAAAAAATTTATGACATGTCTAAACAATGGATACAAATATGAATATCCCTAAAACCAAGGAGGTAAGTAATCAATTATTTTGTTTCCGTCATATAACTCATTCCTAATTGGAAACAAAGATTCAGTTTGCTTTAGTCATAATTTATCCTGAAATAAACATGAGAGAAACAGATCGGAGACAACTAAGATAATCATGTGTTAATTAAACAGTTTGACTTTGTTGTCAACAGACAAAAGCCCATCATCTTCACCAAATTTGTTGGGAACTTAATCAATAATTTCTTCAATTGTGGGCTTCGAAGGCCAGAAAAAAACAATCCCTTCACGAGTTTACTATTAGTACGTGAACAAATGAGGGACATATCAATATGATTCCATGTGAACCTAATTATTTATTATCCATATGATGAGTGGATTTATCTCATGAAATTCAAATGAATTATGAACATGGAGCTTGATCAACCAAGTCAACTGATTTTTTAGTTAACCAAGATTAAGAAACCATTAAAAATAATGTTTGGTCCGCATCTGGCTCCCTTGGAATACTCCCTGTCCCCAGACAGTTAAGCTATTAAAAAAAGGACCAAGAATTGCTTAAATTACCAGACAGACATTTTTTTAATTACTTTTTCTTGGCCCCCCAAAAAAAAAAAAAAAACACGCAGGCTGGAATTTATTTAATATATATAATAATATATGGGAGAAGAGGAGTTTAATAATCATAAACACATAAAGTACATCCAACTCTGATATTGAGATTGGTATAAATTCTAAGCAAAATTAATTTTACAAATACCAAGACTCTAACTAGTATTTCATGATTTTCGTTTCACTCTTCTTAACTAAAAACAATAACTAAATAACCTATATATAGCACACAAGACTTGTAATTAAAAAACTATTAAGACAAGAAACTACCAAATATTTTCTCTATATCTTAAACAAGTAAACTACAAAAACTAAACTATACTTGAACTTCTAATTTAGAAATAGAAAATGTTAACTATTAGGAAATTTAACTTAATCATGCCTACACATTTTTTTAAGACCATGCTTTTAATCTGTTAGTGGAAAAATTATTCTAGCAAATTGATCTAGGTTCATTCATCAATTCAAATTAGAAATTTTGTTTTTGCTCATATATCATGAATTTAGATTCCTTTGTGTATGTAACACTTTACATTATCGGTGTATGAAATATTAATTCTAACAGGAGATTCTAACCCATATATTCGTAGCTCATTTTATTTATTGTTTAACACAAGTAAACGTAGCTTCATAGCACATAATTGTCAAATTAAATAAACTTTTTCTTTAATATGCCACTGCACTTGATTATATTGAATATCCACACCAACGATTATGTTAAAATTTTAAAATCCAAAGGTCAAATCTTGGAAATGACATGCTTGGGAAGCAACTCAGCATATTATTTCAGTGCTGAGATTTTTTAGATCAAATTGTATATGAGGATCCTGTTTGACTCGATTAAATACAGAAAACAAAATATTTTTCCATTTGTACAATCTTATTGCTATCAGCTGAGACATTTAATTAGATTAACATGTGTCAAAGTCAAATGAGTTGTTTTAGAAGATATGCTTAGCTTTCAATAATTATAAATTATTGAGCCTAAACATGTTAACTGCCTAATTGTTAGGCTTTTGGTTCGCTCTACGAGATTTGGATTTAGGGTCACTAAATTTATCAATAACGAGATTCAAATCTAGACCCAGATTTTTGTGGGCTTGAGAACAAAATCTAGACTTGGACCCTTATGGGTTAGGGTATCCATGGTATTACACATTTCTAAGGCATAATTAAAAATTAAATTCAAAAAGCATAAAAAATATATAGAATTCTTTTTTTACATCCCATCACTCCACACACTTCGCCACACACAACTATCAAACTGAAGATTCGAATTCTAAACTTGGCAGTAAGAAGAATTCTAAAAATCCTTGATCATTGATCATTGTGCCAAGCACAATGGCTATATATATAGAATCCAACGATAAAGAAATACAATGCTATCACCATTTTCAAATAACAAAATAAATAGTAAAAATGTTGCATGGAATAATTATGAACTGAAAGCATGAAATATTTTAGAGTAATCGATTTGTTTGCAAATTTTATCTACGTTGATATTTAAATTTGCATGTGTTTAAGTCTCATCCATTTTTCTGACATATGTATACATTAATTGGTCTACGTCCAGATTTAAATATCAATCATACAAAATCAGATCTTATCGGAATTCAGGATTTTTGTTCCACATGGTCTAAATGGTCTAAATATGGATAGGATTTGAGTTTGAAATTTTGGACTCAACTACAAGAAAAAAAATGATAAATTTGATGGGTTGATTATGTATAATACTCGACCTACTGACATGCCTAAATGAATCGATTGCGCATAACTGTTAAATAGTTGTAGACCATAATATATTTCTTTGTAGTTCTTCTGTAATGAACAATAATATAAACTTGAAAGCAAAAGTAATCATTTTGGGGGCTAAAAATGTTTATGATCTAGGAGTAATTACTCATAAAAGTCAGATCTCTACCTTCACTTGCCAATTTTCTAATAGAATAATTTATACCATAGAGATAAACAAGGGAATTTGAGTCAAATATGCTCAAATTTGATTAAACTGTATAAACATAAATTTACCAACAAAATAATTCTGTGAAAAACCTATTTAATGGAAGAGTCATTTCTTTCTAGGCCATTAATTCTGCTTCTATCTAAGGCAAGCCAATTTATTCGAGATGTCTTAAAAACAAAAAAAAAAAAAAGAATTTGTTGAGGTAATTTAGATATTTGTTATTTCTAATTTTTTTGGTAGAGAATATACATATATTATTGAGAGCAAGGCAAATGTGCTTCCATATACTCAAAACTTCATCATTCAGGACATTTTCATGGTGACCACCTCTATAACTTTGAAATTTTCTTAGGAAATTTTCTTTTTGGACATTCAATTTATGGGCAAGATGATCATGTGAATTAGGCCCCTTTGGTTGGTATTATTTAATGTCATAAATTTATGCAATGCCTCGTTCATGTCTTAAGTATTTCATCTTTTACATCGAGTTCTCCGTTGTTATCCGCCTGATCTTTTGTACACTATTAGTCTATTTTTTTAAAATATTTTTATTCAAAAAAAAGTTTCTATTCAAGATCAAATAAGTAAAACCCATTCAATAAAGTCTGCAAAAGCAACTGACCTCCTGATAAACCGTTGATATCAACTCTAGAAATCATTTCTGCAACTATGCTACTTCCATGCTTTTCCTTTCAATTTATTTTTTATTTCTTAATTAACATACTGGATGTATTACATATACTTACATATTTACCGTTCAAATTTCAAATTCCTTTTTTCTACATCTGATATGTACCTAAGAATGCTTGTATCAAAAAATCGTTCTATTGATATTATTTTTCTTCTAGGTCTTACATTTATAGAGTTGGAAAAACTAATCCGTATTTCTTTTAGGTTTTCTTTTTTATACTAGGAGGCTGAATGACTCATTTCCAAGTAATTACCTTACAATAATTTGCACCAAAACCTTTTGGTCCAAGAATAGACTTTACTACATCTCGATCTTAAGATGGCACCAATAGGTGCCTGAATCTGTTAAACCATTAATATATAATTTCTCTACATATAAGGGATCTATACATCTTTAGAATATTAAAGCAATAAATAATGTAATCATAATTCCTCATAAGAAGAAAAAAATATTTAGTGCATTCTATGTTGAAAGTCATTCAGAGAGCGTGCCTTAGAATTAAAAACCATTTCCTAGTTCTTTTTTCCCCTGTACCTTAAATTAAATAAGCCATTTTTAATTTCTGCTTTAATTATCTTATTCTTCAGTTTGAACCAGTTGATTTGTTTCTCATTTCAATTTTCATTTTTTCTTTCAAATGAAATAAATTTGAAAAAAAAAACCCCGGTCAAGTTCTCACAAAAAAGTTACCTTGGGATAAGTGAGCTTGAGTTATTTCCAAGTAGTTCATTAACACAGCTATTTGTTCAAATTTTAACCGCCATTTCCAATTTCTATTTTAATTACTGTTTTTCTTAGTTTGGATCAGTTGATTCATGTCGCGTTTCAAATTTCACGAACATGAAAGTAATATCCCTTTCAAGCTCTCACTAGAAGTTACTTGTGGTCATTAACACTAAGCTATTCCTTCAAATTTACGATTTAATTACCTGTTCTATTAATCATTGTCTCACCTTGCTATGTTTCCTATAGGCCTCAAACCATTAATATGATCTTGACGAGAAAATTATCATTATTTTCAACTGTAGTATTACCAAATGTATCATTTGATATCTGTATTTACTAATTTTATTAATCAAATCCCCATTGAAAAGGCCTTGTTTGGATTGGAGTTTTCCATCAAAAAGTTTTTATATTTTTTGTGAATACATTTTCAAAATACCTTTTACTTCATATATATCACTCACATACATCACATCGTTACAACTTACAATGTATTTTTCATAAAAAAATCCAGAAAATGCTCTATCCGAGAATGTATACTTTCTGCGCAACCAGTATCGTGAGATCTTTCTTAGTAGCAGTGGTAGTGCAAAAGAAGTTTTAACGTAAGTTGTGCATGCATTGTGACTTGTGCCTAGTGTAGTGACAGAAATAGTGCACTAGACTTACGTCCTATAGGCACGACATTGTGTTCAAGAAGAACTAATTAAACTAATTAATTAACATGAGTTTTATTGAAGATGATGGTAAGGCATCGTGTAAAGTATGCATTTGAAACCTGAGGAGTTGGGGCCAGCGGCAAGCGGCTGGTAATGCGAGTAGGACGATAAAGGTTTGATCCTCACTGCGCTCTTGCGATAAGCTCCAGGGTCAGGCCTTCACCCCCGAGTAAGAGTTAAACTCTGCGGGTGCACCCCGAGTCGAATCCGGATTAGTCCGAAAAGGATATCGGGTGGTTATACCAAAAAAAAAAAGTATGCATTTGAGAGTTTAATAATTTAATTGAGTTAGTAAGAAAATTAATACCAATGTTTAGACCCATAAACTCACCTAGTAATTACGAGTTGTTATTGGAGTTGAGTTTATCTAACACTCAAAAAGTATAACAAATTGTTAATGAAAATCTGGAAACTTAAATTCAAGTTGATGATGAGTAAATTGTAAAAAGGTTATGTGAAAAATCTAGGAAAAGTGCAAAAATAGTCCCTCACATTTTGTGCTTTTTCATATTTTTTTGTTAACTTTTAAAATGACACAATCTAGTCCAACAAACATACCAAATGCACCACTTTGGTCTTTTTTTACATGCTCACCATATGATACTAATTTAAGGAGCAAAGTAGTCATCACATAGTATTCATGCTCAAATATCAAAATATGCTTCATCCTACTAAACAATAAACAATGGTTAGAGATGAAAGTAGTATATATTAGATTTTCACATATAAATATGGTCTTAAAGACTTTGAAGTAAAATTTGGTGATTTTTTGAGATATTATCCAAAAATCATTTATCGGTAATTGTTTAGCCCTAAAACTACAAAAGGAGGAGGGTGAAATTTTCAATTCAATATGATAAAATTTTCTTGGTTAGTTGTCTCTTTAGATTTCATTGTCCACCTGGTCCTCCTCAAAGAGATGCCTTTGGGTTTATCATTCATTTAAAATGGAAATTGCCCAATTTTTTCCAAACGAAAATATTTCTTCCCAATTTAACGTGTTTAATTTTTCTTTACTAGGCTTTATGAATTTGCCTCTGCTACTGTACTTTAATAATATTAGACATGTGATAAAACGTGCTGACAATTTAGAAAAATGGTGTGTTGCCTTTTCTTTTTTTTTTGCCCTTAAGAATAAGCATTATTTAGTGGGCATGTAATTCTTGAAGCGCAAATTGCCCAGATAGATCTTGGAACAAACCTTAGTGCCTTTTGTACATGTGATGTACTAAATTGTATCCTTCTAAAAATGAGAGGCTAAAAGAGGACAAACACAAAATTTGCAGAGATAACAGGAAAGTTGTCTATAAATAAGGTTATGGTTCCCGAGTCATGTGTATCCTTACTGTCTATTCTCAATGCAAAAAATAACTCTCATTGATATCCCATCGTCAAAAGAGATATTAGAGTGAGTTTGAAGGCTCTCTCATAGGACCAGTGATACGCATAGATCTGGAAGGCCAATTCTAAGGAAAAAGATTCAAATAGCAATTACTGAATATGGATTTAGGTACGCATTTATATTTTTCAATTATATTCATAAATCTGATATTGTGAACTTGGATGTTCTAACAAGTGGTAAAAGAGCGCTCAATATCAGTTTTTGAATCATTAAAGTTAGTAATTTGTGATCTTTAAAGTTATTAAGAAGATTGCAATTATGGTCGGATGTTTAGTGCCTCCATTAGAATTAGCTTCTTCGGATCTTATGATTTCTAAAGTTTCGATGAAGAAATTAAATTAATATATGGCGATTTAAGAAAGGAACCACTAATATAACTTTTATGTCTGCTGCTTTAGTCAGGAATCATCATCCGTAATTATATTATGATTGCTGAATGTCAGTAGATACTATTACAGATTCATTGGTTTCTTTATGATGATTTCTATAGCCCCACGGCCCACGTGTTGGTTTGCTGCCAAAACGGGACCGTATAGCTAGTATTGTTTCTTCTTGTGGAGCAGACCTATACGACTTCCATGTTTTTTGTTTGAAGTCATGAAAATATATGCCTTTCATGATTTATTCGGCAAATTTCTCAAAATATTACTAATTTCAAAAAAACTCCCTCGTTTGATGCTATTTTTCTTTTGGTTTCTCCATCTATCGGTGCCGCACATTCAATGTGCCGCACCAGGGAGGAAATTTTTTTGTTTTAAACAATTGTCGGAGGGCGAAATTGCAAGGCCCTTTTTGCAAAATTACCAGAGACATGAAATTTCATGTCTCTGGTGCCGCACATCCGGTGTGCGGTACCAATGAACTTTTCTTTTAATTTTGCAAAAAAGGGTTGAGACATCTTACTGGACAAAATTTTATAAAAATTGCTTAGAGGGGCCTCGGAAATTTTTATGATTTAGTAAACAATTTTGGTAGTAAATATGTCATATATATTTATATGTATATATAGCTATATATATACACATATATATATATATATGTTACATATATTTATATATATTCATATATTTATATACTTATTATGTATGTATATATTTATATATATTTGTATGTATGTTTATATATATATATATTTAGATATGTATATTTATCTATGTATATATTAATTTGTGTATATATATTATATACGTATATATATTTATATATATGTTATATGTATTATTATATATATATATATTATAATATGATATGTAATTATATGTATATGTTATATATATTATATATGTATATATATGGTTATATTATATATGTATGTATATATTATATATATATTATATATATATATATGTATATATGTATATATTATACATATTATATTATGTATATTATTATATATATATATATATATATGTATATATATATATTATATATATATATGTATATATATATGTTATATATATTTATACATATGTTTTAATATATATTAATATATATATTAATATAAGTTAATATATTTATACAAATTTTTTATTATATATATTTAAATATATGTATTTTATATATTTATATAGATTTATATATAATATATATATTTATATATATTTATGTATATATATTTATATATACATATATGTTATATATTGACATATATTGATATATATTTATCAGGTTGATATATATATATATATATATATATATTTATATATGTTTATATATTTACTTATATATATATTTATATATACATAATCAGATATTTTTATGTATACATATTTATATATATATGTATGTACGTATATTTATATATACATTTATATATTTATATATATTTATACGTATATATTTATATATACATATTCAGATATTTTTATGTATACATATTTATATATATATTTATGTACGTATATTTATATATACATTTATATATTTATATATATTTATGTATATACCTTTTTATATATATATATATATATTTAAATGTGTTGGACTTAACAAATAAGTGCAAGAAGGTTATAGTAATTATAGGGACTATACGTAAATTTGTGGTAAAGCGTAATTAGTAATTGAGAGTTTTGCGGGTTTTTAGAGTTTACGGTTTAGGGTTTTAAGGGTTTCTAGAGTATTAGAATTGAGAGTTGTAAGGGTTTTTAGAACTTACGGTTTAGGGTTGCACAGCATAGTATATAAAAATAAATCCGCGGTTGAAGGGTAAAAAAATTTCATAGTAATAAATTAAATTTAAGAGGAGAAAATTTTATTGGAAAATAATTTAAATCGCGGTTGGGTTTTAGGGTTTAGGGTTTACGGTTTGGAGTTTAGGGTTTACCATTCTTAGGTTTAAGGGTTGTGGTCAGTTTGGGGTTTACTGTTTTCATATTAGGGTTAAACATTTTAGTGTTTAGGGTTTTAGTGGGTTTAGCATTTAGGGTTTAGGGTTTTGTTATATTAGGGTTTAGCGTTTTAGGGACATTACAAATTTATCAGGTTGGCTTAGGGGTTAGTGTTTAGGGTTTGGGGTTTACTTATATTAGGGTTTAGGTTTTAGGGTATTGGGTTTAGGGTTATAGGTTTAGGGTTTAGGGTTTACTTATACTACGGTTTGGGTTCTAGGGTCTTGTGTTTAGGGTTTAGTGTTTTATGGTTTAGGGTTTGGGGTTTTTAGGGTTTAGGGTTTAGGGTTTTTAGTTGGTTTAGGGTTTAGGATTTACTTATATTAGAGTTTAGGGTTTAGGATTTAAGGTTTAGGGATTAGGGTTTACTTATATTAGGGTTTAGGTTCTATGGTCTTGTGTTTAGGGTTTACTTATATTAGGATTTCAGATATTGATGAACGGGTTTGAGACAGTGACATGCCTGGCCCAATGAGGAATTGGGCCCACATGGATCGGTCCCAAAGTCGTGTTTATCTACACAAGACGGGCTGTTTAAGCATAGTTGCGCCACTGAACCTATATCTTATTCTGAGAACTGGTCCGACATAATTGGGGCCTGGAATGGAAGCAGATCCGGCATCTTGGATGTCGAGAGCTTCATATAGGCCTTGATCTTGCAGAAGTTGACCCCTGAATTGATGTTGGAGTCTTCCAACTTGTACTTGGCTACCCACGGGCACTTCTCATCGTTGAGAGATGAGTAGGATGGCACATTGATGATTGTCCATTCAATGTGCAGCACCGATAGATGGGGAAACAAAAAAAAAAATAGTATCAAACGGGGGAGTTTGTGAACAATCATCAATATTCAAAGAAAATTGCGATTTATTCTGGGTCATTGATAATTTCGGTCCCTGCTTTCTATGGCTTTTTCACATGCAATTAAGTTTTAAGCAAATAGGAATTTGGCATTATCTATACGGCAATCATACATATAGGTGTCAAAGTGGGTGATTTGGGTATATTTGGGTTAGTTATAATTGGGTAATGGGTATAATTGAATCAACCCATTTATACCCATTTTTTAAATGGTATGGGTATACCCAACTATCCACCCATTTATACCCATTTATTTAAATGGGTATGGGTACACCCAATTATCCATTTATGATTTGTTTGAATTATTATTTATTTTTTTAAAGATTTTTCGCATGGTGTTTGACAATAAATAATGACATTTTATTGTTATTATATTGGTAAGCAATTCAAATTTATCTCCTTATCACTCACTAAAATTTTGAATAAAATGTGCATTTGTTTTTAAATGGGTTAAATGGGTGAGTCAACTCAACCCATTACCCATCAATTAAATGGGTATAAATGGGTACCCATTTATACCCATTTAAAATTAATGGGTTGATTTGGGTAAATTATTAATGAGTTGGCTTTGGGTGAGCCAATATAAATCAATGTTTTCAGACTCGGACCCGGGAGCGACTCGGCCAAAGTCAGGGGTTAGGGGTCAATGGGTTCAACCGGGGTCGAACTGGATGACGTCATAATTACGTCATATATATATATATAATCTATTCATTTTTTCTACCTATCAAATTTACAAGATATAACCAATAATCCAAAGCTCCATCCATGTTGAATTCACCAAACAATTCACCAAATTAATCCTAACTTACAAACTTTTACAAAATAAAAATTTCATACATGTTTAATCATCGACAAATATAAATCCAAATAATGCAACAAGGTTTTTGATAATACTTAAAAATCACACATTTTAGAACTACTTAAGCCAATCTTCATCATCATCATCATCTTCCTTGTCTCCAATTTCATAACTTTCCAAATCAATATCATCCTCATCATACTCATCATCAAGTTGCACAATATTTGTGTCTTTCTTACCTAAAAACAATTTAAATACTCATACATAAGAAGATTCAAACAACAACTATGAAAAAACTTATATAAAGTTAAGTGAACAAATATAATTTTACGTGATTGAGAGGGTCTATCTTCACTAGTTTTGGGCAATTCTTCTTCAATCATTTCTTCTAACTCATCATAGTCAAGCTCTCCTTCTTCTTCCTCATCAACTACCCAAAATTCAACTTTATCAATGGCTTCATAATCCATTGGATCAAAGGATCTCTTTTTATATGAAAGCCTACAATAAAAAAAAAAGGGAATCAACAAGAAGTAAAAAATTTAAAAAGTAATAAATTTATAAAAGAAAGTAAGCATCTATATTAGTATTTCCATACCTATTCTTCAAACGTAAATTGTAATGAATATAAACAAGATCATTCAACCTGTGGTGCTCAAGTCTATTTCTCTTTTTGGTATGGATGCGTTCAAATACACTCCAATTACATTCACATCCGGAGGAAGAAGAAGTTTGACTCAAGAGTTTAATTGCCAATTTTTGTAAATGTGGAGCATCATTGCCAAATAATTTCCACCACTCATCTATATTAATAAGATAAAGTTAGTACCATTTTTAAAGAAAAATAGAAAAATTAAGTCTTATCAATTAACATAATAATCGTGAGATTGAAGTAGGCATACCTGGACGTGCAGTTTTGTAAGTATTTTGAGCAAATTGAAACCCAAAAATTTCACTCTTTGATCGGAACATTGATATGTCATCCATCATATACTGAAGCCCATCCATTTTCAACTTCTGCATGACTTCTAAAACACTTTTTATAATTTCAGGCATGTGACAAGGGCTATCCCTATCATATTGTAAGGTCGGATTCAACCAAAAAGCAGCTGCATGAGGTCTTTTTTCAACATCTTATCCCATCTCCTATCAATTATATCAATGTATGGGCCATAATACTTTTTTTTATTCTTGAACAATTCTTTAATGCCATTAATAACTCTCCACATACCTTCATATACATAACCCAATGAAGGTTTTTCATCCGAATCACAAATACGCAACAAGCGCATAATTGGGCCCATAATTCTCACAATAATCAAGCAATTGTTTTCCAAATGTTGTTTCAAATCATGAAGACTCTTCAAAGCAATAAAATTAGTACCAAACCGTGTTTCAGCAGGACGACCAATTTCCCTCCAACTAGGCCTTTTTCTTAACCAACTAAGAATCCACTTCCGATTATGAACGTAGACAGTGACTCTTGATGCAAGAGTAATAACATCTTTCACATGAGTCATTTCTGCAATGTCTTTCAAAACTAAATTCAAACAATGTGCTACACAAGGAGACCAACTAATTGTATGATATTTTTCAGAAAGCAATTACCCAGCAGCTTTATAATTGCTTGCATTATCCGTGACCATGTGAACAACATTACTAGACCCAACAATCTCAACAATTTCAGAAAACATATTGCACAAATATTCACATTGGACTCAAAATTTGAAGCATCAACAGATTTGATAAATGATATTCCACTAGGACAATAGACTAGAAAATTGATCAAACTTCTTTGTCTATTATCCTTCCAACCATCACCCATAATTGTGCAACCAGTTTCAGCCCATTTACTACGCAAATTTTCAACAATTAATTCAACTTGCTTTTTTGCATCTTTCAACAAATTTACCCTTAAGGCATGATAGCTAGGTCCTTCATACCCATGGCCCATACTTGCTATCCTTCCAATTGCTTGTTTATAATAGGGAGAATTACAAGCATTCAATGGAATACATGCATCATAAAACCACAAAGCTATAGCCATGTCTGTATCATGACATCTCTCTTTATTTTGCATACAACACTTGATGCTCGGTTGAGAATGATCAAGAGATTTACCTGTCATATAAGATTCAATGCCATGCTGTGCTTTTCTTTTTCCCTTTTTCTCACTCAGATTAGCTTGAGTTGTCTTTCCTTTTGGACGAGGAATTTCTTGAATGTCATCACCTTCAAATCTTGCTACACTTCGACCAAATGGATTCTCAATTTCAAATATCCCTCTTTTCTCTTTTGCTTTTTGATCATTTTCTTTCAATGCATTTTCCATTATCAAACGAACATCATCAGGCACTGATTTGCATGGAGCAACATTTCCCTTGGATTTTGCAAGATGATGTTTCATTCGATTAATGCCTCCACCTCTAAAGGTATTGTTGCACCATTGACAAATTAAAATTTTTTTGCCCTTTGAATCTTGTCCTTCTATAATGTGTCTCCAAGCTATATCAGTTTTTTGTCTATGACTTCCAGAATTGGACTTTGATGCTGATTCTTCATTTGTTGGTGTGGATTGTGAATCAGTACCGTCCATGTTCCTATATTAGAAAGAACATTGAAACATAGGTGAAATTATATTTATAAGCCTCTTGATCCTTTCAATAAAAAATACAAGGATGAAAATAAAAGGATATCCACACTACTTTTCCCCAAAAAAAAAAAGAGGAAGAAATGAATAGTTGAAGTGCCAAAGTTTCAACTTGATTATCATTTATTCCTCTGTTTTTTTTTAAACAAAGACGAGCCAAAAAAAAAAAAACTTAAGCTGTGGTCTGAAGTATATTTAAACATGAAAAGTCATGAGATACGTCAACTTCACAAAAACATCAAGAAATCACAATCAAGTCCCTAAGAAACTAATTTCAAAATATAAGATTCCCCAAGACAAGCACCTCAGGACTAAAAACAGATCCATTATCATAAATAGACAAGACCACAAGCCCATAAGAGAAGGGCCTAATCCCAAGTTTTGCCAGCAGAAGCTGCGTGTCCTCATCCAGAAGCTGGCAAAGCTTCTACTCATAAGCAATCTTCTTATCAGCCTTCGATGCCTTGGTAACCATTTTCTCAAACTCTCACTTTTTTTCAACTCTCACCAAACAGAGAGTAATTCCGGGCTTCTCTAGAAAAAGGCCTGGGTGCAGACTACATCTTGGAATTAGGGATCATCAGAAATAAAAGAACTCACAAGTTAATTAAAATGAATGAGAACAACACATGGACTTTGACTCGATCTCATACACTAACAACAACTATTACCAGTAATATTATTTTTGAGATGGTGGAACTCATATTCAACAATCTAAAAACTAAAAATGATAAAAGACACAGAGTTGATCTATATTATCTACTCTTAAATAAACATCAATTAGCTACTATTCTAGAACAATACATGCTGGCACAGTAGCCTGCTTTCTGTACCAATTAACATAACAAATAGAACCACCTGACATCCTTGGTCGGAGATGAGAAGTTGTAATGTAATCATTCACAACTTTTACCCATCAAAAAAATCTCATATTTCATTTAGTGGTTCACTTATTCCCCTTCCTAAAGTGCATGGATGATCTTCAGTCCTTTCCTTTATTTATAGATACAGCTTCTAACTTAAAGACTAATTTCCATACATTCAGATTGATGTAAAACATATCAACTAGAAATTAGAATTCAAAAATAAGTATTCTAAAGTTCTAATTTGACCTCAATGATTACCACACTCACCAAGAGAGCCCAAGTTAAACTGCCCACAAACATTCTGGCAGAGTCAAGAAATAGGGTGAAGGAACTTGAGGCGTCATCTGAATCAAAATCTTTGGGATGGAATAAGAAAGAGCACATATACCAAATATTTACAGAATTCCAACTTGGCGCACTGCGTGTATGCCTTAGTTTGTGTTATTTATCCTTTCCCTAGCTTTCTGACTCGGGTATTATGTTTAACCTGATCTAACGCCAATATTCAGGAACTCAGGTTTGCTTCGCAGTCAATCAAGCAAGAAATCGTGAAAACACCAAAAAGCTACTTAGAGGAATTTAACTTAAAGTGACACCAAAAACACTTCTCTCTACTTTCAGGTTTATATTTTGGTTATTTGAAGTGACACATCATGAATTGACCTAATGGCTTACAATTAACTCCAGGAATGAATGTTAGAGCTGTGCAAAACGCAGCTCAAAAGTATTATGCAATCTTGGCCGAAAATCAAATGCTACACAATGAGCTTCAAGAGCTAAAAGGTTCTATATCAATGTTCAACCGCTTTCAAGATTAAAAAAAAATGACGAAAGTTACCTTTAATTTGAACCCGGATTATGATCCCACGAGTCCTTCTGTGGACAACTCACTTGTTACCAAATAATCCCATGGATTATGCAGCGGCGGCGATGGATACAAGTGGAGAAGTGCCGGCGGAGGTTGTGGAGCTTGAAGTGTAGCTGCAGCAATTGGAGCTTCAAGTGTAGGGGCGGACCGAGCGCTAGTTACAGCTTGAAGCAGCACAGCTCTGGCGATGGATTAAGGTCCACCTATAGCACGATCGTTCGATTGGTTGTGGAGGCCGGAGGGAGCTAGGGTTGAAGTTCAGTTCTTCGGTTGGAGCCTGGAGGAGATGCGAGGGTCGAGAGGGACAAGTGCAAAGTGAAATCAGAAATGTGAATTAGGAAAGTTTCTCGGTCAATTGGTCAAACAATGGTTTAACCCAAAAAAAAAAAGGCAAAAAAATAGACAGGAACAAAAACCGGGGTTTACCCGGGTCACCGGTTCACACGGTCAAACTCGATTTTTGACTGGGTTTGACCGAGTCTAATACTCCCGATTTTTTAACCTGGCTCGGACCGGCTGCCTGGCCGGTCCCCGGTCTGACCGATTCGACCGGCCGGTCCGGTCCGAGTCTGAGAACACTGATATAAATGGGTTGTGATTGACACCTCTAGTCATACATTATTTGTTCTTTATTGGACTTTCGGACCTAATTTCCTTTTGCGCTTTCGCTCGTTGTTTCATGAAGTTAAAATTTTATGAAATTTGGTATATTTATGTTAAGGAAATTAGGGTTTTCCTAATTTGAGTTTTTTAAATCTCATAAAATTCAAAAGGGTGGCCTACCAAACATATGGTCTTATAAGACATTTATGGATTTTAACAAGGATTTGGACTTAAATGATCAACTATTGGGTTAAAATTATGGATATGGATCTTTGATCCAATAAGTTTTGACCCAATTGTAAGATTTCACCAAATTTAACTGGTTTAACTTGTGTTGATTAGGTTGACCGAATTTGACTGTTGACTAGAGTTGACTTGTTTGACCAAGTTGGACCAATTGATTTGTTTGACCAATTTGACCAAAGCTGACTTTATTCAAAAATTTGTGTAATTTTAAATTCGAATATTGGTGTATTTGTATATATATTTTGGGATGAATTAATTGAAACAACATGTCACCAAAGTGACCTCTCTTTTAGAAATTAATTTGTCTTAAAATATTACTAATTGTGTATTTATAATTTGGTTAATATTTGATGAAATTATACGTGCACTTGTAGTAATAAACACATGATGATTATTTAGATTTTACATGTGAATTATAAATTGGTCTAAAGAAAATTTTATTTTTTTGACATGTGCTTATTGTCAGTGTTTATTACTGCATCAAGATATCACTTAGAAGTTAATATTGTCCAAAGACAAAATATTAATGGAATATCGATATCTTGAGATGGGATTACCTTTATTTGAATTTATTATTATTTTGAATTACATGAGATTGTTTTAATTATTTGTTGTTTTCTGTTTAGTTATGAATAATTCTGCAGTATAACTACCAGCATTAATACTATTCCTATGTTGAATGGCACAAACTTCAAGTCTTGGAAAGAAAATCTCGTAATAGTACTTGGAGTCATGGATCTCGACCTTGCGTTAAGAGTTGATTCTCCTCCATCTCTTATAGATAAGAGTACCTCTGATGAAAAGTGAGAAAAGGAAAGGTGGGAGATATCAAATTGCTTGTGTTTGATGATCATGAAAAATGTCATTTCGGAAGCATTTAGAGAAACAATGTCTAAAACGATAACTACTGCTAAGGTGTTCTGTGAGGGCCTCAAGATTTATTTTTTTTTATTTTGATAATGTTTATTATTTCAAATATTGCTAATATTGTCATTTAATTTGACCGACTATTTTTTTAAAAATCGTTTTCAAGTTTAAAAAAAATATAGAAATTCAAATCTATTTATTTATTTATTTGTTTATTTCATTTTAGGGTGACTCAATTTTATTTCTCTCATGTTTCTCTCGTAAAATTTTCAATTTCTCGTTTGCCATTCTAAAATTTGCCTTTTTTGTATCAATTTGACGAAAAATGAGAAAAGCACGTTTTACGAGGAAAAATTTGGACATTAAGAGAAATGTTGATGGAGTGTAAGAATGATCACTCGTAGGTTAACAATACAATTAAGGGATTAGAAGTGAGTAAATAAGAGCGAAAATGATTAGGGTTTTGAAACCCTAGTTTAAAGTGGATTAACCTCCTTGAAATTAGAATTTTATCTAGCCATGGTTTCTTCCTCGTAATTCACCCTAATTTATTTCCACTTTAATCTTTTCCCTCTTTTCTCTTAACCAAGATTAACTCTTTAATCCTTGACTAAGTGAGATAATTAATTTCCCTCCAAAATTATTAGCAAATGCTTACTATTCCATGTTTGACTTTAGGGGCTAAAAGACATACTTTATGTCTTGTCTTTCTCTTCTCCTTTACTTCACTCAAAAAAAAAAAAAAAATTACACAAAATTCACTCTTCCTCTCTTCCTCTTTGGCCGAACCAGCCCCTCCCTTCTTTCCCTTGTTTCTTCATCAATTTCTTCTCCATTTTCTCACTCAAAACTTCAACAAATCTTGCACTAAATTGGGCACAAGCTTGGAGCTTGAATAAGGAGCTTGAGGAGGAAGTCTTGGGTGGTTCAAGCTTCCATTTTCTTGGTGTTTGGCCAACAACTAAGGAGAGGTAAAATCCTAGCAACTTCATCCTTGTACATTTTATTTAAACTCCAAGCATGAAAGTAGGATTTGGGTGGTTGATAGGTTCTTAGAACCTTGATTGATGTTGATTATGTGGTTTGAGGTGCTAAGCTTAATTATTTTGTAATTTGATGATTATGAGGAAAAAGTGGGCTCTTGGAATTCCCACAAAATGTGTGAATTTGTCTACTAGTTGGATAAATGGTGATATATGTGTGTATATGCTTGAATTTGTTGCTAAAAAGTTGGAAGGAAACCTCAAGGAAATTCGGCTAGAAGAGAGAGAAGTTAGGGCTGAAATTTTCTGAATTTATCTTGATTTTCGTGGCTGAGATTTTGGCCAATTTGAAGGCTTAATATGAGCTTTAAATGTTGAAAGTTAAGTGGTTAAATTTTCCCTACAAAAGCCCTTTTACAAGTCATAGCAAGAATGAGAGTTAGTTGAAGCCAAAATCTGGAAATTTGGGGGAAAATATGCTGGCTGAATTTTGGACTGCTTTTAATGCTAAAAATTGATATAATCCTCTATCCCTTTTGACCACCATTAGGCTTATGAAGGTTAATACTAGTTTAGGTCCGAATTTGAGGCCAATCGGAAGTGGTTTAGATGTGTTAAAGGTGGAGATAAGATAAGGAAGTGAAATTTGCAGGTTTGAGCAAATGTGAACCAGTCCACTTTAGGCGCATAGAAAACTACCTTCCCATTCGAATTTTTGGTTGAATTTTGGTATAAACCTAGCCTATATATGGAAGTATTAGTGTACCAAATTTGGTGATTTTTGACCAAGAATTCGTTACTCAAATGAACCCTAGAACTCTGCCCTGCAAAACTGGAAAACAGAACTTTCAGAATTTTAAACCCCCTCTGTTTGAACTGCTTTAATTTCTTGCTCGAGTGTCGGAATTGAGTTCTGTCGGTGGAATTTGAAACTTTTCACATAGTACTTTAAACTGTATAAATTTGAGAGGCCAATTCATTTTCTGTAATTTTTGGTGAATCTTCAAAATGGGCTGGTCGATCAACCTGTTTTTCCCTGTTTTGTTACTGTAGCCTTTTCTTTCTTGAAAATCTGGGCAAATTTCGTTCAGAATCTTCGCTGGGTGTCTTATATAAAGTTTTATAACTTTTCAAGAGGTTTCTAACGGTACCAAGTACGCAAAATTTGGACTTGTACAACTCCAGTTATGATTTTTCAAAGATTTCAGCTCAAATTAGGAAATTATCGAACTTGCTTTCTTTTGAGATAAATTTGGTCGGTGAACTAGGAAAACTTATTTCCATTCTCTTTTAACTATTTTAGGGCGTAAAACTTGGTAACTTTGACATGAAAATGGTTGACCCTCTTTCTTGATTTTCGTGCCAACTTAGTGTTTCACTTGATTCTCAAATCGGAGAATCTTGAACTTGACTTGAGTCTAACTGAGACATTTTTAAAGACATTTATCAAATATTACCCTAGTGATTTGAATTAAAGTACTTGATCATTTCCCATGACTTGAAAATGTTATCTTTTAAATAAGGGTAGTGAGAAAACTACTGAACCTTGGTTGTATAATTAAGTAATTTATACTCGTACTTGTCTCAGGTGATCGAGAAGATCCCGGAGAACTCGATTGATCTTGCGTGCTTTTGCTTTAGGCTCTTGACTTCGGTGAGTGCCAAGTGCATGTTAAGTGTTTAAATAAAATGTTTCTCGTACTTACTAGTTACTGAGGCTAGGGTGTACTTTATCGCCCTTGTCCTTTCTCTCATGTGATTGCTTGCTTGATAAATGATAAGTGTTACTTGTGCATGTAAATGAAAGTGTTTCTCGTGAGCATTGAGCGGCAGGGTACCATCCCTCCCGTCCCAATGCTATGACCGAGTATGTCGATTGGAGCTTTGTTTCATCGACCATAGTGGGAGGGATGCCCCAACCCATTGGCTAGCCTTGTAACTCGAGCCGGCAAGGGCTTGGTCGAGAAGCTTGGTGAACCATAGGAAGTGTTATAGCTTGATCCAGAATTGGGGTCTTGCTAGGCATACTTGTTAAGTAATGTCATTTAAGTGCGTGTTTGGTTACAGATCCGAGAGGGTGTCATGGTGGTTGGACGAAGTAAGTGGGGTACTACGGACATGGTTACTTGGGTTGACGGAGGGTCAACTAAAAGTGGATCAATCGGCCAAGACGTGGATTAGCTCCTGAGAGCTCCAGTATCCTTTTATTGTGTTTAAATTCCCTATGTGCTAAATGTTTTGAAATTTCTTGTTGAACAAATTTCTTATTTCATTCCGTGTTATTTGCTCGCGTGCTTGCATGTTTCTTTTTCCTTGGCCTCACTGTGCATTAGCTCACCCCAGTTTGTTTTCTTTAACAGGTCTTGAAGTGGGGTTCGTAGATCGAGAAATTAGTTAATTCTGTAGGGTTCTATACTTCCATCTGGAATTGAAATGTATCGTAAAGTTGTTGGACGATCTTATTTGAAGTTTATATAATTGTAATTTTGAAGATTTACTCTTGTAGGTTAATTAGTATTTGGTTAAATGCTAAATAGGGTTTTAGGAATGATTTCTTGCAATTATATTGTGGATTTTGTAGTGAGTCCTGGCGAGAGTTGGGCAGGCAACCCGCTGATACCCTTGGGAGAGGTGGGCTGTCACATGCTCCTTTAGAACATTGAAAAGATGTTTTTCAAGAATGAAAAGATCGAAATAAGTACGCTCTTGACACACCTGATTTTAATGAGATATAGTAGTAAAGGTAATATCAGGGAGTACATCCTAAAGATGTCACATCTTGCTTCTAAATTAGGTGCAATTGATATAACAATCTCTGAGGAATTATTATTGCATTTGATTTTGATATCTTTTTCTATACAATTTAGCCAGTTTAAGGTGAGTTACAACTATCAGAAAGAGACTTGGTTTCTGAATGACCTCATCTCACACTGTGTGGAGGAAGAGAAAAGGTTGAAGTAAGATCAGACATATAGTGCTCACATAATCTCTACCACTAATAATAAAGGCAAGGGATTTAAAAGGAAAAGGGATAAGGAATCTGTAGGTATAGCACCTCAAAAGAAACAACAAAAGAAACTGACTAAACCGGAAGAGAATAGGTGTTTTGTCTATGGAGCTAAACGACATAAGAAGAAGCATTATACCAATTATCACGCTTGGCATGCTAAAAAATGTATGCTTCTTAATTTGGTTTGTTTTGATATTAATTTAACTTTGGTACCTGGACACACATGGTGGATGGATTCTGGTGTAATAACTCATATCAGTGTGTCTATACAGGGTTGTCTGAGTTGCTGAAAGCGTAATGATAGTGAAAGATATATCTATATGGGTGATGGCAAAACAGTTCAAGTTGAGACAATTGGAGTTTTTAGATTATTGTTAAAGATCGGATTTTATTTGGATCTTAATGAAACATTTATTGTATTGTCTTTTAGACGGAATTTAATTTCTATTTCTATTTTGGATAAATCTTGTTATATTTGTTCATTTGGAAATAAAAATTTAGATTGTTTTATGATTCAAAATTGGTTGGTTCTGGTTCTTTATCATATTGTAATAATCTATATTTAGTTGATACAATTGCCTCATATAATGAATCACTACAATTAAGTACCAGAGGTATAAAAATAAAATTAACCAATGAGGATTCGGCTATATTATGGCACAAGAAATTGGGTCATATCTCCAAAAGGAGAATAGAAAACCTTGTATCAAATGAAATTCTTGATCCGTTAAATTTTACAAATTTTGGTGATTATATTAACTATATAAAGGGGAAACAAACTAATATGAGGACATTTGAAACCAATAGGGTTTCAGATGTCTTAGAACTTACACATACATATATTTATGGGCCATTTCCTATATCTGTTTGGAATGGTTAACAATAGTTTATAACGTTCATAGACGATTTCTCAAGATATGACTACATATATCTCATTTATGAAAAATCACAATCTCTAGATGTGTTCAAAAATTTTAAACCTGAAGTTAAGAATCAACTCAACAAAAGAATCAAAAGCGTTAGATCAGCTTGTGGTGGTAAATACTATGGTAGATATGATGGTTCAGGTGAACAACGTCCAGGGACTTTTACTTAGTACCTAGAGAAATGTAGGTATCGTCCCACAGTATACCATACCAGATTCACCCACTATGAATGGTGTTGTTGAAAGATGAAGTAGAACGCTTAAAGATATGGTGAGGAGTATGATTAGTCATTCTACCTTACCAAAGTTATTCTGGGGGGAAGCACTTATAATTGCAGTATATATCCTTAACAGAGTTCCAACTAATCCAACTATCGAAACCTCTTATTAGTTTTAGCTTGGTAAGAAACCTAGTTTGAAGCAATTACATATTTGGGGTTGTCCAATTGAGGCAAGGCCTTATAGGCCAAATGAAAAGAAAAGAAATTGGATTCAAGAATGATTAGTTGTTATTTTATTGGATATTCTGAAAAATTCAGGGGTTACAAATTTTATGATCCCACAGCTAAACCAATTTTCGAGACGGGAAATGCTCGATTCTTTGAGGATGTCGAGTTTGGGGGAGGAGATAGAATTAGGGACCTTGTCTTTGAAGAGGGATATGTTAATATTCCCACAAGTGTTATTGGCATTGTTTAGGATCCTATTCCTGACCTTGTTAATGACACAATAGGTCAAAACAATATTAGAGAATCTCCTATTCTAGAAGAACAAACGCTATCACCTCAAGAATTATTGCCACTAAGGAGATCCACAAGAGAAAGGAGAACTGCAATCGCAGATGATTATATTGTTTTCTCCAAGAACATGAGGATGACATTGGAGTGATGGAAAATGACCCAATCAACTTCTGTCAAGTCATGAAAATTTCAAATTTTCAAAAGTCGATCGATGCCATGAATGAAGAGATGAAATCTATGAAAGACAATAATGTCTGGGATCATGTCCCATTGCCAGAAGGAGTAAAACCCATTGGTTATAAATGGATATTTAAAACTAAGAGAAATTTGAAAGGCAATGTGGAAAGGTATAAAACTCATCTTGTCGCTAAAGGTTTCACACAAAAGGAAGGCATCGACTATAAAGATACTTTCTCTCCAGTTTCTTCGAAGAACTCTTTTAAAACTATAATGGCACTAGTGGTGCATTTCAATCCTGAGTTACACCAGATGGATGTGAAGACGGCGTTTCTCAAAGATAACATTGATGAGATGATTTATATGGTGCAACTAGAAAACTTTGTATCCGGAGATCTAAAGAATATGGTTTGCAAATTTAAAAAACCCATCTATGTTATTAAGCAAGCATTTCGACCATGGTATTTCATATTTCATCAAGTGATCATCTCATTTGGTTTTGAAATTAATCTGGTGGATGATTGCATATACCATAAGTTCTGTGGGAGCAAGTATATTTTTCTAATATTATATGTCAATGATATTTTGCTTGCCAGCAATGATATAGATTTACGACATGAAACCAAGAGATTTCTGATTAAGAATTTTGAGATGAAAGATCTTGGTGATGCATCTTTTGTGCTAGGCATACAGATACACTAGGATCACTCTCGGGATATTCTTGGACTGATTAAGAATTGACCACTACATGAGGATTCTACACTTTACACGCTGATTCAAGTTATTGAAGTAAGTATGGAATTAAACCCTAGCTCACGGGTTTCCGAAACCCTAGTCTATGATTAATCGGATTGTTAGGGTTTAAGTGCATCGCTTGTTAAGTTAATTTCCAGCTTCGCTAGTTAGATAATTAGTGTTAGTTTTGTGTTGTTTTAGTACTCAATAAAAAGCTGGACATGTAGTCCTTAAAGCTGAGTTTGAATCCTAACTTAAGTAGGAAGTTGAGTCATTATTTCCTTTTCCAAGTAGCTTGTAAAGGCTATAAATATCTGTAAACTCCTTAAAACATGTTTTTTAATCAAGAATCAATAATAATTCATGAAATTCAGCAATTCACTTGTGTGAAAGCAACTTCTCTTGTCCAAGAGATTCTATTTGAATACTTGAGAAATTCTTGAGTGTTCAACCTACTTATTAACTAAGAATCGCAATTGGTTGTGGCATCTTCTACAAAAAAATTTTAGTTCATTGATCTATTAATTTATGGGTCAAGATTCATTCTTGGTTTGTAGTTTCATGGATTAGAAAGGTCAAGGGTTTTCCGCACCTTCAACTTGATTTTTCGTCTACATCTAGGACTTGTGTGGGATACCTGTTGAGACCATCCTTGGTGGGTTCGTATCACAGACTATCACAAAAGACATATATCAAAAAGCTACTCAAACAATATGGCATGGAAAATTGCAAAGCAGGTGATACCCCTGTGACTAAATGAGACAAGTTTAGTCTCGATCAGTATCCTAAAAATACTTTTGATGAAAAGAAAATGCAGAAGATTCCTTATGTATCAGCAGTAGAGAATCTAATGTATCTTCAGGTATGTACGCGTCCGGATATTTTGTACATTATCGAGATGTTGGGTAGGTATTTAAGCAATTCAGAATTGGATCACTGGAAAGCAACCAAACGGGTCTTGCGGTACCTGCAGAGAACAAAAGACTACATGCTCATGTATCAGAAATTAGATAAGTTCGAGATCATTGGGCATACTAATTCTGATTATGCTAGATGCCAAGATAGTATGAAATCAACAATAGGTTACATCTACTTATTGGTTGAGTGTGCCATATCTTGGAAGAGTGCTAAACAGTCTCTTATAGCATCTTCCACTGTAACTGCAGAGTTCGTAACTTGTTATGAGATGTCCAACCATGGAATTTGGCTGCAAAATTTTGTTACAGGATTACGTGTAGTGGATAGTGTTGACAAACCACTCAAATTATTTTGTGATAATAAATAAGCAGTTAAATATTCCAATAACAACAAGAGCTCGACAAAGTCAAAATATATAGATATTAAGTTCCTAACTGTTAAAGAAAGAGTTCAGAGTGGATAGTTGTTTATAGAGCATATTGGAACTAACTCCATGATTGCGAATCCGCTTATTAAGGGGTTGCCACTCAAAATATTCCTGACTGTTAAAGAAAGAGTTCGATATTGTTTGATCTCACAAAAGGTAAGGTGGACCAGTTGGAAATAAGCATGGTAAGATCACATTGCATGAAATTTTCATGCTACACATCCACATTATGATTCATGTCATTCAATTATATTAACATATGCGACCATTGATGGGTTAAGTCATAAAATTGTAACAAAGGTCGCTTTGATTCTATGTTGGTGTAATTGATGGACGGAATTGGTTAGAGATACATTTTGGTTGTGACAGTAAAATTTAAACTCATATGGTTATTTTGCAAAATATAATTATAAAATTATATATATAGTTCAAGTGAGAGATTATTCAATCTTTAATCTAATGTTGGACTTATATGTAAATAATTATACGTTGCAGACTGTCAAATAAACTTAAACCCAATTAAAGTGATCTATTATAGTTTGGACTATAATGTATCTAACAGGATGTAGGTCTTTAATGTGTAAATATTATATTAGTTTCTATTTCAATGATGGGTAGAAATAGGAATATCAAAAGATAAAAGGAAAATTATCTATAAATACGGTTATGGTTCTCGAGTCATGTATATCCTTATTGTCGTATTCTCAATACAACAAAATAACTCTCATTAATATCCTATTGTCAAGAGCGATATTAGAGTGAGTTTGAGGGTTCTCTCATAGGACCAGTGGATATGCATAGATTTGGAAAGCCAATTCTAAGGAAAAAGATTCAAATAACAATCACCGAATATAGATCCAGGTAAGCATTTTTTTCCCAATTATACTCATAAATCTGATATTGGGAATCTGAATGTTCTAATATCTTTGGGATTTCAAAATGAGATGTTAAAACGCATATCATTTATAACTCTGAATCTACATTTTTTGACTCATATAATTTTGTTCAAGGAACACTGAATTTTCGACTAGTCTGAATGACATAGAATATTTAACACAAAAAAAAAAAAGAAATGAGGTAGAATATTTTGGAAGTATATACAGGCGTATGAAATAAGCCAAGGATGTGGAAATAACAGTTCTTTTGAATTTGGATTTTGCCTTTCAAGTTTAATTTTCACTGATTTTATACCAGATTATAAACTTCTGATTGATCCAATTGTACCTTTGGAGAATTTTGCTATTAGAATATGATCATTTCTTGACTATTTGTACATAAAAGAAGTTGATTGCGTTTAAAACCCGTGTCTGTTTCCTCTGATTGTTCTTGACATTGACAACAGCTTCGTATCACTCTGCCTTTAAGACTATGAGTTGATCCTGAGAAAAGTTTAATTCATCATAACCCCAATAATTCTCAGCGAACTGACAACTTTTACCATGATAAAGATGAACAAATTATTCACCCACTCTACTTCTGCTAATAAATTGAGTGTTTTTATCCTGTAACAAGAGTAACTAGTCATTTAATTAGAGAATGTGAGATACACTACATAATTTGAAGAGAGATCGTTTAGAATTAACTATATTTGCACACTTATTTATGTGAAAAGAAGTGAGGCGCAGGGAGACAGATTAGCAAAATCTACTCACCAAAAAAAAAAAATTGCAAAATGAGTTCATAATGGCCAAATCTTGGCCAAGGTCTTGTACCGCAAAATCAGACATGCAGGGGATCATTTTAGTTTGCAGTCTCCAGCAAGCTTACAAGCAAGTAATTCAGTGTTAAGCTGTTAATGTTATCAATACCCAACTTATAAGGCCCAATTGATAATTACAAATCAGCACTTAAACAAATGTGTTTAAACCTTAATATGTTGAGACAAGTTTGATAATCAAAAATAGCATATATGAATTCATTATGCAGCCCTAAATTATCTAAAAAAAGTTACTCCAAAAAAATGAGTGAAAAGCTGTTCACTTATCATTTAATGCAAAATATATTCAAATGTTAGGATTTTAGTACTTAAATATTCAGTAACTCTAATAAATTCAGATTTCAAATTTCTAATTGTAGACTTCAATTTTATCAAATGTACCTAAACTTTGAAATGAATAAGATGGAACAAATATTTCAATTGTGAGGTAAAATCTTAAAATGGTACGAGGCTCTCAGGAATAGAGAAAATGCAAGCATTTGACTACTGTAATAAGATATATCAACGACTACTTCACACGTTTGTTTCTTCATAATCAACAAGATACCTAAAGCATTAACATTTAAATATCGAAGCAAAAAATGTGCGAGTATGATCTTCCTAATAGAATGTGCATGGGCCTTTTAGCTGGGATCAAGTGCATCACAGTGGATTTTCTGTAAATTGAATGATATTAATTAGTGCTGGAGTATGGATCGAGTGTCCCCATTATGTTTATGCTCTTTTCTTATTGCTGTCATAATATCCCACTTATTTATTGGTTGCCAAAAGATGTATCAAAACGTTAAAATCTCTGGTACGAGTGCAAAAGGGGTATTAATTACTAAAATCTCATTTCCCCAGCCACAAACCCTTTGTCTGGTTATGATCAAGGGCAACAGTGTTTATATGTGGATATGAACATCCATTAAATTACTATCCCAAAGGCAGAAGAAGTTGAATAACAATGATTAAACACCAGGCCCTCTATGTAATATGAAAAAGAAATATATATATATATATCTTGCAATAGTTAATAAATTATCCAAATTCTGTTTTGCGTTTTTCCCTCCCCAGCACCAAGGTTCATTGGTAGGGTAGCAGTGCAAATAATCCAAGTCTTGCAGAGTTGGTCTGGATCGCAAGCTAGCTCTTCTACACCTGGAAAAGCTAGAGAATTCCCCAGCCCATTGGACACCAAGCTGTGCGTCGCGAATGGCCTTTCAAACGGCAACTCAATGAACGTTAAGTCGCTAACTGTTCAACACCCTGGAATGCTGTAACTGCATCAACAGAACCAGTTTCGACAAGTGAATCTCAGTAACACATTGCTAATCAGATTTGAGTAGAAAAACTAGCCTAGATCAGTTCAGGCAGTTGTAACACAGGTCATCCCCACTACAATAGCGTAAGCTTACACTTATAGCTTTTTTTTCATAAGACAATATGTCAATCCATTCCATGAGTTTCCTTTATGAGCAAACGAAGTCACCATAAGTGGCAATACACAAAATGTAGACAAAGCAGTAATGGCAGTATCATAGAAATCCAGTACTTTTGACAAGCCAAGAGAAAATGTCCATAAAATTACAGAGGATTGTGAAACTTTTTTTTACCAAACAGGTATGAAGTACATATTCAAATAAATGAGATGATAATTTCAAAGAAATTGATTCGGCAACTAAAGAATCTACTTCCCTTGATAAAAGCATAGGAAAAGGTCCTGCCTCATAGTTATCTCTCATGAGCTGTCTGCCAGAGCTCCAGGGAATTGTAGACACCATACGAACATCCAATAAAACACAAGCCTACATGTTACTCCATCAACAAGCATACAAGTTTTATTAACCAAGAAGATTAGTTAAAATTTTCATGCACGTCAAAAGGCACCAGAGGCAGGGAAAAATTGTATGAAGCTCAAACATGTGGCACAACAGCCGAAAGTGCATTACATAATGCTCAATGGTTTTGCTGTCAATGAAAATCCAATTGAACCAGCACTAATCGATAACCAACTCTGCATGGTCAAAATATTCATCATCAAGGTCAGAGAATTCATAATAATCATCATCCAGAGACATATGGTCAATGTCAGAAAATCTGAATGGGTAATCTTCATCAGATGATTCAAAATCCTCAAGGCGACAATCAAACTCATACTCTTCAGTTGAGTCATTAGGGTGCTTCAATTCTTTGATTTGTTCAGAGCACCTTCTTCCTAGACTACCTTCAAGACAGAGATTGAAACAATGCCGCAAATCAAGTGATTCAAGGTGATGGCAACCATCAAGAATGGCCTTTAGTCCTTCATTTGTCACAGTGTTTCCAAAAAGCTGAAGATGAAGTAATGATGGCATATTTTCTGCAATAGCTAATGCCTCCTCATCGCATTCTATTTGTGGGCGTCTAAAGCCTTGGTTATTCAACCTAAATGACTTTAAATGAGGGCACAAACGGCCAACAGATTCAATAGCTTCTTTGGTGATTCTAGTATAGTACAGTTGCAGCTCCTCCAGATATGGCATCTCCTTAACCGCTTTGCTTAGTGCTTCACCTGATAAATGATAGCAAAATACTAGCCGTAGACGTCTGAGCTGACCTGATCTGATTGCACCAATAATAAAGCAAAAAATACAAAAAATTAAGGCTTATTCTACCATCTATGATATTGGAAAGGAATATAGACAAACAGTCATAAATCCATATTACACTACATTGAGATGTATTAATATATTGGAAAAAAGAATAACCACTATGGCTTAAGGTCCAAATACATATCCGTACACAAATACATATCCGTACACAGTATACCAAAATAATTATCTCCACAGCTGTTTACATCTCCTACGGCCTCAGATATTCTAAGGAAGTTAAAATCTCTAATGACAAATTTTATCATATAGTCATTAGAGGGTTAGGCCTCGTACAAAGTATAAACTCAATTCTCTTACAGACACAATATACCACATGAAATGAACCTAGTTATTTCCAAAAGAAAAGGAAAGGTGATACATAATAAAATCAAACACCATATACAGTATTTTTATGCTACATTAAATTCACCATAATTCATACATTGCATGAATATCCGAGAAGATCTCAGCAGCTCGGAAGATTTTCAGTGGTCTAACAACTTCTATGAAACGTACTTTGACTTCCGGACATCACATAATATTGTAACATTAGACCAGTGCAACACTATGGGCATTCAACTTTTCTAGCAGAAGACTAATTGATGCTGGTGAAGAGTGAGAAAGAAAAATGATACCTTGATTACTAAAGGAGCTCCATTTGGATAGTGCTATATATAAAATATATGTTTTTGAAAAACTATATCAATGCTCCAATCACCATTTTAATTTCAGTCAGTATATCCAATACATTTAGAAAAGGATACTTTTCTTAAAAACACCCTAAAAAGCAATATCCAATCAAAGCCTGGAGTATGTGGATGACACAAATCAAACCCTAAATCTGGGCTGAAGTACCTCAACATGTCCGGGTTCTCTGATAAGAAGTTAAAGAAGAGATACATTTTATTAACAACAAGACACAAGAAGGCTAACTAGAACGAAAAGAAGCTTAACTGTAATAGAAACTAATTGAATTCTGTTTCTTTCTTCTAGAAAAAGTAAATAAGATCTATATAATACTCAAAATCTAACCAACCAAGAAACCAGACACCATCAAATTCCCAAGTGACAAGAGCACCTCATTTCCACAGTAAGTATGCAGTGTCCATCATCATTATGGTCCTGCATCTATACATTTTCTGACACTTTCCAACTAGAAATTTCCAGTGTCATTGGTTTCCTTAATTTGTCTCATAAAGACATAACTGAAAGAAGACATGTCTAGAAATGCAGTGATGGTGCTGGTATGGGACAGGGTTGCACACGGTCAAATAATCACTTGGATGCTTTCACTTAAGATCAGGGAGACTACACTGGTGCAAGTATGGCATGCTCCCTCCCGGCCATTGAGGTCAATCGAAGAAGCGATTCAGCTATATAAAGATATTAGCATACTGAAATACATGTATGAATTTTCTACTATGGAGATCCCAATCTCTACTGAACTTTTTGCAACAAAAAAAACTCATGGATACAACCAACTGGAAGTAACATGGATGGGATAGCAGAATACTTGATAGATGCATAATGAAGTGCAGCAAAGATTACCAATAATGATCCCCCACCCATGGTGCAGTCAAATGCAGAGCTCTCTCTCCAAACGCAAGTGGCTAAAAACAGGGGTGTGCATTTTTGAATTTTTCCGAATTACCGACCGATTTCGAATTGAAATCAGAATTTCGAAATTGGTAGTTCGGAATTCGGAAGGTAAATTCGGAAGTTCCGATTTCGGTTTTATCGAATTTGATTCGAATTCGGTTTTAAGATTTTTGAAATCGGAATTTCCGATTTCAAATTGGGAATTCGAAATCAAAATCGGAAGTTCCGAATTCGCTTTCAAATTTGATTTTTATATTTTATATGTTATATATATTATATGGAATTATAGATATTATATATTTATATAACATTATAGTTAATTAGTTATAAGTTATTAAGTTATAACATTAAGTCATTAACAATATGTTAATTGGTTTACATATATATTATATATAATTATATATTGTATGTATATTATATAATAATATGTTAATTGATTAAGCGATTAACCCATTTAATAAATTTATTTTTCCATATTATGTTATATAACTTATAATATAAAAATTAAAAAATATAACATTATAGTTAATTAGTTATAAGCTATTAAGTTATAATATTAACAATATGTTAATTTTATAATTAAATTTAGTAATAAAGAGTTAAAGATTAAATAAAAAAAAACAAAAATAGAGTAAAGTTGTTTCACAAATTCGGAAGCCCTACTTTCACTCTTTCAGACTTTGACTACTTCTTCGTTTCTTTCTTCGATTTCTTCTTCCCCGATTCTCTCCACCAGTTCAGTCACCGGACCACCGCCGCCTCTTGCTGCTCTTCCAGTCCATTTCCCTTTGAATCCCCAACCCCACCGACCACCTCCAATCCTCCATCTCTCAGACTCTCACGGTCCATTTCGGGTGATTCCTCATTCCTCCTGCCTCTCCGTAATCCCGTTGCCCACCAGCTCCAATTTCTGTTGGCCTCCGAAGTTTGAATCCCCAACCCACCTCCGGTCCTCCATCTCCTCCGCTATTGATTGCAATTTCTGGAGTCAAATAAAAGGTACTGCTTGTAACTTTGAAGCTTTTGATCTAGTTCGATTTTTTGAAGGTTCAAATTAGATTTTTTTTGATCTAGTTGGGCTGATATATTGTAGTGTAGAATATAGAGCATGTCATCAGGTTCTGTTCTGTGAATTACATTGCAGTTGTTGGTTTCAGATGATGGCCTGCTGAAGCTTGTCTTTTCTAGCTTTCTGTCCATTCTGCTAGTGGTTTTGAGGAGTCATTTATTTTTAGTTTGACACATTAGGAATCTAGTGATAAGACATAGTTAAATCTTGGGTGTGGATTTGGCAAGATGCAATTTTGCCTCAAATTAGCTAACACCAAGTCAAGGGAGTACCTTGCTCTGTGACCATCTTTTTCCTCGTTTATGTCTCTGTTCATTCAGCCTATGATTCTTATATATCAGCTGCTTTTTTATATATCTTAAAACAAGTTTGGCTAGAGACTGGATTCCATACTTCAGATTTCCAAGGACAAGGAATCTGTTATTCTATTAACCTTTTCATATTCCCAATGCCTTTTGTTTTGGGTAACTTGTGCCCCCCCTCCCTTTTAGCTCTGAAACAGCCTTCTTATGATTTGATGAATATTCTGATGCTGCAAGATCTCTAATTTTTCCTTAGTTGTGGGTAAACACCATTTTTTTCAAAAGAAAACATATTGGGGGTAATGCTTAGAAATACAACAATTAATTGTAAGTTGTAAATGGTGAAAAATAGTTTGGACTTGAAGTTCGAAATCTGATGGTTAAAAATGTTGTGATTGTTCATGGACAGATCAAAGGAACCTAGACTGTGGATCATCTTTGACGGATATGAAAATTGATCATTGTTTAAATGGAAAGCAGAAATGTAGGAATTTCTGCATTTTAATGTTGAAGAAATCCTGAATAATTTTTACTGGTTACTTTAATTGTCTGTCTAGTTCTTTCAACAAATTTTCTGAGCATGCATCTTTGTTGGATCAACATATATCTTTCATAGATATGGTGAAACACTGAAACTGTACTTTGAAGATTGTTTGGTAATTATCAGGGTACATGAGGAAGTAAAAAGAAACGTTGAAAATCTTATTCATTGATGTTGTTATATTTGAGGAATGTATGGTTAGTTTAGTGGTTTGACATCAACATTACATGGATAGCCTCTAGATGCTGTTGTGCATGGTATGCTGCAGTTGAAAACAAACTTGTTTCTGTGACTAGTCTTGTAATTAAATGACTTGTTTTTAGAATGCCATAATGCATTACTGGTTGATATGATTGCAAAAGTAATTGTAGACTTGAATGTTGCAGCTTTGGTTATCTTTGGTATTGAAACATCAAATGCGTCTCTTTTTGAGGCTAGATTAACCTTGTCAAATTGCCATTATTTGAATGTTTACCTTTAAGCTTAAGATGTTTAACCTAATCTGCATGATAGTGCAGGCTTTTGGTCCAAGTGTTTAGTTAACAGATTTTCTATGTTTCCAGTTTCAGGAGACTTTGTTCTGTTCTATTTGTGATTTGGCCAGAAGAATTCTTAGAGGTGAAGAAACAGAACTAGTCCTTTATTTGCGTTCCCCCCCTCCCAATAAAAAACTTGCTGGAACTTCAGGTGCAAAAGTAGCATTCTTTCTCATGCAGGGAATGATGGGCTATTTTGATTGTTAGACAATTTAGTTTAATTACTCTGTGACCTCTGATTTTTAGTCGCTCACTTTACAAACATGTGGTAGCATTCTAATTTTTTCGACACAGTGACCCTTTCTTTTATTACCACTCTAATTTTTTCACAAGGTGGCTTAATCTTTCATTAGTTGGATAATACTCCTTGGCCTTAGTTGTGTGCCCCATTATTTCTCATGTTCAAGTGTGAGAAAATGGCTTTATTGTGATATACACATCACATGATTCCTAAGCACATTGCATTGCTGTTGTTACCAAGTATGGAGGAGCTCTCTACCGGTATATTAGAAAAAGATGAATTCGGTCAATTCCCAATAATTCCGAATTCCGAATTGGCCGAATTCCTTCCGATTTCGATTTCTGACTTGGCAAATGAATTTCGGTCAATTCGGTAAATTTCCGAATTCTGAATTCATTCTGAATTGAAATCAAAATCGGAACTCCCGAAATCGAAAGCGAAATAGGTCGAAAATTTTAGTGTCATTTTTCCAAAAACTTCCGAATTCGATTCCGATTCACACCCCTAGCTAAAAATGTTGTAGGTAGATTTAGTGGTGCGACTAAACTACTAAAGACAGTTTCCATATCTTTTGGGCTATATTCAAGGCCACTGGTCCTAGGGTAATTTCAGTAACAACAGTGTGCGTCACTTATGAGTAAACTGAACGAAAATTATGCGTAACTTCTGCTATTACACCAATTCTATCCAAAATAACATGAAAAAGAATTGAGAGAGAGGTACAAAAAATTGGAACAAAGATGCTACAGCTACACTGGAAGTCGTATTAACAGATATATGATCTAGGATGCATACGAAAGAATAATGACATTCCGGCTTAAAGTGTGTTATCCAGGGATTTGCAGCCGTGTTACAGGAAGACGAATTGTTTACTATAGGTATTTCATCATATTAAGATCAAACTCTCAATAAAGGGAAATTCAAAAGGTATCAGCAATCTACTGAGGGGACGTACAATGAAATCCCAGTCTACTTTTTGGGTCTCAAATAAGTGCTCAAGTCATTCAAGTTATCAAGCACAAGTACAGTAATAACAACCCACAAAAAAAAAAAAAAAAGGAATGCTAATTCTGCTTTCCAAATGATTCCACTTATGTCATTCATGCAGAATAAACCAGATGCATGCGCCATTTATACTGAAGCAGCATGTTTACAAGAGCATGTGAAAGCCAATTCTAGTGGAAATGACAAGATTCATCATTTCAATTCAAACCAAAAGGTTTCAATTTTCTCCAACATGCATAGATTCTCCTATAGTTCCGATCCACATATAAAATATGAACCCAATATAAGTGCCAAAATTACCTACAACAATAAGAGACTCCATTTGAGCTATAATTTCAGAAGTCCAGGTTTTTTCAACTGCAATCCAATAAAAATTACATTATCAATCAACATAACTCACGATCTAATTTTAATAACATATTTTCAACGTAACTTGAATGGAAGGAATTGCAAAAGCAATAGACTTTGTTCCTCACATTTTGTAGATTCGATTCTAGAGTTTACACACCCAACACATGCTCAAAATCTTCTAGTCATAAAAAAGTAACAAGAATGAGGTAGCAACAAAGTTATTTAATAAAAATGATTGAACATCCCTCATTTTCCTAGAATTCATCAGTCTTTCTATCAAATGCTTTTCAATGCCACTGAACACTGTAAACAGTGAAAAAGATTCCCATTTGGGGCAGGCCAATCTAACTTTAAACCGACTCATGTTTCCCCAACTATATTTTTTCTTTTTTCTTCTCCCTTAAAAAAAAAGGCACCAACTATTCTCCATTACGGGTTTCCTAATCAAACTGTACTGTACTCTAGATCACTCTATCAAATGTTTTCCAATCGAATGGAGCAGTTTAACAAGATCCTCATGTGGGACAGGCTAATTCAGATGTAAATCGCCCAGGTTTCCCCAACAACCCTTCCTTTTTCCAATGGCCTAACTATACGTGCAGAACACATAATTATTTCTGCTCTCCACAACAGTCTTCTAGTTTGTCACAAACAGGCGAGAAATAAACTTGCTCTAATTTCCAGTTTCTGGTGTATTCTACAGATGTTAACCTGTAAATTACTTGCGAATCAAACCAAATCCTGTCTGTTTTCCACCCATTTAATCTTCTCACACACTTGTTATCTGCATTATGAACATATCCCTACAACTGGCACTTGGCAAATGGAAATTGCCAGTTTAGCGGTATAAAATTAATCTCAGTACAATTTGCTTGGGATAATTCAATTTATTCCTCAAGTCAGCGGTATTAATGAATTCACTATGCGGTAAAGCTTAACTATGTCTCAAGAATCAAAACAATTCACAGTTATTTATTTATTTAATTTTTTGGAAAAATCATACCGCTGGGAGATGTAACAGAGCAAGTCATCGGTGCCAAAGAACTCGATGTTGATATCAATCAACTGGCCTTGGCTACGATCGACGGCGTGGCGGCAAATCTTCTCCAGGTCGTAGAAAGAGTCCCAGGGGCTTCCGTCGTTCCGCATATCACTGCGCATGTCGATAATGCGCCACATGGCAGGGTCGAAGAACAGGCTCCGCCATGTTTTACAAACCAATTGGACGGTCGTGAGAATCTCAATTGTACCCAATTTTTGCAGAATTATCGTTGTTATCTCTGGAGGCAGCTCCACCCACGACGGTGGTGGAGTTGATGCCTGCGGGATTGATTCCATCTTTTAGGGTTTAATGAGGAATGAAGGGTCCGAGGGCAGGAGGAGAGGACGAAGGGCAGGAATGCACGGTTGATTTTTCGAGTAAAAGGTTAATGGGCATTAAAGGAATTTAAAAAAGGGTGGGCAAAATTCACTTCGACAGTCTAAATCCACAACCTTAGCATTAAAATGACAAAATATCCATAGAAATTTGATAGAAAGTTTTTTTAATATAGAAATTTGACAGAAACTTTTTTCAATATAAAACACCTCTTTCATACAACAAGAGGTGTTTAAAAAATCAATTATAAATTTTAATTAATTGAAATTATTCGCTACTATCATTCTAATTATAGATCCGTTAGTGTTTTCTAAAATTATATTTCATTCAACTTTGAAGTGCAAATTACAAAAACGGTAAAAATATGTTCTTAACACAAATTTAAAAAAAAAAAAATTCTCTCAGCTCCTCTTACATGATAAAAAGAGATAAAAACATTCTCTCTACCAAATAAATGTCATCAAAGTGAATGAAAAAGAATTCTCAAAAATTTTAGAACTATTTATAATGATGTAAATTTTAAATCCAAATTATCACCACCAATTTTCACCAAAAAGGGCTAATTTTTATTGAAAATTTTTTTTATCAAGTCCCATAAATGCTATAAGCTTTTTGGTCAGCATGGTTATGAGAGTGCAAATTTAAATTATGGAGGTGTGAATTTAGCCACATCCTTTAAAAAATTCCCCTTTTGAGTTGTAGATTGAAAATTCAAATCCCACACAACTTATATTTATGAGGATTCGGCTGTAGTACACTACTAATTTTATTTACTTTAAGTTACACAGTTATCATATTAGTAATAGCATTCAAACATGATAGTTTGTTTTTATTAATTGAGTCAACATATATTGCACAGTATCAAATTCTAACTATTGATGTTGGATACAATAAAATAATTGATAATACAACTATAATTAGAGTTAGAGTTTGAGCCAACATTAGGTACAAATGAGTTAAGCCTAAAAGAGTAGCTTGTGAGCTTGTTTGGTTAAAGTTCAACCTCAAACTCGCATTGATTGAGGTCAAGCTCAAGTAACACGAACAACTTGACTAGCTTGATGTCAAGTTTAGTACGTGAAGTTCAAAAGTTTGTTGAGTTTAATTGAGCTTTACATGTCTATATTTTTTGATTTATTAGTGTAAAATATCTATCTTGTCCCTTATTTAAAATTGTATAAAATATAAATTTATATTACTTAAATTCAATTAGACTCGATTAATTCAATTGAACTCGAAGTGAACTCAATTGGGCTTTATTTGATCGAGTTTGAGTAAGGCAAAATAAAATCAAACTCGAGTTCGAGTTCAACTTTCAAGAGTTCGAAGAGCTCGAGGTCAAGTTTTTTAACTCAAGTTGAGTTCGAGCAGTACACAATTTTTTTAATTCAGAAGTTGAGTTCAAGTTTTTTTCCTAGCAATTTTTCTTTATATATGTTCTTATCCAAGTGTAAAATTTTTTCCCATAATTTGTATAAATTCAGGTGATTGTATGGTAATTTTAGAGATTTTCAAGTGAACAGATGCTCGTTTTCTATTTCTTTTTTTTTTGGGGTAATTTATCTTGTATCTAAAAGGCACAAAATGAGAAAACAAATCCATTTGGATTAGTTGGTTTTGGTGGTGTTTTTCAAAAATACTATTGTAGCATTTGAGATATGAAATACAATTACTGTAGATATCGGGGTGTTTTTGAGAGTGTTTTTGGGGTTATATTTTGGGGGTATTTTTAAAATTAAAAAATTATTTAGAGTCTTTTTTAAAAATTAAATACCCTCCCTTCTTCTCTCCCTACCTCCTTCCCTCTCTTTCCTTCCCTCCTCCCCGCCCTTCCTTTTCCCTCTTTGTTCTCCTCCCTGATCTGATCAAATTTGGTTGTTGGTCATGTCCGAGCTGAGGCAAGAGGGTCATGGGAGAGGAGGGGAAGGGAGGAGGGAGAAAGAGAGGGAGGGAGAAGAGGGAAGGAGAGAGGGAGAAGAGGGCGGAAAGAGAGAGAAAGAAAGGAGGAAAGGTGGTGGGTGATGGGGGGTGGTGGTGGGGAAGGATGGAAGAAGAAGAGAATTTTTTTATTTGTTTGTTTATGTGTGAGTTGTTTTCAAATATTTGTTTGTGTTTTTAGAGTTGTTTTTAGTTGGTGTATTACTTAATGCAACATTTAGAATATGATGAAATACAGTATTTTCAAAAACATGCCAAAAACAGACAACCCAAACGGAGTTTTAATTTTATGGGAGTTTTTCTGTCAACAAATGTTCTAGATTAACTTCTCTTATTTTCCATAAAATTGGGTTTTTTCAATTTTTTTTATTTTTGGTATTTATGCAAAACACCATCATGGCAAATTCCATGACCTTTTAGTAGCTATCATCTTCTAATATATAACCTCTAGAATGCCTTATGTCTCTTAATTCCCCTTTTTGTCATCTTTTATTTATTTTTTTGTGAAAATTGCACAAATTTAAGCCCCATGTAGCAAACTTAATAATCAAATTGTATAATCCCATCAATACTGCATTTGTATAGTCTAGTCCAACAAAATTACTTATGTCCTTTATTGAATTCCTACAATTAACCTTTAACAATGTATTTAATCCTATTGAATATTCCATCAATTATACAATCAAGTTTTGGAAAATTTTATGATACTTTAAGATACCCTATCGTTAATATGTATCTCTTAATGATGATAGTTGTGTGGACTTTAAAGTTTTGAAACTGTTATGATATAAAAGTCAAGAAACATTTATTTCGTCATCTAATGATGAATTTAATTTGAACAAATGCAAGACACTTTAGAATCTTCCTCAAGTTTTATTATACCTACAAGCATGGCTATCATTATCAAGCCATATGTGTTGAATCATCCAAATCATATCTATGAATAAATGGGTTTGTATAACCTATTATTTTCAAGTTGAATCTGATTGGGTAACCCAATTAGACTCATTAAGAAAAAGGATTTATGTAGGTAACACCTCAAAACCCAATTACACCTATTAACATTTTTTGATGGGTCACTGCTAATATTCAAGATGTCTTCTGTGCATTTCCTTTAATTAGTTAAGGTCTTTTAAAAAAGACCCCAGTTCAATTACAAATCTTTTGTGATACGTGTCCCATGAGATTCTCTCTATGGTTTCTCCCTTGCTTATGCAAGTTTTAGTCTTTCCTAGGGTTTGCACTGGCTCTTCTCCTAACAAATTTTAGTGGAAGTTTTGTCTTCTCCATGCCTTAATCTACCAATCTCCATACTAATTATTCATCATTTTCATTTGTGTTTCTACTCCAGTTTCATTAGTGGATTTCTTTTGTCCTTCGTTTTTCTATTTTTCTGTTTCTTTTGTTTTACCATTTTTTTCAGTTGATACACTTTTCTTAGTGTCTATTCACTCTTATTAATTTTTTTTCGCTTTTACAAGGTAATTCTCATCACTATTCAATCACCTTTGTGGCTATTTTGACTCTATAGTTCCGGATCAAGTGTTTCCATCTATGGCAAATGAACCAGAAAATTTGTATGCTAATCTGTCTCTCAGAGAAGGCAAGTCCAGCAAAGTCATTATACCAAACAACACTAATGTGGCCATCCAATATAAGGGCTCCCTCTGTCTCCTAGGAATAGTCATCATTGTTAAAGCAATCAATCTTGAGGCCATGATGGCTACCATGAAAGGAATTTGGAATCCTCCACATGGTTTATCATGCACAGGAGTTGGGGATAATCTCGCTCACTTCAAATTTTCGCGTCAAGTTGATAGAAATAGAGGGTTACAAGGTAGTCCTTGGTCCTTTGATGGTAAACTTCTTGTTTTAGTGAATATAAAGGCAGTGTTCCACTAGGGAAAGTCCCACTTTATTGTTCAAACTTTTGGGTAGGAGTTTTCAATCTCCCATTGGATCTAATGACGATTGACAGGGGCAAAAATAATTGGCAACAGGATAGGAATGTTTATTGATATGGATGCAGATAAGGATGGTATTTTCTAGGGAAAAATTTATGCACATTCAAGTTTCTCTTGATATACGGAATCTACTAAAGAGGCTTATGGTAATTATGCAGAGCAATACAGATGTGTCTATTTTTTTTTTCTTTTATCAATATGAAAGATTCCCAACCTTCTCAGAGGCCCCCAAGTAACCTCGAGAACCCCACCGCCTAGCTCACGCCTGACTCAATCGATCGCTTTAGTCAACTCAAATATATTGTCAATTGCAGCTATATAGTTCAAACTAAAATTCAACATCAACCATCTAGGATACACAATTCCTAGGCAATGTTAACCAAAAGGATTTCAACATCATTAGTCTTAATAAGGGTAAAAGTTACAACCAACAAAATCCAATAGCTCTCAAATCCTCTGCTCGAGTCAAACCTGGAACCCCTGAGGGAAAATATATGGGTGAGCTTCACAAGCCCAATGAGGATCCCAACACATAACAATTATCACATTCAGAGCATGCTTTCACTTAATCAATCACATAAGAAAATTTTCACAACAGCATTTTCCTTCAAGAATTTCATGAAACATTGAATTTCAAAATCACATTGGAAAGCATCAATAACATTCATTGTGGAAGGATACATTGCTTCCATGTTGTTCAATAGCACGTCTTTGACTGCTTCCCACTCTCCAACCCCTTACTCCGACTTCGGGCCCGACAACCAACATTCATTGGGTGGTGTACACTCGAGGTAACCTTTCATTTCATTCCCTGTGGTCCGACGACCAAGCCCCCATTGTCGGAATAGGCTCGCTCACTGAGTTTGGGATCCCGCCGAGCCAATATGCACATTCAAAGGCTTATCACTCATGCACATTTGACAGCACATACACAATTATGGCATTTCAAATCATTTGTAAAATGAGAGGGTCAGATAAAGTACACACACGATCTCCTCCTTGATCAATGGTTTTGAAATAATTCAACCATGGAATTATATACTATTCAACATTAAGCACGTTAATTGGCAAATAACACTTAGCAAATATGTGCTTCAATCAACAAGTAACATTTTCCATCAAATACAATTCTAGCATATGGCACATTTCAAACAAGCATGTTCTCATTACTTTAATAAAACATTTAACAACAATTTGGAACCCTCACCTTAACTAGGGCAAAGTTGTGAAGGTTTCATGTCCACGCCCCTCGACTTGGGCAACCGATCCTGAGTAAATATAATTTAACTTTTAATTATTAAAATCAATTTTGACCAATTCACTTCTGTTATAAATAAGAAAGTAGTTTTTTTTATATAACTAACGAGTAATTATCATATCACTACGACGATATGAACCTTGGTAATTGAAGTTCTGAAAAGATATATATATTTTAGGTCAAAACACGTAAGTGTGAAAACTTGGAAATTCCGAGGATTTGAAATAGGTTTGAAGAAAATAAACTATCTTTTAAAAGATTTCAATAATGGGATGTATTAAGATGGAAAATTCGGTAGGGTTTTGTATACAATTCGCTAAGGGTTTTGAGGTCATTTGTCGTCGAAAAGAAGAAAAAAAAATAATTTTCGTGAGGTTCATTTAGAAGAACATGACTTTGAATTTTGCTCATTTGGGTCTTGTGTGGGTACAATTCCCTTACGGAATTTTAAAACGAGTCAAGTTTTAGAAAAAATCAAGTTTGTTTGAACAAGAATTTCCGATCGAGGGTTTTCAAAAGGTTTGCATGAGAAACCCTAATGTTCTCGTTTTTTGCACAAGTTAAGTTGGAAATATTGTTGGTGAATTTGTACGGTTTCATAACAATAGGAAAACGAAATTTTCTTTCAGCAAACATTAAAACTCGTTTTGGTTCAAAATCCATCAAACTTGTCCTTTAAAAGTTTGAACTCAATTCCAGAATTTTCAGGTTGGGTTTTCAGCGATATTCATTTGCTTGCTATGATGTCTAGAAAACGAACTACTATGATATACCAAATCGAAGCCCTATGAGTCTAGTTTTGAATGCCGCAAGTGGCTCGTGATTTGAGGTTATAAATCGAGAGATATGAACATTCTGTTCTGGTTGGTTTAGGTTTCTGGTTTCTTGTTAAAATTTCTGGTTTTGGTTATTTTTGAAAACAGCTTTATTTGCACATGGTTAGGTGTTTGAATTCAGTTCCAGCAAGCTAATCAAGCTCATAAGCAGCTAATACATCCATTGAAAGCTCACGGTTACAGGCACACATTTTAAATGGACCAAAACAACATGAAACATTTCAGTTCACTCTTGGTCTAGCTTCAAGGAACCCGTAGCTTCTAAACATCAAGGAAGTGCAAGAAAAACTTCTACTTTGCATGCATGAAGAAGATTTTAAATGTGAACTTATAAAGCTTAAAGAAAATGAGGAATGAAACTTCCCTAACATCTCCATGCAAAACCAGTAAAATATTGTTTACATCGTTACTAATGACATAAGAACTTGCACCCAAGCATATATACATCATGTACGAAAATGAAACTTAACTAACATTCTTCATCATCAAAATTTTTTTTTTGAAATGGAGGGCTGTTCTATCAAGAGAGAAGGAAAAGGTTTGAGGCTTACCTTCACTAGCTTATGATTCGGAGGTGCAAGAAAGGTTAGCTTAGTAAGTGACCGGTTCACTGCAAGAGAAAGGCAAGCTGAGTGAAGCAAGAAGAAGGAAAAGAACGCTACTGCCATGGCAGTTTTCACAAGGAAGATGTAGGTGATTACTTTACCTTAGCTTGCCTAGAAGTTGAAGGGTATGAGCAGCCTCTTTCCTTCCAAGTTTCCAGCTTGGATTCGGCAGCTTGCTTCCAAGAAATAAGCTTCGAACAAGGCTTAGGAAATGGAAGATGTGAGCTGTGGTTGAAGCTTGAGGATAGAAGAAGAAGGGCTCGCTGGGAGCTTGAGAGAATGAGAAAAAAAATTTACTAGTGATAACTAGTGTGAGAGTGGGAGAATGAGAAGGAATTGGGGTGAGTTTCTGATGAGATTTCGGACAGAAGGAAGAAAGAAACCTGAAGTTTGCTTGTTCAAATGGGCATAGTTTGGCTGAAATAATTGCCAAGTGTTCTAACCCCTTTCATGCATTGGGCATGGTTGAAGGTGGACCATCATTTGCTGCCTAACAAAGCTGAGAATCCCTTGCTTGAACCAAGCATGCTGCCGGTTATGGGAGGGAGAAGAGAGCATGCTTGCTGCCAGAAATTTCAGCTTCATCTTGACAAATGGCAGCCAAGGATTAGAAGAGAGAGACGGCTGAATTCCTGCTGGAGTTTTGGGAAGATTTTGCAGGTGATTTTGAGAGAATCCCTGGTGGTTTGAAGCTGTGAATTTCATCCAGTTGGGCTGGAGTGAAACGGCTCAATGATGATTCAATTTGGTGGTTCATGAAATGGTTCAAGAGTGACAAAACTTCTAAGCTGGAAAATTTTGTTGAAGTCCGAAATTTGGCTTGGATTTAACGTAATCAAATTTCCTCTCTTTTTTTTTTCCTAAGAAACATCAATCGAATTGAATTGAAGAAGGATGTGGTTAAGTCTAGTATAACTAATGATAGTGAGTCTTATGCAATTAGTCTAGGGTTTTCATGATGGAATCCTACAATGGTTAAATCGAGAAATTGAAGTTGTTCACCAACAAAACTCACTATGGAATTAGGGTTTCAACTAAGTATTTTATAATTTTCCCAGATGAAAACTAGGGCTTTAGAAATTTTAAAGTACATTTTCAATCAAACAATAATCACACACAGAGTTATTTAACCAAGTATTAAGTTACGATTCTCACGGCCCTTACATCTGCTATCATTGTGGATGCTTTGGGCATGGGAAGCGGGATTGCTAAATTCAATTTTGCAAGCCTTCTTCATCAAAAAAGGAACTAAACTTTGGAAACTAGATAAGAGTTCAACTCCTAGCAAGTCCAAGCAGTCATGTTATATCATTGGAAGAATGGTGGCAATGTCGATAGAGAAAGGAGGCGGAATAAAATTTTGAATTACGAGAAATTGGATTTGACTCCCACCGATGTGAAAATTATTAGTTCAAATTCAGATAATGATCACCCTCAACATCAAGCGGATAAGGCTATCGAGAATTTAAATGGCCCTCGCAGCAAGGACGGAATTTTTGAGAGGAACTCACAAGCAATTTTGACTCCTGACAACATGCTTACTGATACCAATTACACCTAAAACCCATTCTCAATCTCAAACCCAAGTAATCTCGCTACCTATTAACCATAATAATTTACAAGTCCAACCAAATACCACCTCAAAACTAAATATCATTACCCAAGCAAACTTGCCTAAATAGCCATATGAATCAATCCACCTAAACTCCTCTTCATAGCAATTGATTTAATCCCAACCTACTTTAGCGATTATATCATCACCACTTATAAAGTCAAAAACTCCTCAAGCTAATGTATCACAACAACCTCAATTTCAACTTATCTCTAACACTGACATTGTCCAATAGCATCAAACTAAATAGCAAAACCAATTAGACTCTCACTTTCTTGTTTCGAAGAGAAAGAAAAATAACTCTCCTCTCCTTTCATACCCTCCTCAAAAATCAATTATTGGTAAGCGTAAATCAAACAAGTCTTAGATGAGTTCTATTGCTACAGATGAGGATCCCATGTCAGGGTACAGAAAATTCAACCTTATTAATGAATCAACAAAACACTCAAAAAGTTCTTAAAGGGATAGCATATCCATAGAATCAGATATTACGGAGTATGTTATCACAAAAACTATAACGACGAAGACTAGATCTTTATTCTAGTTCTACTAAGCACCATGAATATCTTTGCTTGGAATTGTTGAGGGCTTGGGAACCCTTGAACAGTTCGTGAACTCTTTGACTATGTCTAGACTAAGAATCCTAAAATCATTTTCTCTTTGAGAAGTAAGGTCATTAAAAGAATAAAGCATGATCTTAATCTTTTTGGAATTTTTGTTGACTCAGCTGATTGATCTGGAGGATTGGCTTTACTTTGGAGGAAAGATCTTGATATCTCTATCTTGAAGTAATCTCAGCATTTGATTGATGCTCTTGTAACACCACAACCATGGGAGGCGCCATGGAGGATTACAAGGTATTATGGAGAACCAAATACTTCAAGTAAGCAGGAAGCCTGGAAGCAATTTAAATTGTTGAATCCTTCATCAGATGTTCCTTGGCTTTGTTTGGGATATTTTAATGAGGTATTGTTATAACACAAGCTCATATGACCACATGCTCACCCTTAGTGGCAACTAACTGCTTTAGAGATACGCTTGATCATTGTAACCTCCATGATCTTGGTTTTGATGGGTATAAATACATTTGGTTTAGGAAAGTTGATGGATCAAATATAGCGCAGTGGCGACTAGATAGAGCCTATGCAAATTAGTAGTAGAAGGACGTCTTTTCTCAGTCAAATATTTCACATATTTTCTCATATTTATCGAATCACAAAACCTATTGTAGTATCAGCTAGGAGGAGAGACGAAGGTCTTGGCATATGCAGGAAGAAGTGTAGATTCCATTTTGAAGCAATATGGATACAATCAGAAGAATGTGTGGTAGTTGTAAGAAATGGTCATCTGTTAATGAAGATATAAACAAAAATCTTGAAAATTGCAGGTTGGGGTTAATGAATTGGAGCAAAACTAGCTTTGGCAACCTCAAAAGTGACATGGAGCATCTTAAACAACAAATTGACATCCTCCAGTAGGGTATTATTAATGATTCTACAAAAGCAGAACTTGCAAAACCAAGGAGTGACCTTGAAGCTTTTATGTATAGACAAGATTTAATGTGAAAACAAAGAGTTAAAACCCACTGGTATAGTTAGGTGATCAGAACACCACTTTTTTCCATGCTCACACAAATAATTGATGTGAAACAAATACAGTAAAGGGTTGTGCAATTCAAATGTCAATGGTGCATAAATGAGAAGGAATAGGAGAATATAGTTGTTGATTACTATGGTAAGTTGTTTGCAAATTCAAATCCTGATGATACAGATATCTCACTTGTTCTGGATCATATCAGAGTCAAAGTAACCATCAAGATGAATGAACAGCTTCTTGAGAATTACTTAGAAAAAGAGGTGACAAAAGCTCTTTCTCAAATGCATCTATATAAATCTTTAGGTTTTGATAATTTTAGTCCTCTTTGTTCGGAAATTTTGGCATGTTATAGGCAATGATATTACATCCTACATTCTATCTTTTTAAATAATCATGTCATGCCAAACAATTTGAATTTTACTTGTATAGTTTTGATTCCAAAATGTAAGAACCCAGATCAAATCACACAATTCCGACCCATTAGTCTTTGCAATATTATTTATAAGTTAGCATCAAAGTCATAGCCAACAGGCTTAGATTAATGCTTCCTAATATAATTTTTGATTATCAAGCAACCTTTATTTCAAGCCAGTTAATTATAGATAATATCCTTATTTCATATGAGCTTCACCATTACCTAAAGACTAAGACTTGTGGTAAGGAGGGCCTTATGTCCATCAAACTGGATATGAGTAAAGCTTGTGATCGAGTTGAGTGGCATTTTCTTACTGTTGTTATAAGAAAATTTGGTTTCCATGATAATTTTGTTTCATTAATCCATAAATGTGTCTCATCTGTGTCATTCTTTTTTATCTCCAATGGCACTCAATTTAGACATCTCATCCCGCATGAGGTTTAAGACAAGGTGATCCTTTGTCTCCATATTTATTCCTAATATGGAAGTGCTTTCATGTCCGCCTGTATAGGTATGGCTGATTAAAAGGCTTTGTAGTGAACCACTCATCCCCTCAGATTAACCACCTTCTGTTCGCTGATGACACACTCCTATTTGGCAAGGTTACTATTGATGAGGCAACAAATTTTTTGGAGGTTATCCAGACGTATGAGAGAGATTCTGGTCAACAGGTAAATATGGACAAATCTGCCATAGTGTTTAAGCCCAAATATTCCATGGCTTCAACAAAAGGAAATCTTAGATTTGCTTCACATGCCAGTTATTTGCTCTCATAACAAACATCTTAGTCTCCCGTTAGTTATTAGTAGGTTAAAAACTGATGTTTTTGCTACTCTTAAGGATCGGGTATGGCAGCGATCACAAGGACGGAAAGAAAAGACTCTCTCTATAGTTGGTAAAAAAATTCTTATCAAGCCTGTTATACAAGTTATAATGACATACTCAATGTCATGCTTCTTGCTACTAGATAATGTTCTAAATGACATTCAATGTATGGCTACTAAATACAAGTGGAATAATAGTGATAATCAACAAAAAATCCATTGGAAAAACTAGAATTCCCTTTGTGTCTCTAAGAAGTAAAGAAGGCTGGGTTTTACGAATCTTAAAGTATTTAATTATGCTATACTTGCTAAACAAGCATGGCATATTTTATGTAATCCTAACACCATTCACTCTAAGATCCTTAAAGTAAAATATTTCAGTTATTTTGACTTCCTACATGCAAAGTTCGGGTAACGACCGTTTTCACTTGGCGAGGTATTCTGGAAGGTCGTAAAGTTCTCAATGTTGGTTGTAGATTTGAGGTTGGCTCTGGTGACTCCATTTGTATATGGGCAGATAGATGGCTCGCAAGACCCCATCATTTTATTGTTCATTCACCACCAACTCATCTTCCTTTAAATGCTTGTGTTAGTTAGCTTATAGATCATGATACAAATTCCTAGAAATCTTCTCTAATTGATAACATATTTTGGCCAAAAGAAGCAGAACTTATCAAGGCTATTCCATTTGGTAGATTTCAAGCCAAGGATAGGTGGATTTGGCACTATATGAAAAGCGGGAAATTTTCAGTTAGAAGTGCCTATTATGCCACTATGGAATCAAATATCATGCAGGCTAACACAATTGATTATGGAAATTCTAGAAGAGGAAGAGATAATGTATGGAAGAAACTCTGGGCTCTCAACACACCAAACAAGTGTAAGCATTTACTATGGTGCATTTGTCACTACTCCTTGCCTTCATGTGACAACCTTAAACGTAGAGACTTATCTGTTGATCTTGAATGTCACATGTGTAATGAATTTTCTGGAGATCTTCATCATACCTTATTCCTATGTCCTTCATCAATTCAGGTCTGGGCACTTTAGAGAAAAATTCAAAAATGTTTTAATCTTGATGTGTGTCTCTGGAGTAAGAAAATTATAAGAATTCTCTCCACTGATGATTGTGAGTTTTTTGCCATCCTATGTTATGAGATCTGGCATAATAGAAGCTCCTTCTTATTTGATGGAAAGAGGGAAGATCCATTATCTTTAGTTTCTTTTGCATCCAATCAACTTGTGGCTTTCAAAGAGGCTAATGCCATTCCTTCAAGTAGGTTTTCATAACCTAGAGCTGTCCACTGGTCTCCACCAATGACAAATCATTTCAAGGTTAATTTTGACAATATCTCCAAGGTGAAGAAAGTTTATGATATAGGTATCATCATCCGAGATCACAATGGAAGTTTTATAGCAGAATTGTGTAAATAACTACAAGGTAATGTTGGCAAAAAAATCTGTTCATTCCAACTTTTACTCGCGAGGGTAATGCTTTAGAAATCATTCAACTCTGAGGATGTTCTTTCTGCAATTGGGTCAGTAATTGACGACATTAGACTAACTTTAGCAAACCATACTTTTGTCAATGTAAATTGAATTCCAAGAGGAGCAAACAAAGTAGCTCATGAAATGGCTCTTCATTCCAAATCTCATGTCTTTGTAGATTCTCTTTGGAATTTCCCACCCCCTTTTGTCAATCAACTATTGTTGGATGATTTCTAGCAAAGTTAATAATAAAATATCTTTCTTTACCAAAAAAGAAAAAAAGTTAAAGGTCTTCCATGCCATTGTTTTTATCAGCAAAAAGTGATGAGATAATCTAAACTAAAAAGGTTAGATGAGTTAATAGATGGGTAATTAGGTAACTTACACTCTTGTAACACCCAACCCATTTGAGGCTATTTAATTGATGGATACTATTGGATAAATTCATTCATACCTAACACCCAATTGAACCAATCTCGTTCGGGTCATCTCTTTTGACAACTATAACTATAATTCTCAATTTTTATGGATTCCACTTCTAAAAATAGCTTGTTTCCTTAGTTGGGAAATTAAAGAAGCAATGCATGACTAGAGTGCAATGGGGATGGCAACACGGGCACCCGCCCAATGGAGGAGTACTGGGGTAGGGGCTAGGGCGGGGTAGGGGAGATTTTTCTCCCCCAACTTTAAATGGGCTACTTAAATTTATTATATAAATAAAATAAAATATAATACATAATCTAATAATAATAAAGTTAAAATATTGATTAGTTGTATATGTATTTATTTCTTAGGGTGTTGATTATCGCTATTTTTTATTTTATTTTATTCTATGTTCTATTAGAATGACGGTTTAACATTTTTTTTATTTAGAATCTTGATTTTTTTAATAACCATTGTTTTAAAAAATCAAATTGAAACAAAGGTGTTTAGACATTGTTTTGAAAGCACCACATTTCGTAGTTGATATTTGACACGGGCAATATTATAAGTTACATGAAAATTTTCCAGGGATTATTTATACAATTTGATTAAAGTTTCTAATTTTCTTAGTGCTTTCTTGACACTTTTCTTGTTTCATTTTTCCTTTTTTCCTTTTTTTATTTTTTCACTTTTTTCACCTCTCTTTTCTATTTTGTTCATTGAATATAGCCTTGACCTATTGAAGAGAGTTCGAGAATTGGGTTAAGTTTCACCCCTTTCAAGATGGAATAAATTTAGGACAATTTAGCAAAAAAAAAAAAAACAAAATTATCATCTACAACTATCTACAAGAGGAGCGGGACAAGGTGGGGGGCCACCCCATGTGCAGTTGCTATCCCTAGAGTGGGCCCATGATTTAAAAGAAAATTCTAATGGATGCTAAATGTGAGAACTCGGAAAAGGATTATTTTATTTTACTCATGTTAATTGAATTGCATCTTCTTTATTTACGTAATTAATGATTTTGTGTCCTAATGATTTTATTAATGGTTGCACGTGGGGGATAGTGAGTGGTGTAAGTGTGATTTTGTAGGTGTGTGAGAAAACTTTAGGAAAAATAGGGAGTTTAGTGCAAAGAAAGTTGGGGAAACCAATAAGAGTAGGACAAGTGGCATTGTCCCAACCAAGAGTTTGTTTATATTACACCAACCAAACTTCTCTTTCTTCCATTTTCATTTTCTTGTCTTGAGATAGAGAGAGAGAGAGAGAGAGCCGATTTATTGGAAGAAAAAGAGAGGAAAAAAATTACCAAAAATCTAGCTTGGTTCTTGCTTGAAATTTGTGAGAGCAAAGAGGGAAAATCTTGTTCTCTCCGTCACCCTCTTGCTTAAACTTGGAAGAAAGGGATTTTAGCGGACTTTGTGGCTTGATTCACTTGATTTGCTTGGAACAAGAGAGGTATAACATGCTTAAAACACTTCATACTCTTTTTTAGGTTTGGAGGAATTGATAAATATGGTGTACTATATTCACAATATAGCATGATTATGAAAGTTTCTTGGTTTAGCTCAAGTAATTTAGTGAGAAACTACCCTTGACATGTTATATCAGTGATGTTTGGTACTCAAGTGATCTAGTTTACTTAAGTTGACTGAAGTTCTTGTTGTTTAAGCTTAATTCTTGGGTATCATGGAATGGAAGAAGTTTAATAGCATGAAAATGGAAGAATTCTTATTTCCTACCAAGTGTTTGATGTATTGCTCTATTTTGTGTGAAATTGAGCAACAAATTTGTTTGTGATAATGGCCAAACCAGTTCTTGTGTAAAACATGAAAGTTGTAGGGAATTGAGTTAAATTTCCACCCACAAAATTTCAGATCGATCGGAGGACTGTAGCATGTTAAATGACCAAAATATCCCTAACTGCTCAAATGCCTGTTTTGGCTTGACAGCTTTCTTGTCCTTCTGAGATTGTGATTTTTTAACCATGAAAATGCATGAAATAGATCTCAAAGTCTCCTAATAAATGTAGGTATATGTCTTAGTTTTTAAATGGTATAAGATTCATCTCAATTTGATGAGTGTAGCTCCAGTTATAATCAAAACACCAAGAGATGACAGAAACTTGATAGTTTGATGATTATCTTCTCCAAGAACCTTAATGCCTACCAAGTGTTTGATGAAATGTCGGGTGATATATGTGTGTGATCTTAGAGTTTGAATTTATGCATAACAAGTGTTCGATTATATGACGGGTATGATATATGTGATTTAAGGACTTGGACTAGTAAGAAGATAAATGGGTAATTGATGTGGTAATGGTACAGGACTTGGTGAGTGTTCCAATGTATGATTATATGAACTATGTGTTATATGGAGTACTTGAACTATGTGCTATCTTGATATGTTTGTGTTTTGATTTGATATGGTCGAGATGAGTGTGTACTTTATCGCACTCGACCTCCCCTGAATAAATCCCTAAGCTACCATATATTCATGAAATAATTCACTTGAGATATGATGCGGGTGTAGTCAATCTGATCCGAAAGTTGTTTGGGAGATATCCCATCAACTAATTTGATTTGTTTGGGGCCCCAAAAGGCCATTGGTGAGTCGATTGAATTGGGCTAGCGTGGACTTGGTCGAGAAGATCGATGAGTCATGGGTTATGATATGTGATCTCCGAAAAATGGTATACTCGAGTATTACCCAAATTTGATTTGTTTGAGGTGTGCGGGTCCGGTAAGGTGGGTTGAATGGTGATGGATTTTGGAGTTAAGTGGTGGCTTACGGATCTTGGTTCTTGAATTTCAAACGTTGACGGAGACTGAGATATGTTCAAGCTATAGGGAATTTGGCTTTTGAAGGCCATCTGTATCCTTTACTTGAACATGCTTGATTTATTACTGTATTTCTGGATGTGGTGCTCGCTTACTTAATATTTACTAATTGTTTACATGCTTGTATGTTCTTTGGGATCTCATTAAGCTTTCACTCACTCCATTCTATATGTTTTCCTTAAGAGGGGCATCCACTTGAGTTTATGTGTTTGGGAAAGTGTGTTCTTAGTTCTAGAATTTTGTTGCACTTTTGTGTAAATGTGAATGTACTAGTGAACTTCCTACATCTTTTGTAAGTTTGAACTTTGGTTAGGTACTCTAAGTTTGAAACAGTAGTTCATGTTAATGTATATATTATCGGTTCTATTTGATTTGAAGATGTTATTCTAGTTTCTTAGATTTTGTTGGTAGTTTGGATAGCGAGTCCTGGCGAAAGTTGGGCAGACAGTCCGTTAATACCTTAGGGTACGTCCTAGGGAGAGGTGGGGCTGTCACACTAAATATATTTAAATTACACCTCAATATACACAATTATTGCATACCATCACACTTATTAGCCCTATGTGTATAGATACATCCATAATTTAACTTATTAACACACATAAAATCGCTATTGTTGAGTACCCGTTAGGCACCCCATAGACAAAAAAAAATGTAATTAAATCATGAAAAATATTAGAAGTAAAATTTAAAATCATAGGCAGATAACCAAAAATAAAGAGACGGTATTACTGTCTCCATAAGGTGCAAAATTAACAATAGCCACAAGAGTGTTAAAATAAGCTTAAATACCAATGCGCAGAGATTAGGAAGAAAGTACATATATTCAATCCATTCACTGGAAGGCCTACTCCATAGTGTAGGAATTTAGGAGGCCAAAATGCCTAGCCACATAGCGCCAAAAAACAAACAATTCTAGAAAGAATAGAAAAGGCCAGAGACCTTTCAATCTTTCCTGCAGTTGCTCCAGTGGATGACATCACGTGTGATGGATGCAGCTAATTGCAATGTACCAAATAAAATCCACAAGTGACACTACTTGGCCAATAGTGTATAAAAGGATGGCCCCTCCTACCCTTTGCAAATAAGTGCATAAGGACAATAATCTACCAATAAACTAAAATAGTGGCCATGACAAAAATGTATATGAGGTTATAAAATAAAGAGTCCAAAATATAGCTATTCTTACCATCTATCAATAGAGACCCAATGAAAGTTGCATGGTCAGAATCCACGTCAAAAAAAGTGAAGTCATCATAATCATCAAAATACTAATCATGGTCAGACATATCAAAGTCAGAAATCCCAGAGAAGTAGACATCAAATGAATTAGAGGAATGAAGTCCTTCAGAGTCATCAAGTTCTTTATCAAACTCATAATCCGCAGTGAAGTTATTAGGGCGCCTCAAATGTGCAATTTCTTGAGAGCATCATTTTCCTAGATCACCATCTAGGTTAACATAATAACATTTCTTGAGATATAGTGATTCCAATTTTACAGTATTATCACGAATGGCTTGCCAGCCTTCATTTGTCATCTTATTTCCCAAGAGATGAAGGTGCTATAATCCTGGCATGATTTTTGCAATACCAATTGCATCCTTATCACACTCTTGATGTGGCAGTTCATTGCTTCTTTTGTTTATTGTAAATGACTTCAGCAAAGGGCAAGAGCAGCCAACAATTTCAAGTGCTTCACTAGGCATGGAGATAAAGAAAAGGTGCAGCTCTTCCAACAAAGGTAATCTTTTAACAGCTTCTGTCAAACATTCACCACTTATACTATCACAAAATGCAAGCCGAAGATATTTAAGCTTGCTTGACCAGTATAGGAGTTGCAAAGACAAAAAAAGGTAAGTACAAATATATTAAACCGGTCCCATTTACATATTTGTATAGCACAACATTCATGGTAAGCAAACTTTACATGGTTCAGGGCTTGGTGGCAAGGCAAAGTTCCAAGAAAAGATATTCATGGGGACAGCAAATTGATAATTATATTATGATTCTTCAGTTAAAACTGACATACACCATAACAATATAAGGCCATGTGAAATTTCACATTATGCCAGATAAAAGAAAATAAAATCACTATAAACAGGAAAATGCAAATTTTTGCTCACGCAAGTTACGCATAGCCTAAAACATAAACTCCCCAAGAAAAGAGGAATCTATCAATGAAAACATTGTCTAAAGAATTTACACAAGGAATAAAAGAAAAGAAACAATACTTCCAAAAGAATATAATCTGTAAAGCTACCTATAACATGAAGGAACTTTACATTGCAAAAATAGACCATGCACGAGGGAAAAAAAAAGAAAAAGAACATTGTTGATATACTTTGATAACTAGAGAAATCAATTGCAGTTAGTTATACATAATTACGATTGTTGATTCCTCAAAGGACAACCCACACAGAGGTTAACTAGACTAACTTATTTGGAATTTATCATAATTACAGAAGCCTCCTGTTTGTTTTTAAAAATAAAGTAACTTTCCTTCAAGTTTAGTGTCACAGTTTATAAAAACTAGATCCTGACATTAGTGTGAAGCCTTATTGGAAACCCAAATAACCTATATAAGAAATATTTTGAAGGAAATTAGTGGGCGCAAGAAGGTTTTTTTTTTTTCCTTGTTCTTTGTTTTTAGTATTTTTTTTTAAAGCGAGCAGAAATTGTCATAAAAAAAGAATTACATCATCTAACTAATAATACATAAGAAAATAGAAGATGTAACTCTGTTTTTGAAAAACACGAAAGATATAATTCCGAAAAAGCTGAACCTCATAAAGTGATTTACAAGCAAAACTTTATAAAATGGTTTGTTTTGCTTCGATGACAACCAACACTACAAACAATTGGGCTCATTTCTCCATCCAAGGATATGCAAGGTAAATCTAAAACAACAACCAACATTATCAAGATATTGAATAGATATGGCATAAACTCCCTTTCGGAGAATAGCAGCAACAAATGCTATCTCCTATTGAAGAGTTAAATCACAACTATTTGGCTCCTATGCATGACACAGGGTGAGTTAAAAGAGTTATGCCTATAAAAGTCAGAATAGTTTTCCCATAGATAGGGATACTTATTATGGTTCCACAATGTCACCAAACAAGATTTACTACTAAGGTTGCAACAATACAACCGATCATCATCAAAATCACCATAGAGTCAACTATACAACTATCAATAAACTAGTCATATTGACCATAACCTACAAGCCTAATAGCAACAAAATCAAGGCAAGAGATCAAGGTTTTAAGTCTCACTAGCAGAGTCGAAAGATAGTGGTTGACAAGGATAGAAATCATCTAGGCATTCAAGTACCAGCAAGCGTTATTAATCTCAAGAGCACACTACAAACATGTACAGGAAAAAATGAAAAGAAAATGCACCTGTTCCATTTTGAAGACATGATAAAGAGTACTAATCCAATTGAAATTTAAATTAAATGGAGAAAACTATATTAAAGAAAATAAAAACATATAGGCCAGCCTTACAAAAGGCAGATATCTTGGAATTTGATGAATAAAAATCTCTCTCTCTCTGGAAACATCTAAAGTCTAAAGAACAAATAGGACATCAGCACAAAGCAAACACTACACATGACAAACTTCAACTGCAATTTTATGCATCTTTTCCAGAGTCCATGGATGTTTTAGCATAATTTACTGAAGTACTATGAACAAATAAGTAGTAGCTAGGAGAACTGAAATCAAACGCTGTGCCCTATTAGAGTTTTCTGAAAGCTCAAAATAATCTCATGTAACACTCTTATTAATGTTAAAATAAAATTTTCCTTAGACTATAAGAAGTAACTTTGCTCACAAAAGGACTAGCACTAAGCATCAAGAACAAGAATTTAGAATCACAGGTCAAGACTCCAAGAGTAATTCATATATCATAAAACATAGATGACCTCTAAATCCACATTAGGTACAAAGTACGTAATCCTAATGGATCACAAAACAAGCCCATTGCTCCATTTCACCTCATATTCTCAAAGTTATAGTACCAATTTTAAATGTGTTATCAATCCATTAGTGCAATGATACACAGAAATTGCATATTCAATGAATCACAATTACCATAAGACAGACAAAACACAACACTGACGTGGTACATTATCATTGGCTAGTCTACCATAACAAATCTTCCTTACTTACTTGAAGGGAGGCTTTTCAAAAACTCTCCGCCTCAAAACTTAGTCTACAAAGAAGGCACATTTTTAGACCATTCAGTACAGATAACATTCTAGCATATATTTATATAAAAATGTATTGCTGAATATACACAAAGAAATTTACATTTTATACTAAAGCCAATATGAATGCATTTCATTATAAACAAACCCAAACTACACCTTCTTTGTGAATTAAGAGCCTTGGAGCGCCATACTCGCCAAAACTTCCCTAGAATTATTATCTTCATCCTACTCCGATCTCCATAAACGTTCATAAATAACCCTAACTCGCAAAAAGTGTGAGGACCCGAAAATTTATTTTTATCCGACCTATTTATTTAATTAATTATTTAATTTCTCTGAATAATTGTTTTAAATCAATTTTAATTACAATTACACCGTATATTACTTCATTTTATTTTAAAAACCTTGTTAAACCTTCAATTTAATTTTTCTATCACTCAATTGTGAAAAACGAAAAAAGGCACATTTTTTGAGACAAACATTTGGACTGAGAGTAACGTAAGTTTGGAGAATAATAATGATCATTAGTAGATTAAGAAAATCTAATTGAGAGATTAGAAGTGAGTGATTAGGATTAAACTCCAATTGGAGCATTTTGGGCCACAAATTAAAGTTGACTTTTGGCACCATTAAGCAATGCTTTATGTCGTTTCTTCCTTTTTCATTTCACTTCATCAAAACACTCAAAACTTTTCTCTTCCTCTCTTATTCCAGCCGACCACTTCCCCTTCTTTTCTCTCTTCATTTCATCTTCATTAATCAACCACAAATTTCCATTGTTGCAACCAAAGAAAGCTTGAGGGATTTGCTAGTTATTTCTTGGTGGAGCTTTGGACTACCTTGGAGAGAGAGACAACCGGTTGTGGAGTTGATGATTGAGGGTTTTGTGAGCTATTCCATCCTCCATTTACTAAGCTCCTTGATTGAGTTGAGGTAATCTAGTTTCTTCAAAATCTTTTCCTTTGGTTTCATTTTGTAGCTTTAAGTTTTGTAGCTTTTGATGTTATTCTTGTTGAAATTGGGTTGTTGAAGTGGGCTCTTGAATTCCCACAAGACTTGAATGGTTGGCTATTATGATGTTGATGAGATGATATGGTGGTGATTTTAGTTGATTTTTGATGTTAGAAAGATAGGAGGAAGAGAAAGAGGCAAAACCGAAAGAAAAGGGAAGTTATGCTGCCGGTTTCATTTCCGATTTTTATGCCCTGTTTTGGCTGAAAATTTTCATGAGTTTCTTGGCTATTTTGAGAGCTGAAATGTTGGTCTATATGTGTGTAATTTTAGTTGCAAAAATCATTCCATTTGGTGTGGTAAAATCGCATGGAAAGAAGAAATCAAATCTCAAAAAATTTTCATTGTTTTCTACTGCCCTGTTTTGGTCACGTTGATCACTGCTTTCCCGTACAAGTTTTTAGCTAAATTTTGGTACAAATGTAGCTCACATACTGAGGTTTATGCCTAAAAAATTTGGTATTTTTATAGTACCATTTCTTTGCTCAAATGATGTCTCAAAACTGCTCCTCAAATCTGGAAAAAATGCTGTGTCAGGACAGCTTTTCATCTCATGTTCAAATGGCTATATTTTATTGCTCAGGGGTCAAAATTGAGTTCCGTTTATTGTGTTTGAAACTAAACCTGTAGGTATTCCAGTGGTATAAATTTCAAGGGCTAGTTAAATTTCTGTGAATTTTGACGAATTTTTAAATTTCGCTGGAAACCAAGACTGTTATGCCTTGTTTTCACGGTTGTAGTGAAAATTTCTCTATGTTAATGACCAAACTAGCTCTTACACTAAACATGAAAGTTGTATAGAATTGAGCCATACATCTACTCACAAAATTTCAGTCCAATCAGAGTACTGTGATGAGTGAAATGACCAAAATACCCCCGCTGCTCAAACCCTTATATTTTGCTGGAAAATGGCCTGACTTGCTGTTCGAATTTTTCTTGAATTTTCCAGCCTATTTTCCAAATTCTCTTGAGATGATATTATGTGTTATGGTTTGTCTTGAGTAGTTTGAAATGTGGGTTGAATTTTAAGAGAAATGAATGATGCTTGCTTGGTTAAAATTGATGAGAGAATTGTTGAAACCTCTAAGTGTGTGCTGTCCGAAATTTGGGTAAGATGAGCCGAGCTTCACTTGACTTTTGTTGATAATTGTTGGTTAAATTCCACTCAAATTCTATTATGAATGTTGTATTATGATTATATGATTGCTTTGAGCAAGAATCTTGGTGATTTTTTGAAAGAAAAATGGAATTTTCCAAGTGATATTGAGTTTCTAAAACTCGGAATTGGTCACTGACCAGTTTCGGGAAACTAATTATATCTTGGTGTAGAAAAATCCAAATGGAGTGCTGTTAGTGGAATCTAAAACTAGACTCATAGGTCTTCAAGCTAGAAAAATTTTAGATTTTTCCTCCACATGTGCTGCTGCCAGTAATTTTCCAAATTCCCCTGATTTTTCATGACTGTTCTATTTTGCACCAAAATGAATTTCCGACTTGGGGTGAATATTTGACCTACTTCTGGTTTGAATCTCTCAAAAGTGTCTTCTAGGGAATTGTAGTACTAAAAATCTATTTTCCAACTGTATAACTTTTATAGTTTTCTGACTTGCGGAACTTAAGATATGAATTTTTAAAGTGTGCTGATACTATTCATGTCAGTGAACTATTTCCAGTTGAAAAAGGGATTTCTTGACCTTGAAACCCTAAACGACCTATTTTCAACCTCTTACCTTGATTTTTTCACTTTCTTGACTTTAAATGTATTCTCATTGAGTTTCTTGGGTTGGTATAGTTCACCTAAACTATGTATGATTTCTTTTCTTTAAAGTTTTACACTTTTAACAATTTTCTTGAGAAAAGAGTTTTCACTAGATGTAGTGAGATAATGAATTGTTGATCATTAGTCACGCTTGTTTCAAAAAAGGGAACTACAATTGAAATGAACCGAATTTCAGTGATCTCACCTGCATGCTTTTACTTGATTTCTTTTGTTGGTGAGTGTTCAAGTGCATGTTAATTAATGTGTTAAATAATGTAAATGATTTGAAAAGCATGCTTGTGTGCCTCGGTGGGCGTGTACTTTATCGCGCTCACCTTATTGGAATTTGTCTCTAAGTGAGTTCTACTATTTAAAATATTAATTGATTGACTGCTTGAACTGCTTGAATTGTTATAACTGTAGGGACGCCCAAACCCCATTGGGAATCCCTTCACCTTGTCCGGCAACAGGGGCTAGGGCAAGGGATGGGTGAACCATGGGTTATTACTGTTTAAATCACGTCGGTTGGAATGAGTCCACCGACTATGGCACACTCATAGTAGGTTGCCAATCACTTTTAAATGTTGGAGTTCGACCCCGGTCAAGGGGTGTAAGTAGACGGGAGAGGGATAAAAGTGGTAAATATGGACTGTGAGAGCGAGTGGTTGACGTAGTGTCAATGTGTGACTTGAATTGATGCTTGTGAAGAAAATAATTACAGAAAATTATGGAAATGTGGAGCTGGCCAATTGTATCCTTCAAATTGTGCTGTTTAAATGTTTTATTAACTGTTTTGCTCTTTTACTATTTTATTAATTTATTTAACCGCTTTGATTTGCCTGTGCATGTTTCTCTTGACCTCACTGAGCTTTGCTCACCCCATAAACTTTGTTTTCCTTAACAGGTTTTGAAGTGGAGCTTGAAATTCGAAGAATTTAGTTCTTTTGTAGAATTTTCTCACTTTTGTATAAAATTGAAACTGTTTGTGAAATTGATGAAATATTGTACTTGAAGTTGTTATTTCTATAATTTTGATAAAAATTATGTTGAAAGTCGAACTAGTCATTTTGATAGATTTTAATTATGATTTTAAGAATGAATGTTTGTAATTATATCTGATTTTAGTGAGTGAGTCTTGGCGAGAGTTGGGCAGGCGGCTCGCGGATACCCTAGGGTTCACTCCAAGGAGAAGTGGGGTAGTCACAAAAAGCTAAATCAAAGTGCAATAAACTCATAATCCTGCACATAAATTTAGATATAATTCTAAATACCAATTACAATTCAAAATTTCATCAATAAATTTACGTTTTAGCAATATACTCAAGAATACCAATTACAATTCAAAATTTCATCAATAAATTTACGTTTTAGCAATATACTCAAGAAATTCATCAGTGCCAATACACCCAAGGTTGATATCAACCAACTAGCCCTAGCTCCGATCCACAGCGTGCTGGACCATGATCTCCATGTTGTAGAGCTCATTCGAGTAATCTGCAAAATCAGACATGTCAATCACTCACCACTCGGCTGGATCAAAGCAAACATTCCGTTAGGTCGTACATGGTTTGTAGACAATGGAATTTTAATTAATTTGCTAAATTTCCATTGGTCTATAAATTATATTCATGGCATATTTTTTATCCAATCAAATATTGCCATATGTCTTGCACACGTGGAAAATTGGTTATTTGACGGCCAATTATTTCTCTCCAAGTGTCAAGTTGAGGTGCTCTGGCCAATGAAAATATTTGAGTGTCTCGGCCAATCAAATGGTGCCATGTCACATGCTTCATGACTAAGCAAATTTGGATAAATATCTAAATATTTATTTCTTATTAAAGAGATAATATTTAGAGTTATTTAGTCCTTATATATGTCTTATATACTGCAAGGGCTCGGCCAATTAAATCTCGCCATGTCATATATCTCTACAAATAGGCCAATCAAGAAAACACATGTAAGCATTATCTCCTTATAGAATAAAGGGATAATATTCAAGGTGATACAGTCCTTATATGACTGCATGTCTTGCAAGACAAGTGAGGTGGTGCATAAGCTCTCAACCTCTACCATATCCTACAAGTATAAATAGGGGGTCTCTCCACCAAAGTAGAGATCACATCACATCAAGGGAGATCAAGCATCAGGCATCACACGTCTCAAGTCTTCTTCAAACTTCAAAGCCACGAAAGCTTCTTCAAGTCTTCTTCATATCGAGACTTGAATCTTCAAGGGTCTTCAAATTTTCATCATATTAAGATTTGAAGCGTTTTTCGTGTTCATCAAGTTCTTCAAATCTTCCATAGCAAGATTTGAAGAAGCCAACGGTTGATCCAAGATCAAGCTACGAAACCCTTGGATTAGCGTTCTAAGAGAAGAATCGAAGGAGATTCTCTACAACTTTGGGAAAATCTCAGAGATTGTACTCGTCTCTCTTTTCAATTTATATTTCATATTTGTCGTCTTTTTGTAGACTTGAAATTTTATAGCGTACAAATTTTTGGCACGCTCGGTAGGACCATCTCTACCTTCCATCTCTTCTCTTTGCATATTCAACTACATCTATCATTCGATAGCACTAAAGAACAACAAGTCTGTGACTGCTAGCTCCAAGGCTGTTGATGCCAAAGCTGCTCATGAAACTGCATATGCTGCTGCAAGTACCGCATCGTTGGCCCCGCGTGACGAAGCATGACAAGAGCTTCCACCCAAGATAGCATGGAGGTTCCATCTGCATCAACTCCTGTCTTCGGTTCAACGTCATCAATGCTTTCTTCTCCTATATTGAAGCCTGATGATGTTTCAGTTTCAATTGAGAAGACTCTTACCATGCTTGAATTTGGATCTGCATTCAAACTTTCTAAGCATCATAATGATCTGTCAAGCACTGGATCAGCCTCGTCTGATGAAAATCTTCAATCGAAGTTTCTCATTGAGGATTCTGCTACTTCTTCTGTCGCAATACCTGTCATGATGACAAACATCTCAAGTCTTGAAGAGCAAGTCTTGAACATGTCCAAGATGATGGAGACAATGATGAAACACATCAAGGATCAAGATGCTCTTATCGCCCAACTGGTTAACCAAAAAGATGGTGCTCCTGAAGGAAGTCGCATGAACTCCAAAGAGCACCAAGATCGTGAGGGCTCCTCATCTAGAGGCAAAGAGAAGATGAAAGAGGTGTATGTAACTGCCGAAGGAACAATTCTTGTGGAGCAATTGAAGGAGTTCGTAGAAGACATGATCAAGGACAAGAAAGAAAGCGGCCCGAAGTCAAGCTTCACTTACTCCAAACCGTACACTGCTAGGATTGACAACCTAGTGATGCCTATTGGATATCAACCACCTAAGTTCCAGCAGTTCGATGGAAAAGGCAATCCGAAACAACATGTAGCCCATTTCATCGAAACCTGCAACAATGCTGGGACATATGGTGACTTACTAGTCCAACAATTTGTTCGATCTTTGAAAGGCAATACGTTTGATTGGTACACTGATATTGAATCTGGATCCATTGATAGTTGGGAAAAACTTGAACAAGAGTTCCTAAATCACTTTTATAGCACTCGGAGAACTGTCAGTATGCTAGAATTGACCAACACTCGCCAATGGAAGAATGAGCCTGTGGTCAACTACATTGATAGGTGGAGAAGTTTGAGTCTCAACTATAAGAATAGACTCTCTGAAGCTTCTGCCATCGAAATGTGCATCCGAATAATGCATTGGAGCCTAAGCTACATTTTGCAAGGCATTCGTCCAAACACGTTCGAGGAGTTAGCTACTCGAGCTCATGATATGGAGTCAAGTATTGCAGCCAATGCAACTGATGGCCTGCCCATTCAAGCTCCACATGCTCAACCTCCTCGACAAAACAATGAAAGGCAAGAAAATAAGAAAGGGGGCAAGCCTCTTTCAAAACTCAACAATAGAGAGTCCATGCCAATAAATACGGATCCCGTGAAGATCGCCACTAAAGTGAGCCAAAAAGTCATTGAGAATTGGATTCCTCCCAAAGTAGAGCAACAAGAAGGCCTACTTTAAAAGAAATGCAAGAGAAAGAATATCCCTTCCTTGATTTTGATCTGCAAGGGATGTTTGATGATTTTCTCAAAGCAAAACTCATTGAACTTCCTGAAATGAAGCACCCTGATGAAGCCGGTCAAGTCAGTGATCCCAATTATTGCTGCTTCCATCGCTTGATCGGTCATCCTCTTACTAAGTGCTTTGCCTTTAAAGACAAAGTCATGGAGTTAGCCGGTCAAGGAAAAATTCTCCTTGAGGAAGATAAAGTGTCTGCAAACCAAACCACCATAATGTTTGGTTCTTTGTGGTGTTCAATAGAAGTCCCTTCCAATCAATCTGCATCAAGTGATATTCCGTCTATGAAGAAGAAAATTGAAAAAGCTTCACATGAAAAAGCTATCGGGGATGATGACGAAGGGTGGACTCTTGTTATTCAAAGAAAAACTCGCAAGCCAAGGATGAAGAGGAGTACTTCTTCGGAAGGCACTCGTCCAACAAAACTTAAAGTGACAAAGAAGCGACGAGGTGCGGCAAGAAAAGTGAGAAGAGCGACCATAGCCCTAGCCTCTTCAAATGACCCGCCTCTTCAAAAGGTTCGACGACCTATGACATTGAAAGAATTCATGCCAAAGGATTACTTCAGCAATGATGATGGTGATTGCACCTCCTGTAATGTCATCAAAACTGGAGATACTCAAATCACGCAAATTGGCGCTGAATTTGAGGAAAAACTCAATGTTGCTAACGAAATACCTGTGGATTGTGCAGCAACTATCACTTTCGATAGTGATGATCTGACAATGGATTCCAAGACCCATAATCGACCCTTGTTCATAAGTGGGTATGTTCGAGAGCAAAAGATGAATCGAATACTCATTGATGGAGGATCTGCTGTCAACATCATGTCTGTGCGTGCCATGAAAGAACTTGGGATTTCAATTGATGAATTGTCCCAAAGTTGCCTTATGATCCAAGGATTTAATCAAGGGGGGCAAAGAGCAATTGGCCTCATAAGGTTTGAATTGCTTGTTGGCGATTTGTCTTCAAGCGCACTTTTTCATATCATTGATGCCAAGACCTCTTACAACATACTTTTAGGAAGACCGTGGATACATGAAAACTAGATTATACCATCCACTTTTTATCAATGCTTTAAGTATTGTCATGATGGTATAGTCAAGAAAGTTGTTGCTGACGACAAACCCTTTACCGAAACCGAATCACACTTTGTTGATGCTAAATTTTATTTGCAAGGAGTAGTAAAAAGAAAAGAAGCGGTAAAGGAAGAAAATCAAGATTCCAGAGCACCTATTTTGTGCTACGTTCCAAGATCAAAGAGAAATGAAGAACAATCTCCTTTTGTCGGATGCGCTGCATTGAATGTCTCGATCACCAAAATTGAAGCTGTCAAGAGCGAGAAAGTCATTTTGAAAGGATTTGTCCGTCCAAGGGAAGAACCTGCAGTGGAACACACTTCATTACCCACGACTCGGACACAAAAGGGTTTCGATCCAAATGCATATAAATTTCTTGTTAAGGCCAGTTATAGCCAAAATGAGAAGAACCTATTGGGCAAGTTACTTCCTGAGATGACCAGAGAGAAAGTCCATGGATTGACCTCTACTCAAAGAATGCTAAAAGAAAAGGGTTGTAGCATTGAAAACCTATCCGTGGGTCTTGGCTATCAACCGCCTTCTCCCATTCGCATAGCAATCAAAAGAGCAAATTGTAATTACGTGAATGTGGATGGAGAGGTCATGAGTCGAAGAAGATCCGTTTTCGATAGATTGGGAAACAAGTCGAAACGCGTCTCGGTGTTCGACCGACTTGGCTCGCAACCAAAAATGCTAAAACGACCTATCTGTGAGAGATTAGACATCTCAAAACAAGAGCAACAAATTCTAAAAAGAGAAGAGAATCCTGTTCCAATAAAAAAGAATAGTTCAAGCAAGCGAGTCACCAATTTCTTCATACACTACGGTGATTTGTTCAATGCAAGAATTGAGACGGTCATTGATGAACAGGATCAAGAAAGCACTGCTTCCTGCCATCATATTACAATCAATGACCCTGAAGAAGAAGAAGATGCGGGTGATGCCTCCTCCGAATTTGAAGTAGGAGCAAAAAATATAGCTGATGTGCTAAAAAAAAATTAATCTTGGCACAAGTGAAGATCCCCGCCCAGTCTACATAAATTCGTAGATGACTCCCAAAGAAGAAAAGGAGTATGTTGATTTGCTACTTGAATTCAAGGATGTTTTCGCTTAGAATTACTCAGAAATGCCTGGTTTACATCCAAGAGTTGCCGTCTACGATTTATCCATCAGACGAGATGCAAGAACAGAGACGCTTTCGACCTGAATTGATTTCTCTGATAGAGAAGGAAGTGGACAAGTTGATCGAGACTGGATTCATAAGAGAAGTGAAATATCCAACATGGATTTCAAGTATCGTTCCCGTCAAAAAGAAGAATGGACAAATTTGAATATGTGTAGACTTTCGAGATCTAAATGAAACTTGTCCGAAGGATGATTTTTTGCTTCCTATTACAAAATTAACGGTTGATGCCACAACGGGTCATGAAGTACTTTCGTTCTTGGATGGATCTTCCGGGTATAATCAAATATACATGGCAGCAAAAGATGAGTTCACTGCCTTTCGCACCCCCAAAGGCATTTATTGCTATAAAGTGATGCTATTTGGATTAAAAAATGCCGGAGCGACATATCAAAGGGCAATGCAAAAGATCTTCAATGACATGCTACATCGAAATGTAGAATGCTACGTTGATGATCTTGTGGTAAAGTCAAAGAAGCGAGAAGACCACATCCAAGATCTTCAAAGAGTTTTTCAACGCCTTCGAAGATATCAATTAAAAATGAATCCATTAAAATGTGCATTTGGAGTGACTTCTGGCAAATTCTTGGGTTTCATTGTCCATCAATGTGGAATAGAAGTCGATCAATCTAAAATTGATGCCATTATGAAAATGCCCGAACCTCATAATATCCACAAATTGAAAAGTTTTCAAGGAAAGCTGGCATACATTCGAAGATTCATCTCTAATTTGGCCGGATGATGTCAACCCTTTAGTCGCTTGATGAAGAAAGGGGTACCTTTCGACTGGGATGAAACATGTAAAAATGCATTTGCAAGCGTTAAGACTTATCTCATGAATCCTCCTGTGTTGGTTGCACCAATTCCTGAAAAGCCATTGATCCTTTACATTTCTGCACAAGAACAGTCAATCGGGGTTTTACTTGCTCAAGAAAATGATAAAGGCAAGGAGAATGCACTGTACTATTTGAGTCAAATGATGACTGAAAATGAATTGAAATATTCACCTATCGAGAAGTTGTGCTTGACACTCATATTTGCTATCCAAAAATTGAAGCATTACTTCCAAATACATACTATTCGACTCATATCTAAAGCCAATCCCATCAACTATGTTATGACATGGCCTGTATTGTCGGATCGCCTGGCAAGCTGGTACCTTCAATTTCAACAATTTGAAATCATTTATATACCAGCCAAAGCTGTCAAAGGACAAGTATTAGCCAACTTCTTAGCTGATCATCCTATACCTGCCGAGTAGGAGTTGACTGATGAACTTTCTGATGAAGAAGTATTTATGGTCGAATCACCATGGTCAATGTATTTCGATAGGGCTTCTCATTGTCACGGGGCTGGCGCCGGGGTCTTTTACACTTCACAAGCAGACGTCTTACCATATTCTTTCATTTTGACACGTCGATGCTTAAACAATGTGGTCGAATATTAAGCATTAATTCTTGGTCTCGAAATAGCTGTAGATATGAAACAATTGCATTTTAAGATTTATGGCGACTCCAAATTAGTAGTGAATCAACTTCTGGGTATTTACGAGATAAGGAAGCCTGAATTAGTTCCATATTGTAACTATGCAAGGCAACTCATGGGATATTTGGGTAATGTTACTATAGAGCATATTCCAAGAAAGTTCAACCAACAAACTGATTCTTTGGCAAAATTAGCTTCTATGCTCACTTTACCTTCCCATCGAAATCAAGTTTCCATATACCAAAATTGGGTCATACCTCCAATGTTTGATGAAGAAGACCATGATAAGGTGGAAAACGTTTACCATGTTTGTGTCTACAAAATTGAAAAGGAAGATTGGCGTTATCCCATAATTGATTATCCCAAGCATGGGAAGCTGCTAGATGATCCCAAGAGTAGAGTTGACATACGTCATCGAGCACCCCGTTTCATCTTCTACAAGGAAACGTTTTATTGAAGATCATTTGACTGAGTATTTCTACGATGTCTTGGAGAAGATGAAGTTACGCAAGCAATGGAGGAAGCTCCCTCTGGGATATGTGGCACTTATCAATCCGGTCCCAAATTACATTTTCGTATTAAGAGAATGAGATACTACTGGCCAACGATAGTAAAAGATTGCATTAACTTTGTGAGGAGATGTTAAGCATGCCAATTTTATGGCAACTTTATCCATCAACCTCCTGAACCATTGCATCCAACTGTAACTTCTTGGCCATTTGACGCTTGGGGATTGGAAATAGTTGGGCCACTTCCAAAATCTTCTTGTGGACATATCTTTATTTTGGCTGTAATAGATTACTTCTCAAAGTGGGCTGAAGCAGTTCCTCTAAAGGAAGTGAAGAAGGAAAACGTAGTGGACTTCATCCGCCTTAATATCATTTATTGATATGGAGTCCCGCGTTATATTATCACCAACAATGGCAAGCCTTTTTATAATGCCACAATGAACAACCCTTGCGAAAAATTCAATTTCAAGCAGTACAATTCTTCTATGTACTATGCGGCTGCAAATGGACTTGCCGAGGCATTCAATAAAACTTTGTGTAACTTGCTGAAGAAGATTGTTGACAAGTTAAAAAGAGATTGGCATCTTCGAATTGGGGAAGCTCTTTGGGCGTATAGAACTACTTTCCGAACTCCTACGCTAGCGACTCCATATGCACTTGTCTACGGTGTTAAAGACATCCACCCACTTGAGTGTCAAATACCTTCTTTAAGAATTGCAATTCAAGAAGGACTCAATGAGGAGGACAACGTTCGCCTTCGCCTTGAGGAGTTAGAAGCACTCGATGAAAAGAGATTGGAAGTTCAACAGCGAATTGAGTGCTATCAAACTCGACTTTCAAAAGCTTTCAACAAGCGTGTCCGCCCGCACTCTTTTGAAGTTGGAGACTTGGTGCTTGCTATTCAAAGACCAATCATCCTTACTCATGGCAGACAAAGAAAATTTGCCTCCAAGTGGGATGGTCCATATGTTGTCCAAGAAGCATATTCAAATGGCTCGTACAAATTGATTGCCGACGATGGGCTAAGGATTGGCCCCATCAATAGCAAATACTTGAAGAAATACTACGCTTGACTTGAAGACTCCATGACGCATGAGTCAAAATTGCATGTTGTTCCTAGCCCGCATGAACTAAAACTGTGAATGGCAACCACCAATAGTGTAGCATGTGGTTAAACTGCTGAAACACTCCACCAAGTTTAAGGTGGTAAACAAATAGACACTCCTGGTCTACATGAGATTAAACTATGTACGGCAAAAACTACGTGATTTGAATCCCTTTTTGGGATACATAGGCAGTTTAGGGGGCAACCTTTAAGTTCAATTACACCCCCCCAAACCAAATCTTTTTCCTCATAAAAAAAATTCTTTTGATAAAGAACTTGAAGTTTAAGCTTGTTTTTATTTTTATTTTTTTATTTTTATTTTTATTTCTTTTTTTAAAAAAAGAAAGGAAAAAAAAGAGAAAAAAAAAGTCATCTCAAAAAAAAAAGAAGGGTCTTATTGCTTAAAAGAAAAGTTTCACTACATTAAAAAAGATATGATCCCAACTTTAAAATTCTTAAAAAGAAGTTAAGACTAAATGTCAAATTTATGATCTATTACAGTAGTTTTGCATGACTCAAGAAAAGATTTCATATCTTCTAATTCCTTTGCCACATCTTCAATCAGGATATTGGCATTCTCAATAGAAGAAATGTCATCATGGACTTGACCTACTATGGCCTGGATTTGCTTGAGACTTTCTTGCTTCTGGTCAATGGTCAAACAAATCTCCACACTTTGCGCTTCCAAGTCAACAAGTTCCTTTTGAAGAAGTATCTTTTTGTCTTCGATGGAATGTAACTTTTCTTCAAGGCATTGGATGTTAGAAGTCAACTTCTTCTCTACTCCCTTAACTTCCTTAAGTTGAGAGGTCGCTTTAGAAAGAAACTCGGTATGCGTTTCTTTGCTCATCCTTTCCCATGATGATGATATGGAAGAATCATATTCTTCAGTTTTCACAAATAATTCTGTCAATAAGTCCTTCAAAGGAAGACCATATGTTAGGTCCGCTTTGGTGATCTCTCCAATAACTTCTTCCGCACACTCCTTCAATGAAAAAATTTGCTCTATAGGAGTATTGAGAATTTGCCACGAAGATCCATCCAAAGACTTTGCAAATACTTCCTTCGGTGTGTTTGAATCAATTTTTGTCCATGAAATTCCAACACCAATGCCACTCTAGGTTTCTTTCGAATTTCATGTGAATTGGCCAACTCTTACTTATGCATTGATGAGGCGGACCCACTGGTGGTAAGTTGCTTTGGACCATTGACGGCGGCTTCATGATTTCTCTTATTTGAAGTCATGCTAGTAACTTCAATAGGTGAGTCGTTCTCGGTTCTTTCTTGGCGAAATTCAACAAAAGCAGGCTGAAATGAAGAAGACCTAAACATCAAGAAATAAGGAAAGGAAGATAAAGAGGTAATATAAGTTTATATATATTACCTTAAGCGGTGATACCTTGGCCAATAATGGTGCAAAAGAAGTGTCCTCCATAATGGAAGACCTTGACCTTTTCTTTGACCTATTCCAATGTTGATCCTGGCTGCTACTACCATTTGTCGATGAACGGATCCACTCTTGAGTAGATCCAGCATACTTATCCTGAGTTACTTTCTTTCCAGTGGACTGGACAAAATCAGGATTGTCTAACACCTCAATTTCAACATCTTCTTCCATAGGAGCTGCCGTCAGGGGTTTTAGAAGTGTCAATCGTGTCTTCGGAGGAACCACCTATTTCATGCCTTTTATGGTTTGTTGAAAATCTCTAGAAGAATTGCTTTTCATGACAACGCTTTTCAAACGAGCGTTAGGAGTTTTACTCTTCGGCAAAGAAAATGTCGTAAGGTCCATGGCAATCTTCATAGTTTCACTGTGATGCGTTGGCTTATCAGTAGATGTAGTCATACGCTTTTTGGATGACTGTGGAGGAATCTTGACTGTGATCTTAAGAGAGTCGGAAGGAACACTATTTGATCATGTTGACCACCAACTATCATAGTCCTTCGTGACTAAGTGGTGCTTTCTCTGCCTGGGTATAGTCATCTTGGATCCTGTTTGCACACGGACCGAGGAATCCCATAGTTGAATAGCTTCGCCCAAGGTGTAGGTATGAGTGATCTCCTTCAAATTGTTTGGAATATCCTGACAAAAGCCAAATTGCCTGCTGAATCTACAAGGATTATATCTTTCAATAATGAAAGTATTATCCTTACGTAGGGTTAAGAAGCAGGATCGTTGACTGATGAAGTAACTCGTGAGTCTTGGTGATAAGGAGCCATCATCGATCAGCAGTTTTTCTTCATTCTCGGTCCAGTATAGCTTGGAAAGTGTCAATGAATTTACTCATTTGAAAATTTCCTCGGCCTTTTCTCTATCATAGAAGATTGCATGGTGACTGCTCACCTGATTGTTTTCATGATATACGTTGAAATATTGACCAATCCAAGCATAGACGTAAAGGATTGGGAAAGCAACATCACATTCTCTTAGGTTAGGGGCGTGGACGATCTCCCTCAACCCATGATATATGTTAGTAAGGACCGGGATTGCAAGACAAAACTTTGTCCTTGTTGCCATTAAGCATGCAACTTTGAAGACACTTGGACGAATACGATCAACCTTCTTGCTTGGCAAGAGAAATTTGCAAATCCAACATGCTATGTATGCCGCTATGTAGGTCTCTTTTCTCAATGCCCTTGAATATTTAATGTTCGTGCCAATTTTCGCAGCCCACGAACACTTGCCGATTCAGAACCGACTCTATGCACGTGCCACCTAATTTGTACGTGAAAAATTAGCAAATCCTGATCTGCCGATTGGGCAGTACCCAAACCTTTGATGCGCCAAATTTCCTGACCTCTAGACGATTGTTGTTCGTCCGCCTTGAGTGGCCTCAAGGACTTAAAATCCGTGCTGACGAGATTGAAAGGAAAAGAGTACTGAAAAGACGCTGATGAACTAAAGAAACTTATGAACAAACTGTTGAAAGAAACAAGAAATAACAAGAACTGATTAAATGGTAAAGGGATGGAAATAAGGAAATCTATCTAGAAAGTATTCCTACTCGCTACGTGACTCTGATTTTGTTGTTGTTTGATATGTTGATGAAGATCTTGTTTGCTGAAACACTCCTCGGTATTTATAGATACCGCTTTGTAACTGTTTTCTCCCAAAATCGGTGCGGGTCTTGCTCCTCACCCACTTCCCCATTTGCCGCTGATTTCGTGAATAGTGGAGATAGTGCTGTCTACCACTTTCTAGAATATAGGGTCACGCCAACCACCTTATCCCTAGCCATACTCCGTCCTGTCTGCTGATCCCCCACTTGTCTAGGGTAGTGGGATGGTCGACCGCCGTTGAACGAACCTAATTCCTTCAGTCATCGATGCACTCGGTGATCCTGTCCAAATCGCTCCTTGCGTACCCCATGACCGACTGATTCACTATCTTGACTCGCGGATCGCTTTTCGACTTATCGATGGCCATTATTTGACCCAATAGCTGATGGCCACTTCCTATCTCGACTTTGTGGTCGCTTTGGTTTATCAAATGGCCGATTATTTGGACCCAATAGTTGATAGCCAGCCGACTTCCTATTTCGACCTGTGGCTACTTCTTTCGGCTTATTAGATGGCCGATTATTTGGACCCAACAACATGGCTACCGAATTTCCTATCTTGACTCGTATTGCTTCTTTTCACCATCAACCGACCATTATTTGACCCAACAATGCCCCTCAAATGCACGATCGGTGGCTTTCGCTGATTGTGCATTTGAAACAATCTGGCTAATAATTTCACGGAGCCCTAACCGATCCGTTGGGTCGACCCCGTAAAAGTTTTTCCTTGTAGCTACCGGCCTTACAAAGTCGATCGCGAATAGATCCTTCTTCGACCAACTCGTCCGACACCATCTCTGAAGTCTCTACACTCCACCCATGCCTTCATGGTGCTCAGGTCTTGTGCCTCCCGGGCCATTTGTTGCTAGACGGACCATGGTCGTGCCTCATCGCCGGGAAACATAATGAGTTGCGGGTTACCGCTTGTTCGCACGCATCAGAATCGCCGCATGTAATCAGCATCGCGGTCCTCCATGGGTGGAAACATGGGCACGTTCTCTTTGACTTGCCCCCCGGTCGACGACTTCATAATCTGTGACCCATCAAAGACCTTGATCGCGTCGGGTGGTATAGGCGACCTACCACTATGCGCATGCCTCTTCGCCACCGCTTACCTTGTTGATCAGATCCGATCAGTGTCCGGCCGACTCTCCTAGCACTTTGCCCCCAAGGCTTTTGACAAGGACAAGTAGGCTATCACCGCCTGGCCGCAATTCTACATGCCCTCCAGTCTGGGACTCGACTGAAGCTGCCAACCTTCTCATATCGGCTGCTAAGAGATCGGTTCGAACGTCGAACATAGAACCGAGATTGCCTGATGTTGATTCGGTCTTTAAACATAACTTTCGCATTCCTTCCTCCACGCTTCTTGCAACCTGTAGCTTGTTCTCTTTAACCTCGTGGCCATCTTCTCCTCAGAAGGCCCATATTCCTAGCCTATTCTTCCTTCCAAAGGGCCGTCTCTTCCATGTATCTCCTCTCTCGCTAGTCTAGGAGTGATCCTAAGTCCTCAAATACTTCTCTCGCCACACTAACCACTTTGCTTCAGATTGCCCGGACATGCCGATCGGCCTTTGTGCCACCTTGGTCTGCCAAGTTTCCTTCATGTACTCCCCGCTTTCATATCTTTTCTTGCCATGTCATTTTCCTCCTTTCGCCAGTCCCATCATGGCGCTAAACTGTTCGCGGCCGATTTTGTAGCCTACGAACACTTGCCGATTGAGAACTGTCTCTACGCACGTGCCACCTAATTTGTACATGGAAAATTAAGAAACCTCGACCTGATCAAGGCATCTAAACCTTTGATGCATCATTTTCCACCCTAGACGACAGTTGTTGGAGTCCCTTTGAGTGGTCTCAAGGACTTAAAATCCGTACTGACGAGATTGGAAGGAAAAGAGTACTGAAAAGACGCTGATGAACTAAAGAAACTTATGAACAAACTGTTGAAAGAAACAAGAAATAACAAGAACTGATTAAACCGTAAAGGGACGGAAATAAGGAAATCTATCTAGAAAGTATTCCTACTCGCTACGTGACTCTGATTTTGTTATTGTTTGATATGTTGATAATGATCTTGTTTGCTGAAACACTCCTCGATATTTATAGATACCGCTTTGTAACTGTTTTCTCCCAAAATTGGTACGGGTCTTGCTCCTCACCCACTTCCCCATTTGCTGTTGATTTCATGAATAGTGGGGATAGTGCTGTCTACCACTTCCTAGAATATAGGGTTACGCCAACCGCCTTATCCCTAGCCATACTCCGCCCTGTCTGCTGATCCCTCGCTTGTCCAGGGTAGTGAGATGGTCGACGGCCATTGAACGACCCTAGTTCCTTCAATCACCGGTGCCTCAAGACCTCGCCCAAATCGGCCTCATGCACCCCATGACCGATTCACTATCTCAACCGTGGGTGCTTCTCTCGGCTTATTAGTTGGTCGATTATTTGACCCAATTGATGGCTGGCCACTTCCTATCTCGAATTGCTTCTTTCGCTTATCGATGGTCGATTATTTGACCCAACAAACGATGGCTAGCCGACTTCCTATCTTGACCTGTGGTTGCTTCTTTTGGCTTATCAAATGGCCGATTATTTAGATCCAATAGCTGAAGTCCAGCCGACTCTTATCTCGAATTGGTTGTTTTTCGCTTATCGATGGTCGATTATTTGGACCTATAGCCGATGGTCGTCGAATTCTTATCTTGACCCTTGCTTCTTTGGCTTATCGATGGCCGATTATTTGACCCAATATGATGGTACCGACTTCCTATCTCTGACCTGTAGTTTTTCGCTCATCAACCGATTATTTGGACCCAACATTTAAGGTGTTAAAAGGAATGCTAAATTTCTTCGTGTCAGCAATATGGTTTGGCTCCACACTTCCAGAAGGGTTAAACGTTATTTTTTGTTTAGACACACCTTTTCCCAGTTCGCCGTGAGGAGCCCTATATCTAGCCTCCTTTGAACCGTATTAATCCACCTTTCATCCACACTTTGGTCGTTGGTCTAAAGATGAAAGTAAGCTGAGAAGAGATGTTTACAACTTGCAGGGAGAAGTGGTTTTCCTTCTTTGTCTGTGGAAAGAAGTTCCACTGCCGAAGGGACAACTTCATCGAAGAACGCCATCAATCGATAGGGCCACCAAGTCGATAAAGATCCTGAAAGCTTGATCTAACATCTCTTCCATAGGTGTATGAAGTGTGTTCGTAAAAGGATACCAATATTTGAAGAAGGCTCGTAGGATGTTCTCACAATGATCATGAGAAAACCTTGATGCATAGACGGCTTCAAATATACCAGCACGTGTGAGCACTTCCGTATGTTTTCCAAGGATGTCCTCGGTACATTCCCAATAATGGGAAGTGTAGCATGCCTCACCAAAGAAAGATGAAGGAATTTTCCATGTAGCTTTGTCAATATTGAAAATTGTGAATGGAAGCGTGAATTTCGCTATCCCTGGATCTCCACTATGAAGTGATGAGTTTAGCACAACGACTTCTTCTCTCTTTGGTGTGGTAGAATAAGTTGATGGTGCTATAACCTCTTTAATCCACTTGCTAGTCCAATCCTCAAGATACATGGATGCATCAAGAGGGATGAAAGACTCAGCAAGGCTGCCAAATGCCGGTTTATTGACATACAATGATAAGCTTTTCGATTGAGAGCCTCCACGTTCATCCGTCAAGGTGATATGTGGCAGCGGCGTGGCGTAGTCCTTGATTTTCATGGTTGCTTTCATTAAAAAAAAAAATTCCTAAGTCGATGAAAAGGAATTTCACAAAATTTTGGAAGGTGCAAGCAAAGACAAATTTGATATCGGAAAAATGATTGAAAAAGAAGACATTGGAGTTTATGTTACTAGAATGGTTATACATTAAGGAACGAGCATAATAAAGTCTCGGCCACACAGAGAACGAGTCATGTACTTAAAAAAAAAGTATATCTAATAGCTATGCTATTTTGTGGCGGAGCTTCAAGAGAAGTTTGATTGATCAATCATGTTTTCTCAAGCAATTGAAAAGTGACGAGATTCTTGGTCAATAAAATATATAAGGAATCATGTACTAGTCACTTACAAGATGGAACCGAGAGTGATTGCAAATCTGATGATGATAAGCATAGCAGGAAAGTAAAAGCAGCAGCGATAACCAGTTACTTACGATGGCAGCTCGATGACAGCGATTAAAAGGAAAAGAACAAAGCTCGTTCTAGTCTTCTACTGTTGAGGGTAGATCATGGACTGGACTTGGCTATTTATAGTGAAGGTTTAATGTTAAGTCCAATGGTTATTCTACTTTGAATGGAAATAGGATTCTTTACACCTATTGAAAGATTGCTGGTTTCTTGAACAGAGCTCTTTTAAAGTCTTTGCAATTCCAGCTCAATTGGAAGATTGAATTTGATAATGACTGTGATTTGTACGTTTGAAGCTTAAAACCAACAAGGAGCAGGAAGTATTAATCTGCGGGGTTTGATAATGAATTATCAATGCATGGTAATACCGTTTGTAGTGTGTTGCTTCTCGGGTCCTGGAATCCAACAAGGAAGGGATTGTTTCGGTAGTTGATTTCCATAAGAGTGATTGATTCCTTTCATGAATTGAAGTCAGCTAAAACTACAAATTCGTTGGATAGAGTATTGGTCCGATATTAAAAGGAAGGTAAGCGCGATGGTGTTTCTTTTGACCATTTTGGGATAAGAATGGCTTGCATGGACAATTCACGCAACTTGAGTCCTAATTTTTAGGCTTTATCTTTTAAATCATAGTGGTAATTTCTTGAATACTAAGTGATGCGGAAGTCAAATGTTTACATGGTTATTTTGCGCCACGGCCAAGAAATTGGTGGGATTCAAGTCTTAAGCCCACTTATGGACTTTATTTGGAAATTAATGTCTTAATGGCATTTGGAAGACATATATCAAAACTTGTTCACTCAAATCTTGCTTTCGTGAACAAGTTTCGAGGGGGCATTTGTAGACAATGGAATTTTAATTAATTTGCTAAATTTCCATTGGTCTATAAATTATATTCATGGCATATTTTTTATCCAATCAAATATTGCCATATGTCATGCACACATGGAAAATTGGTTATTTGACGGCCAATTATATCTCTCCAAGTGTCAAGTTGAGGTGTTCTGGCCAATGAAAATATTTGAGTGTCTCGGCCAATCAAATGGTGCCATGTCACATGCTTCACGACTAAGTAAATTTGGATAAATATCTAAATATTTATTTCTTATTAAAGAGATAATATTTAGAGTTATTTAGTCCTTATATATGTCTTATCTACTGCAAGGGTTCGGCCAATTAAATCTCACCATGTCATATGTCTCTACAAATGGGCCAATCAAGAAAATACATGTGAGCATTATCTCCTTATAGAATAAAGGGATAATATTCAAGGTGATACAGTCCTTATATGACTGCATGTCTTGCAAGACAAGTGAGGTGGTGCATAAGCTCTCAACCTCTACCATATCCTACAAGTGAGATCAAGCATCAAGCGTAGAGATCACATCACATCAAGTGAGATCAAGCATCAAGCGTCACACATCTGAAGTCTTCTTCAAGCTTCAAAGCCACGAAAGCTTTTTCAAGTCTTCTTCATATCGAGACTTGAATCTTCAAGGGTCTTCAAATCTTCATCATATTAAGATTTGATGCGTTCTTCATGTTCATCAAGTTCTTCAAATCTTCCATATCAAGATTTGAAGAAGCCAACGGTTGATCCAAGATCAAGCTATGAAGCCTTGGATTAGCGTTCGAAGAGAAGAATCGAAGGAGATTCTCTACAACTTTGGAAAAATCTTATAGATTGTACTCGCCTCTCTTTTCAATTTATATTTCATATCTGTCGTCTTTTTGTATACTTGAAATTTTATCGCGTACATGGTTTTTGTAGCTCTGTCCATGGCAGAGGGGGAGAGGGGTGATGGGGGCAGTACTGATGCTGAAGTGGACGTTGATGAGCCTTTTCTTCACCATACTTGTTTGATTTCGAGACTCTTCTTCCTTCCTAACATTTTATGGTTTTTAACACCCTGACTGGGAATTGAGGAAATGGTGGGAAACTTTTCATATTGAGGGATGGAGTTAGAGTCTTGCGGTTTTTAAACTGTAGGAATCGTCTTGCAGTTTTTACACTATAGGAGGTGTGCAAAGGTCTAAATGAAAATTGGTGTATGTTCAATGACTCAACTATTTCTTGATTCCGCAACTTAACTCATAAAGATATACATTGGTGGCTATTTCATCAAATTCAAAATTAAATCCAACGGAATGAGTTGCATGTAGACATCATATGCCAAAAATCTTAAATAGGCACTTAAGTTTACAAATAATATACTTTTAGCCACTCAAGTACTCAATTATTTTTGTTTCAAGTTAGCTATTCAACTCACCAAAATAATATTTTAGCAGTCTTTCATTCAAATTTTGTCATGAAATCTACTATTTTCATTTTGTTTCAAAGTTCTTGGAATTAATTCATAAGAACTTCATCATATAATTAGATATTTTGTCAAAACTTATGAATCAGAATCTATTAAAGCAACTATTGTAGATTTTAAATTTTATTTTTTGTACTATTCAAAAATCTAGATTTCTAGATGAAAAAATTTAAAATTTTATATTTTAAGATCAAAATCTAGAATAAGATAAAAACAAAAATTTTAAGAGAAAAACTTACGAAATTAAAGTAGTGTACTAGTTTGCTATTTAAATGGTCCATTTGAGATGGCAATAGTGTACAATTTGAATAGATTAGTAGCTTGTAAATTTTGTAGCCTAGTGGTTAGATGAAATTGCCCTTATTTGCATGTGATATGCATAGAATTCTTTCTACTAGCAGTAATAACAACATTTGACGAAATAACAACTAATATACCAATTGTAAGAGTTTGGTGGCCACTCTAGAACCAAAAATACTTGAGTAGCCAAAAGTATACAAGTGAAATAATTTAGCAATGGCTAGAGTTATTTGTCCAAGTTTAAATGAAGCATTATTTTATTTTATTATTTTATTGAAATAAAAAATTTATATTTTTTAGTATCGTTTTGAAATGTGGTATGGATAGGCCATATAGTTACACTTATTTTGGTCTAATGCTACTATGGTTCAACAATTAGAATACGTAGGACCAAAATTCTAGCACAATGGCTATCGTTTTGAGGAATTAAGGTTACATAACTAGATTTCTGTAAATTTTTAAGTCCAAAGTTTTATAAGCTATAAATTGGGAATGTTTTTAAACTTTTTTTTAATGTAAGTGGGAGGTCTCGAATTTGAGACCTCTCACTTATACTCCCTTCCCAGTACCATTCAACTCACCCCTTCCTCCCTCCCCAGGGGTGTTAATTGTCTAATACTTCACAAATATATATCAATTGTGTCATGGATTTCAAGTTTTTTAGCTTTTAATTGGAAACAAATATCTATTATGTTGTGACTTGGTCCTATAAACATAGAATATTAAACATTATATTCTCTCTGTCCCATAATGATAGGCTCATTTCGACTTTTACACAGATTAAGAAATATGAGTTAATGTAGTTGTACAGTCATTTTTAGTAAGTACTTTCCTCACATGCATTCCCATTAATACTAGTTTTAACGTTGTATTTGTTACTTCTAGAATAGTAAACCAATATAATAGTGTATTTGTTGATAAAGATGTACACTAAATATAGATGCAATAGTAAATTGATGAGCTAATTACTCTATTAATAAGGAAATAGTCTTATAATTATGACAATTATAAAAGAAGAGTGAGCCTATTTTCATGGGAAGGAGGAAGGACATTGTCGCTAAAGAAACTTATTTTTCTGGCTTATATTGCATGTTCTCATATATATATATATATATATATATATATACTATCTCATAAACAATCAGCTTACAAATAAATAAAACATTTTAGATTGAGAAATTCAAAGAGGGGTTTCTAGTTTAGTAACTCATGAGTTTGTATTTTAGTGCTCAATTAAGGCAATGGTTATTGATACTACTAATTTCTTCAAAGTTTTTAATCATGTGAAAATGACATGACATATACATATTTTTACCTACGCATATATTGCACAAATAGTATATTTATCGAACAAAATAATAGTGATATTGTTTTCATGTATATTTTCATTTTTAATTGTTCACTTTCTTTCTTTATTTCTTTTTTTAATCAAAATAAAACATCTTTTTTTTCTTTGTTAATTTCATCAAGCTTCCTTGAAATTTGTCTAAATTATCAGATAAACCTTGTATTTTGGCCAAACTATAGTTGAACCGCTTAAATGGAAAAACATTGAACAAATACCCCTAATGTTTAACCAATTTGCAAATGATGCTCATATTACTAAAATATATATTTCAAAGTCTCAAAATGCTCTTTTGAAGATTGAGTTGATTACAATTACCTTCCCTAAATTTTTGTCCAAATTGCATTTACCCTTTTGAGATTTGACAAAATGACAAAATGAACTAGGAATTGGTCCACTGCTTTAAATAGCCAAACCTTTAATTAATGAACATTTTCCAATATTAAAATGTATCAACTCCATGGACTTTTTTAAAATTTCTAAAATTTTCATTATTTACTAATCATTTTTCAACCATTTTTTGTCTCCGTATAAGTTACATCAATTATTACTAATTTGCATGTTTATTGTAATATTGTAATTGCCTTTTATTTCTAATTTCATTATTTTTATTTATTTATTTGCAATATTAGAAAATTCAAGACAAGCTGTATAGCGTAAAGAATTAATATGTACTTGTCATAATCAAAAAGTGTATATTACTAGCAATTTAACTATTTAAAAGAGATATTAGCAAACTAGATTTTTAAATTACTTAACATTTAAAAGCATATCTCAAAAAATAAAGTAACTAATATTTTTTTTACCATTTTTTATGTATAAAGAATAAATCAAGGATGTTTTCACCTGAAACTTATGATAGGATTGTTTTTGCAGAGCTTCCAGATAAAAAAGAATCGCCATATCTCTATTCTTTACTTATAAAGCACATGCTTCATGGTCCATGTGGTGCATTAAATTCAGTTTGCCCTTGCATGAGGCAGAATCGTAAGTGCAAGAATAATTATCCAAAGGATTTCTATGAGTACACTAGACATACAAAGAATTCCTATCCTGTCTACCGAAGGCGTGATAATGGTAGAATTGTTATTATGAAGAATCAAAGGCTTGATAACCGTTGAGTTGTGCCATATAATGCATACCTACTTGCGAAGTTTGATTGTCACATAAATGTTGAAACCACTATGTTATTTTGATTTAAATTTGTTATTATTGTTGTTAAAAATTAATTTATTCAATTTCTAAATGTATTAATTTAAATCATATATGAAATAGTTTATGCCCATAGATGACATATATTTTGTCATGACACAGATATTATGATAATTATTATTTTCAAGAACAAAAAGTAAAAAAGATAGTACTGAATAAAAAATAAGTGTAAGAAGATAAACTTAATATATAGATAATAATAACAAAGAGAAAAAATAGTTGATCACATAAGAGAAAGAGAGATATTTTTAAAATAAAGAAAAAAGACAAGTAGCAAAAGGGCAAAAAAGGAGAAAAAAGGAGATAAAATAGTAATTGTTATGGAAGGGGCACTTTTATCCTAAAATATAAAATAGGGAGCAAACTACCTATTTATTTAGTTGAAAGCAGTAAAGTGAGACTAAGGGTAAAATTCAGCGAGATTTAGGCCCCATTTGATAATTCAATTCAGCACTTAAATTTAATGGATTTAGATCTTAAGACGTTCAGATCATTTGATAATCGAAAATAGAACATCTAAATTAATTAAGTGGCACTGAATTTTCTAGACAATACTTGCTCCCAGAATTAAGTGATAACCTATTCACTGATCACTTAATATGATATACATTCAAATATATTAGATTTAGTACTAAACAATTCAATCACTTAATGAATTCAAACTTCAGATTTCAGATTTCGAATTTCAGTTTTCAGACTTTAGTTTTATCAAGCGCACCTTTAGTATTTTTAACCCAAAAAAAGTACATGAATGTAACAGCCTCCAAAAATTTATTTTGATATTAATACAACTTAATATTTTTAAATAATGTTATTATTATTATTATTAATTCATTTAATTATTTTAAAATTACATTTAAACAAATTTTTAGAAAATTTAAATGAAAATTCAATTTATATATTTATTTATTTGATTAATTTATTTTGTTTTAAGAAAAACTTATTTTAAGCCCTATATTAATATTTCAAGTAGATTTTCAATATTCCCTTCATCTTATTTTAAAATTTGCCCTTCTGTATCAATTATACAGAAAATGAGGAAAACACGTTTTTCGAGGTAAAAATTCGGGCAGTGAGTGACGTAGCGATGGAGTGTAAGGATGATCACCCGTAAGTTAGAAATGTTATTCAGTGATTAGAGGTGAATTAAAAAGAGTAATTATAATTAAGAGTTTGAAGTTGTAGTTTAAGTTGAATTAACCTCCTTGGATTAGAATTTTAATTAACCATTACTTTCTCCACATAATTCACCCTAATTCACTTCCATTTTATTCCATATCTTTTCCCTATCCTAATCGAGATTTGTCCCTTAATCTCAAGCCAAATGAAGTGATTAATTTTCCCTCCAAATAGATAAGTTTGGCATTAATGCAAGGTTGACTTAAGAGGCACAAGACAAGACTTGTGTCTTGACTTTCTCTTCTCATTTAATCTACTTAAAAATTAATACAAAATCCCTCCCTTCTTCTCTTCCCTATGGCCGAACCCCCTTCCCCCTCTTCCCTTGAAGTTTCATCAAAATTCTTCTCAAATTCCTCTCCAAAATCATCTACAAATTCCTAATAATCTTGGTCTAAACTTGGGCTTGGAGTAAGGAGCATTGAGGAGGAGTGCTTGGGGGTTTTAGCTTGGCATTTCTTGGGAGAATATTGCTCACTTCTTGGAAGAGGTAATGATCTAAAGCTTCCATATTAGCTCATTGATTTCATTTTTTAAGCATGCCATTAGGATTGGGAGTTTGAGAGGTTGTTAGAACCTTGATGAATGTTGATGAAAATGAGTTTGTGTTGGTTGCCCTTTCGAAGATATTAAATTCCTTTAAATTGTCTCTTTCTTGATGTTAGTTGATTAAGTGGGCTCTTGGACTCCCACAATTGTGATAATATGATTTCTAGCATGATTAATGATGCAATGAATGTATATATGTTGGAAATGGTGGCTGAAAATTTGAGGAGAAATCTCAAGGAAAATTCGGGTGAGGAAAGGAAGAAAATGAGGAAGAAAAATTGCTGTTTTTCTTTTAATATTTTGGCTGTGAATTTGGCACGCTTAAAGGATGATGGTGAGGCTTATATGTGAGGTTTTAGTTGTTAATTTACCCTACACAAAATCCCCTCAAGGGTTAAGCAAAATTGATGGTTTAGTGGAACAAGGAAAAACCGACATGGAGAGGTGCAAAATGATGATTGAATTTGCTGGTTTCTTTTAAAATTTCGTGTCTGTATTTTGGCTGGAATAAGAGCTGAAATTGATGCTTAAATGATGAGTGTTAAGTGGTTAAAGTTTCCCACAAAAGCCCTTTGAAAATCCCAGCAAGAATGAGAAATAAGTTGAAGCCAAAATCTGGAAATTTGGGGAATAGTATGCTGGCCGAATTTTAGACTTATTTTTATGTTAAAACTTGATATAAAATTCTATCATTTTTGACCAACATTAGGCTTAGGAAGTTCAATACTAGCTTAGGTTCGAATTTGGGGTTAATCGGAAGTGGTTTAGAGGCATTAAAGGTAGTAATAAGAAGAGGAAGTAAAATTGGCAGGATTGTGCGAATGTGATCAAGCCCACTTTGGGCAAACAGAAAACTGCCTTCCCATTCGAATTTTAAGTTTAATTTTGGTATGATTCTAGTTGATATATGGACGTATTGGTGTACCAAATTTTACAATTTTTGGACTTGAATTCATCACTCAAACAGTATCTTGAAAACTGCCCTGCATCTTCATGTTTCCAGAAATTGCAGAATTGCAAACTGCCCTTGTTTGAACTGTTGTCATTTCGTGCTCGGATGTCAGAATTGAGTTCCGTCAGTGGTTGTTGAAACTCCTTATGTAGTACTATATCATGTATGAATTTCAGAGGTTAACTAATTTTCTGTAATTTTTGGCGACTTTTCAAAGTGCTCTGGATGTCCAACCTGATAAGCACTGTTTCTTTACTGTAGCAGAATGTTCAACGAAAATCTGGGTTAATTTCGTCCATAATTTTAATTTGATGTCTTCTGTAAAGTTTTAGAACCTTTCAAGAGGTTTCTAACGGTACCAAGTATGTGAAATTACGACTTGTACAGCTCAAGTTACGATTTTTCAAAGATTTCAGCTCAAATTAGGAAATTATCGAACTTGCTTTCTTATGAGGTAAATTTGGTCGGTAAACTAGGGAAACCTATTTCCACTCTCTTTTAATTATTATAGGGCATAAACTTGGAAACTTTGATATGAAAATGGTCGACCCTCTTTCTTGATTTTCGTGCCAACTTAGTGTCTCACTTGATTTTCAAATTAGGGAATCTTGAACTCAACTTGAGTCTCATTGAGACATTTTTAAAGACATTTATCGAATATTATTCAAGTGTTTTGAATGAAAATACTCCTATTTATCTCAGGTGATCGAGAAGATCTCGGAAAAACCTCAATTGATCTTGCGTGCTTTTGCCTTGGACTTTTGACTTCGGTGAGTGTCAAGTGCATGACTTGTTGAATTACTTGACATGTTTATGTGAATGAAATGTGTTGAGGCGAGAGTGTACTTTATCGCGCTCGTCCTCTTTTACTTGTCTTGCATGTACATGAATGTTATTTGACTTGACTGTATCTGAATGTCGATTGGAATAATCCATCGACTTAAAAAGTGTTAAATGGGGACGCCCAAAACCTATTGGGGATCCTTGGGACCCGAGCCGGCAAGGGCTTGGTCGGGAAGCTTGGTGAACCTTAGGTACTGTTCTTTGAGCTTGACCTATTGGAGAGGTCTTGCTCGGTATTGCTCGATGTAGCTTTACCTTTAAATCTACCGGTTTCGGGCCCGAGAGGGTGAACTGTTGGACGGAGGTTGTAATAAGTGGAGTTTCTATGGACTTTATCTGTGTTAAGTTGATGGAGGGTCAACGGTTGGGGATAGAATGGACTCAACTGCTTAATCGTGGAAGTGGCTCACGAGAGCCCAGTATCCTTACCCGTCTTGTGTAGTTTTCTTGTATGAACTGGTCATGTACTTGCACTTCATCAGATAGAGAGGCTCAAGAGGTTCTCGAACCCAGCTCCAAGACTTTTGTCTAATGTGAGCCCTCGAGTAGTGATTCCTTGAGAATACAATCTCCTAGTGAAAATTGCAATTGTACAAGTGAATGATTGATTTACATGCTTTTATATCTGAATTTACTGGCTTTCCTACTTACTTGATTACGTGCTTGCATGTTTCCTCCTCTTGGCGTTAGCTCACAGGTTGTTTTTCCTTATGTCTCGGTGGAAACGTAGATCGAGATTTAGTTACCTTGGTAGGATTTTCATAATTTTGTATAAGCTGAATATTAAACTTCGACGTTAAGGATTTATTGTACCTGAAATTGATGGTATAAGAGTTTTATTAGATATTATTGAGGATTTACCTTTGTAAGTTAACTATCATTTATTGTTGGACCTCAATTAAGGCTTTAAGAGCGAATGCATGTATTATTATTTTAGAGATCTTGAAGTGTGATTATTTGAAATCTATAATATGCTTGAGGGTTTGTAGTGAGTCCTGGCGAGAGTTGGGCAGACAGTCCGCTGATACCCTTGGGTTCGCCCTTGGGAGAGGTGGGGCTGTTACAATGAAGTTAACATATTTTAGTAAAATTTAATCCTATTCAAACATCCTCTTTTACTATTTTGCAAGAGTTAAAAAACTTTGGGTTTGTTTGGATAGAGAATTTACTTGAGATTTTATTTGGAATATTTACTGTAGAACTTTTTGTGATGTGATGTATGTGAGATAAAAATGTTGTTGGGAAGATAAAAAGGTGATTGGAAAGTGTGATTATGATGTAAGCAAAGTAAATTTTGCAAATTTCTGTTATACAAACAAACCCTTTGTGTTCCAGACAAAGTCATAAGGAAGTTGTGTATAGGCGTGTTTCACCAAAATCAAATAACTATGTCCTCCCCTCATTGGAAAGCCATTATCCTGTACCGGATGGAAAAAGAAGCTGGAAAAAATTTCTGAGAATGTACTTTCGCTACTACTATTTTAATATTAAAGAATGAATTAATTAATCAATTAATCTATAGCATCTATACTTCAAAATCTCTATAAGCTCTACGTTTATCTTTTTTTCCCCCTTCTTTACTTTTCAAACCAAAGTGGAGCAAGTAGAAGTTGAGGGATCAAAAACCGTCGGAACTAGATACTTCCACAGATTGCTACCATGTGCATTGTAGCTAACACCAGTTGTAGCATGAAACATCAACTCCCCTGCATAACCTGGATAGGCTCCTTTGCCATAAATTCTAGGACATGTGGTGGCGACCTCGAGTGGTGCATCAGCTGGACCCTGAAAATACCCATTTCTAAAGGGAGTGGTGACAGTACCAACCAATAGACTTGCCAAATTGATGACCATCTCATCCAAGCCCACATCATTATTGGGTCCAATCAAAAGTGGTCTCTATGGTCCACAAATGGGCTGGTGGAATGGCCAGGCACATTGACTTGGGCATTGGGTCTCAGAATTCCCAACCCAAATGTAAGCAAACTCTGGGCTCTTGCCTTTAACCCAAATGATGCCATGTCTGAGGTTTTAACATCACATCCTAGTACCTAAAAATGAGCTCCTTGAACATTCATGCTTAGACCATATAAATGTTGCAAATTGTCTGATCAAGGAGTGGAGTACTATTTGTTGAATTGAAATTATGAAGATGACAAACACTGTGATTGTGAAATTTACAGACCATTCTCAACTACTACTTTTTTTATGTCTATTATTGTTGTATCTCTTTATTCTTATTTTTTAAGTCTTTCCACCCCTCATTTGTAGGTACTTTCTCAATTATTTAAAATTCTAAACAATATAAGCAACATTGGAGAGAGTGTATTAATAGTCAACTAATTATCATTCTTGTGGAACCTAATCTAGATAGCAATAAAAGGATGGGAAATAAAATTTTCAAGAAAAAGGTTTTAAAAATGCTTTTTTGGTGCTTTTATAAATGCAAAAAGAACGGCAATGGAAGACTTTAAAACCCCACAAACACTAGGTTTTTTCCTTGTAGTTTGTTTATTTTCTCCCTTAAGTGGGATCAAATGGAATTAAAACTTTAGTATCCTAATAAGAAATTATGAAATGTCACAATGGTTTCTTAAGCGTAATGTAAAAAGTTCTAAAGAAAAGGCACATTAATAAAAGTCCAATAATAATAATAATATTTTCGTGTAGAATTTCAAAGTGACAACTACTCTGATCTTATCTTCTCTTTCCCTTATCTCTTGTTAAGAGTTATTTTCCATTCCTAAACTCACAAACTACTATAAAGAAGCAACGAAAAATGGATATCCAAGTGCTTGCCTTGATGTACTAGGCATTGCATTTAGAATTGGGTGATGTTTAATGAAGCAATTATCTAGTATAGACCAAAATGGAAAAAAACTTTTTTCTTTTTTAGTTGTGGTTTGGCGTTTTCAATTGTTTCTTTACTTGTGTCGTATGACGTACAATACGATTTTTTGTAATTAATTTATTTGTATTACGTATTTCTCCTTTTCAATTAGGTTTAATTGCAAATAACCCACCTTTTAATGCTAGATGAGTCGCAAATGGCCTCTTATAGTATTAGAAAAAAGCATCCAAATTGGCCCCTTTAGACAAAAAGCTATTTGTATCTTAATTCAAACTTTTAACTATAAAAATTAGAGGACAAATTTGCACTCATAATTTCATCTAGCCAACTATATTATTTACTTTCAGATAAACAACCTACTCAATACATAATAAATTTAGATATGGTGTATTCAATTTTTAGATAAACAATTACTCAAATCTTCAAATAAATAGCATCTTCAAAGTTTCTTGTTTGTGAGCAATGGGTAATTTTAATATGGAATCCAAACTTGAACTTTTTTTTTTTGGTAAAAAAATGTATTTTTGTTTTTAAGAATAAATTCTTATATTGAAATGTGAATATTGAATATTTATAAAAACTATTTGACTTTCACTTTTGATACTTATCAATAAATTCTTTTGGTGCTTGAATATGCAATGATATTTTCTTATGAAAATATTTATGTATCATAATTCATCATAAGAAACTAAAATTTTATTTAGTAAAAATAACGTATGTAATTTTTCATTTGCATCTACTACTATGTAGGCATTTCTTAGAATTATAATTTTTTAATAAAAAACTTAATAACATCATTTCTTGGGAGTAAAACTATTACAGTATTAAATATTTGAGGGTATGATTGTTCTTTTCACACGTCTCGTATACACAGAATCAAACTCACATATTTGACCATTTGCCTGCAATGTGTTTGTTTGCTAATTATAAGGGACAATTTGATATTCACCCAAAATTATAGGGGCAATTTTCAATTATCTTTAAGACTTTAACCATTTCATTAAGCATGTTATAGGATAGGTTCTATGAGGGTCTCAAAATTCTATTTTTATTGAAAAATAAATAATAATATTTATATTATGTTTATTCACTAAAATACTAGTGAATTTATGCTTTGAATTATTATTTTCCAATTTAGATGATTTTTCGAGAATTATTTGTCGGTGTTTGGTTTCGACCAGTTTAAGCGTCGATTTTTGTTCTGAGACGTGAATAGTGACTTTAAGATGAAACCAGGCATATGTGGAGATATTATAGAGATATATTTAAGGTAGGATAGTGTCGGAATGAGAAAAACCAGTAAAAGTTAGAGTGTCGCGCGTCGACGCGACAAAAAGTGGAGTTTGACCACTTTTCCCCAGTTTAAGGGAGACCACACTTTTTGTCTCCTTAAAGTCTTGTTTCTTGCACCCTTGCTCCTCATTTTTCAGCCACATTTGGAGCTTTAGAGAGAGAGAGGGCTGAATTGGAGAGAGAGAGAGAAAAGAGATTGTTTCAAGCTTTCTTCTTCTTCTTCTTCCTCAATTTTCCTTGCACCTTGAACATCATTTGAAGGCTTCATCTCACTCGTTGTTGATGCTCATTCCAGCCATGTGTGAGGGAAACAGAGAGATGGAAAAACTTTATCTTGTCCATTTTCTTGCTTCTTGAAGAACTTAAGAGGTCAAGACATCAACTCTTCATCTCTTCTTCATCTCGTTCCTTGAAACTCCATTGGAGAGAGAGTCTCAACTTGCTTGTTTTTCTTCTTGTCAAAACCAAGCTAGAGAGAGAGAGGAGGAGGGCCGAGAGTGAGAGGGAGAGCAAGGAAGAGAAAAGGGTTATCTTGTTCTTCTTCTTGTCTCGAAGTTTTGTGGAGGAAAACACCAAGAACCAACTAGATCCTTGGCCAATCTTGAGGATACTTGAAGGTGCAAAGCTTGGAAGATTATCATTGAGTAGACCAACACTAGATCTTGCTTGATCTTGTTAGATCTAACTAGATCTTGAGGTATAACACTTAAATCTCTTAGATTTAACTTTATTAGTGCTAAATCTTTTAGATCCATGGATTATTTTGCTAGAAATGCTAGTGTTTGAAACATTTGAAATTTTGAGTTGGACTCTTAAATTCCCAACTTAGGTAACTGACTTGAGATGACTTTTAGGTAGTGGACTTGAGGACCTGATTGTGGTTGTGATTGTTGTTTTTGAGATGAGTTCATTGTATGGTTAGAACATAGGAATGTTGTTGGAAATTTTGAAGAAAAAATATGAAGACTGGCTGAACCTCACTTGGATTCAAAATTTTACGATGTGTTTTGGCGAGATTTTGCCTAAATAAATATGTATTATATTCATTTATGAGTATATGTTTAGATAGAGTTAAAATCTTGAACTTTAATGGTGAAAAGTTGAGTTTTCACTAATTTTTGGGTAAATATTCTATTTGGACAAATTTGAGGGTTTTGAAATGTTTTATCTATTTTTCATAAATTTTGAACATTGAGATTTGGTGAAAATTGTTCTAAACATGTGTTAAAACCTCAATTTAAGTTAGTGTTAAGTTTAAACTAGAAGGGGTGATTTTCGAGGTGAAAGATCTCATTTTATGTCTTTGTTCTAAAAATTTAGAAGTCGCGAGTATGGAGTACATCGAGAGAGTATTTTGTTTAAATGATGTATCAATTTGAAAATGGAATCTTTTATGATGATTTTCGACTCGAGTGACTACTTTTTCACTCAAGTAAAGTTAGAGGAATTTTGGGAAGAATTTTGATAAAATAAATGAATAAGCTATTTGAGTTTAGTTTTGCTATTTGTAGGGCGAAACTTATTTCTTCTTTTACTTGATTATAGGAAGTGGGGAAGAGTTTGAACTAGATCCTAACTTGGATTGTCAGCTGTGATTAATTGGTGAGTGTTCCAACTCCTTCTCAAATGGAAAATCTTGCCATTATTTGCAAAGGAAAGATTTGTAGAAATAATTTGCTAGTATGTATAAGGAAATGATTTACCATTATTTCCAAGTAAAATGCTTTTACAAGTGAAATAATTTATGAAGAGTTTGTGAGTTTCCATGCATGTCATTTGACCTAATTCGCAAGTACTTATTGAGATGGTGATTTATTTATGTGATTTTGAAATTGTAAGGCCCAAAGACAACCTAAGAGGGGGGGTGAATTAGGTTGATTAAGAACTAATCAAATAATGCCCCTTTTCCAAACTTTAATCACAGCTTCTCACACAAATAATATGTCAAGCAAATAGACAATCAAGACCGAGATGTACAGATGATATTTCAATCAAAGAGTTCGAAAAGAAGATTGAAAAGAAACAGATTTAGAAAGCGAACCACACTTCTTCAAAACTCCACTTGAACTTGAAGAAAATTCCTCAAATAAAGCTTCTTCAATTTGATGAGATTCGATCAACCTTGTGTACAATAGAAGGATCACTTCCTCCTTGCCCCAAGCTCCACTTAGTCAAGTTAGGAAGTTTTACACTCTTTACAGAAAACCCTCACAAAGCTACACAAATGATAAACTCACTCACAATTGAAAAGCTTGTCAATGTACTCACACTTCAAGACTAACAATTCTTACTCAAAAAGAGTATTTTTCTAGCTAAAATCACTCTTAAGAACTTGTTATCCAAGTGTACAATTGTATATTTGATTTTCAGACAAGGCATGTATTTATAGGAGACCAAAAAGTGCCTTGGAATTGAGGTCAACGGATAGAAGAAGCTGAAGAGTCAACTAGCCGTTGGAGCTATCGGACGTCCGACACTCATTGCGCCTCGATGCTAGCGTCAATAGGCTTCGATCTTTATCGGATGGTCGATGGATATTTCTGCGTCCAGATGGGCTTTTGGCCCAACGGCCAGAGCTCAAAACTTCTTGGATATCTTCGACGTCCGTTGTGGTTGTTGTGCATCCGAAAGAAGTGTCCGATAGACCCCCTGTCTATCGGACGTCCGATACTTCCAGTTGAGCGTCCGATAGAGAAGTTTCGAGTTTTATCGGACGTCTGATACAAGGTATCGTCGGTCCGACAATTAATAGTTCTAAAAACTTCTTTTGATAGGTTTCTTCAACAAGATTCCTTGCCTTGATGACCTGTGCTGTCAATGATCTCAATGGAAAATGTTAGACCAATTTCTTTAATTGTTTTGTAATTGTCAAAATTCGGGATCACGATTAACATTCTCCCCCTTTTTTATGATGACAAAACAATTGAATGTGATTTGAAAATATTGAATTGAAAAGCTCAAAAAAGCTCAAAAGCTCCCCCTTAATCGAATGCCTATCTAAATTTAGATGAATAAAAAAGCTCCCCCTTACTCTATTACTATGACTTTTTTGATTAAAATACAACATGTCAAAATTCGAGTTCAAATCACAGTTTTTCTCCCCCTTTTTGTCATCACATATGAACTTTTCAACACAAAATGTGCTAAACAAACAATGAAATCTTCAAAACCAAATGTGCTTGTAACAATATACCATTTGCAACTTGCTAGGTCAAAAGAAACAAGAACAACAACAACCAAGTCCGAATCCAACAACAACAACCAGATTGAATTCCATTGTTTCAATCGAATCCACTGATATAATGCAGATTCAATCGAATAACATTCAACAACGTAATCACATTTGAATCCAGGATAGCAGTTAGCATCACATTCCAAAGCCATTCAATGGCATCTACCATCACAGACCAAATCCAATCAAGCACAATTAAACAAGATACATTACCAAGATATCACAACCTCAGCACATACTATGAAAGGAAGTCAAATTCATTATCATTAACTACAAATGTCATGCCCCATTTTTTGGAAGGAAAGAGAGGGAATGAAAACCCTCGTCGTTTCGGGTTTTTAGTTGGAAAATGCTTTTTTGGTTAAAAATTGATTTTTTGATTTTTGAAAAAGAAATGGGTCATGGGACTACAAAAATGCAAAAATTTGGACCCAAAAACAAAAGTCTAGAAAGGGTTTTCAGAAAAGTTTGGAGTCGCCACTTGGTATGGAGTTTAGGTGTACCAAGTCACCAAAAAATTTTAATTAATGAAAATAAACTAAGAAAAACCCTTTTTTAGACGACTCCAGGTCTTTGAAAAACTAGAGAAAAAGGTTCGGGGGTCACAGTTGAAAGAAGGGAAGGCAAAGATTTGATGTTACTCGTCTCTAAGGCACCCTTCTAACCTAGCCAAAGCTAGTTGCGTGATTTAGTTAAAAATTTCCTAATTCTAACTTTAAAATTTATCACATTTGAATGTTATCTATATGGATGCAAAACCTAAATCTAATGTTGGATCAAGAGAGGCAAAATGTCTCCTTGAGGTTTGATTGGAATTGATCACATTAGTTGTATCATCCAAATTTGATCCCTCGAGGAGGTCACGAAAAATGCAAATGATGAGACTCGAACAAATAGGAAAATATGGTTTTCAAAAGAAATGCAATTTTTATAAAATCTCAAGGGAAAAGAAATTGGATTTTTGAAAAGGTCAATTTTAAGTGCAAAGAGGAACTTGAATGTTCAAAAGATGCAATTTTAAGAAAAACGGTTTTTTGACTTTGAATTGCTAAAACATGAAGAAGAAACTTGACTTTTAAAGAATAATTTTGATAGAATTTAAAATAATGCACATGCATGTCCTAAAGAGGGATAATGCAACATAATGGGTACGGGGGACTAAATTTGTGACTTCAAATCTTCCTTTTCATAGAAGGAAATAAAAGCGTGCTAAGGCTAGGAAGCCATACTCGCTCTTTTCCCTAATTCAAAGGGTAATGCCCTAAAAAAAGAACTAATCTATTTGTAACAAAAAAGAAAACTAAATGACATATTTCGCATACGGGATGGGAGAATAGTATCATGCAAAAATGGAAAAGAAACTCTAAAAGTGAAAAGTGTGTGAAATTTGTATCTAATGCATGAACGGCATTAAGGGTCTAGCATTGGATTAGCCCTCGTCTAAAAGTTCTCACTAACATTGGATTAGTGAGAAATCGAAAGGAAAGGCCACAACTAGCGTTGGACTAGTGTGGTGATGTCAATACATTTACACAATAAACATGTAGACATGATAATAAAGCAAGTAAACACATAAAACACATAAACACATAACACATAGGCATAATATCTAGATGCAAGACCCTAGGAAAGCAAGTAAACACATAAACATGCAAGCATGCAAAATAAGCATATAAAACCTAATTATTACATTGGGGGAACCTAAATACATTCTAAAGGGAAAAATTTGGAATAATAATCTAACTATTACATTTTTAGAATAAATACACTTTTGCAAAATTAAATCTATCTATTACAACTTGGCATCCAAGGCCTCCAAATGATTTACCCAAAAATTAAATGACATAAATAAAGACTAGACATGAATAAAAGCAAAGGAAAACTTAATTTAAAACATGCAAGATCATGCAAAAACACATAAGAGCACATAATAGGGGAAAGAAGTTACCATCCCTTGATGTGATGCCTTAATTGAACCGATCCTTAAATGAGGGAATGGTTATCTAAGACTCAATGTCAACAAAAGGGATCAAGGTACCAATTTAAAGGAAAAATCAATCAAAATTCAAAGAAAAGGTATCAAAACAGATTCTGCAAGCAACATGGACAAGACTAGGGAATACCTAATAATAGAGTAAGATTCGGAACAAAAGCGAGGTGAAATAGCAACAAAACTGAGGAACAGAGAGGTTACGGAGTAGAAACGCTGACGTGAGCAGCGCAACTGCGTTACATGCAAATGTAAAGTTCGGAGGGAACGCTGGACTAACAGTCAGCTGCCTCTTCCCATCTTCAAAATATCGGAAGATTGCTTCCGTTTTACAATAACACAAACAAAATCTTCGTGAGAGGTGGGATCTATTTAAAGCATTAAACATCATCATTCGATCATGTCAAAACAAGCTAAAACCAAAAGGCCAAATCTTAAGCATCAACATCATCAAATAGAAAAAAAAGGGGAAAGGGAAGAACTGTCAGGCTAGAAACGCGGGAAGTTACGCGGACTGGCCTGCATAACAACCCCGTGTTTCTTCACATCTTCAAATATTCAAGCAGAAACGCGGAGCGTTATGCGAACCAAGCCGCGCAAGAACTCCGCGTTTCTTCACATCTTCAAACATTCAAGAGGAACGCGAGAGTTACGCTGTGCCGCGTTTCTTCACATCTTCAAAACGTGAAGAACATTTTTCTAGAAATTTTTCAGAAATCACAACAAAATCAACACAGAAGCATCAAACGTCTGATTTTAAACGTCAGAACAAGACTATGAGCCTTACCAAGGATTTATAAACACAACATGCTCATATAACAACCAATAATCATCATCAAATGTCATAAAACTTGAAAAAAACACATTTAAGACCTTGGTTCCACCAAAGGTCCGATTTTAGCAATTTTCACCAAAAATAATAGATAGAGTAAAGGAAGACTACCTAATTCGGAGGTTTGAAAGGAACGAAAAGGAATCACCAAAATTCAAGAAATCTTCACTAAAGAAAAGGAAACCCTAGTTTTTATCTTTTCTCTCTTTTTCTTTTTCTCTTTGATCTTCAATCCTTTTTCTTTTTCTTCCTAATTTCTTTCTTCTCTCTTTCTGCTGACTCTCAGCCTCACTTTTCTCTTTTTTTTTCTTCTTCTCCTTTCAGAAAACCCTAACATGGGTGATTTATAAACCTACAACCAAAGGTTTGGATGCATTTAGGGTTTGTTGGTTGATTTTTGATCATTAGATGGGGTGTTAGGGATTAAGGGTGAGTTAGGGATTAACTAAATAGGTTTCTTGATGTTCAAGTCGCAGAAAATACAGCTGGAAATGAGGAGAAAAAGGCTGGAAAAAATGGCAGTATTTTTTTTTTTAACCTCGATCGGGTTGTGGACCACTCAGTCAGTCCATGTTCAGTTCTAAGCCTTTTTTTTTTTTGAAACCTACAAAATAAGAAAATGTGTTAGAATATTCAAAAATAAATAACTAAACATTAATAGATAAAAACATAAGAAAACAATTGAAATAGTCAAAATTTGGTGTCTCATACTTGCCTCTTTGTTTGAGTTTCAAGAAACTCTAGACAAAGAGTGAGACACCAAATGCTTAGTTTCGCTGGTTGTATCTCGAACCATTGTAAACAATGAATGTTAGATTGCCAATTTTCAAACTAAAAATGCATAATGTGACCGAACTCGTATAGAGTTGCCTAAGTATCTTGCCATGAGAATCAGGTCAAACGTAATTCAAATGCAAATGAACTGTGATAAAATGGGTAGATTTTTTTAAAAAATTTCAACAAGAATGTAAAAATTTGAGAATGGGAGATAGAAGGTGTGCTCGGTGGACGCTGAGACTCACCAATAGAAATTTAAAATATCAAGAAGGGGAGGTAGAAGGGTGTCCCATGGAGGTTGAGGAACCAAAATTTAAAATATCAAGAAGGGATAGAAGGGTGCAGGCTGAGACTCACCAACAGGAATTTAAAATATCAAGAAGGGGATAGAAGGGTGCCAATGAGGTTGAGACTCACCAGAGTGAATTTAAAATATCAAGAAGGAGGATAGAAGGGTGCCCGGCGGAGGCTGAGACTCACCAACAGGAATTTAAAATATCAAGAAGGAGGTAGAAGGGTGCCCTAGGCGAGACTCATGAATTTAAAATATCAAGAAGGATAGAAGGGTACCATGGAGGGTGAGACTCACCACGTGAATTTAAAATATCAAGAAGGGGGATAGAAGGGTGCCCGGCGAAGGTTGAGACTCGCCAACAGAAATTTAAATTGCAGGGGATAGGAAGGGTACCACGGAGACCTACCCTGTGAGGAATTTAAAAGATCAAGAATGGAAGATAGAAGGGTGCGCTGAGGCTGAGACAAAGAACCAACAGAAATTTAAATTGCTTTTCCAAGTTTAGACTATTCAGTGGGATTGGACCCAAGCCTAAATGACTAGATGGGAAAATGCAAATATGCCCTAGATCTAAATTGCTGGTGGGATTAGACCCAAATCTAGACACTAGCGGGAGAGATGAAAACATAAACGCTGGATTGCCAGACTTTAAAAAATAAAACACAAGCTGTTCAACATGATAAGTGTAAAATGCAAGTAATGATGCACTCAGTGAAATGTTGCATTTCTGATTTTTGCTTTTCTTGTCTTGAAAAGGAAGTGATTGATAGGAACAATGACTTCTCTATTTTTTTTTCTTTCTTTTTTTTCAAGAATTGATGGATTTTGGGAAATTTGAAGAGTATAACTGAAACCTTTCCTCTCCAGGATTGGAACAAATCCGCATATGTTGCCATTCTCTTGATCTGCAAACCTTTTCCGGTAAAATTAATTTTTTTAATGCATTATCCAAAATTGGAGAGCACTTCTCTCAAAACAAAATTGCCCCAGTGTCAAATGGATCGTTAATCCTGCAGAAGTCATGAAATATTAACCAATTAGTCTATGGAAATTCAATTTTTTCTTTTTCTTTTTAATCATAAAGTGTAAAAAATTCTCTTGTGATCACAGCTGTTGGCCATTAAATGACTAAAACGTATGAGAATCATGCAATAAAATATATTCATCAGATAATCGTGCTCATGAAACATTGCTTGTTCTCAAATGGCAGGAAGTATTCATCAAAACAAACTATGTGATTGAAATAAACCATGCGATCTTGGAAATCCAAATCCTCATAAATCAGGCAAAACATTATTATGTAATTATTCAATTTGCATCAAGTACTCATAATATCAAGTAAAAGAGAGACAATTATACCTCAATTTTAACAATTCAAACTTAATTTCTCACTTTCACCAAATTTTGCAATCAAATGACTCATATAGTCAATTCAAGTTTGCCTTTTCCACAGTTTTCTCAGATTTTACTGCTAAAAAGGATTTACTGAAACATATCTTCTTATTCAAATTGCAATAATGCCTTTTGACGCGAAAATCAACACTTTTAGGTGAAGACTTCCAATTACTCGACATATGCCTTCTTGCTCAAATAGTAAAAATGTCTTTTGACACGAAAACCAACACTTTTAGGTGAAGATTTCCGGTTACTCAACATTTTACTTGTTCGAACTGCTTTGCATACTCGTAATTCAAGCACCGTTTTACGTGAAGTTAACATTTGTAGATGCTAAACCTCCGGTTATTTAGTACTAGAATCATTGGAGTAGAACTTTGGTTCTCACTTTGTTGCTTTTTCCTTTTTTTTTTGCTTTGCTTTTTTTCTTTTTTTCTTTTTTTTTGGATATCAATTGAAAAAGGATCATTTGCCAACTATATCAATCATTTTCTTGTAAAATCCAATAAAAGAAGAAATCTCATTCAATAGCGAAAAAAAAAACTGAGGCATAATTTTCCCTATTTTACAAAACATACTTTCTAAAATGCCAATGTCTTAATCACATAACAATTATTTCCTAGTAAAATGAAAAATGGGTCTTTCAAATCGCAAAGGCTTTATTTCAGAAGGATGAAAGCAATTGCAACCAAAATTGGACATTTGCACCCTTTTTGAATCAAATTTCGAAAAACAAATCAATTTGTGGGGCAAATGTGCAATTTAGACAAAGTTTTTTTTTCTGATTTTCCCCTATAATTGGATGAAACTCCTTGCCAATAGCCCAAATTTTCAAACACATTTAACACATATAAGCACATAAGAGCCAAATTTAAACAAATATATATCCTGATGCAGCAATTTAACCAAAAATATTTCTAACAGTTAAACCTATGTTTAAAAAACAGAACGCAGGATCAAACATAAGAAGTGAAATAAAGCAAGGATGAGATAAACTGCAAATCAGGGGATGGGTCTGTCATCCCCCTCAAATCCACCATCTCCCGGTGGCATCGAGATGTCAGAAGGCGGAATGTTCGAGGCACGCCATACGTCAGGAGAAAAAGAATTTGTAAAGAACTGTGGGCTATAACACCTAGTAGTGTGCGTAAGAAACCTTGCTTCCAAAATTTTCCCAAAAGAATTTATCCTTCCTTGATTTTTCAAAACATCTATCTTTATTTATTTTTTATATGACGCTTAAATGGTCTGAATCCGCATTCTAAACATTTACTCAAAATAAACTGGCTTCTTCAATTGGACTTCGATTAGTCACTTGTCCCCAGTCAAGAAAAGAAAAGAAATGGTAAAAAATAACGATAACGCCACCGTTCTACCTCCTTTATCTCAAGCAACCCGTAAACATGAGTTCTTGGACATCGATGAGCGATGTCGGTGAGGGGAATTCCTTTGTTTTTGCCACATCAGAGATCCGATTCTGTCACTCCATTTGCTTCAACCCATATCACCCATACCTTCATGGTAATCTAAGAGGATTGTCCTTGATGAAAGTGTCCTTGATGAAAATATATGTGCAAAAATTTGTGCAAATGCATTTTATTTTAAAATGACATCATGACCATAGAATGAATATAAAATGGCATTTTAAATCAATAATATAAAGCGAGGAAAATATTTAAAACAAAAGCGTCGCACTTGACCCTTTGGATATCGTCTTCTTAGAATTTACTGACGGCAAGGAAGTACTTGATATAAGGTAAACCCTGATAAACACAATCACCGGTTTCCCTTGTCCCATGAACTTTTCCTTTCTGCTTGCACTGTTGCTTTTCAAAACTTGTCTTAGTACCCTTCAGATTTGTAATCAAGTTGACCGATAAGGTAGCATTGTGAAATAGACTTAAACCCCAATTTTATCAATTTAAACATGTTTGTTAAAATGGTGGCATTAGTGAGACAATCCCTTCTGACAAAAATTCGGAGGGAATGTATTTGCATCATTTGCCTTTTGGTTGAGAAAGCTCCTTCAGAAATTTTTGCAAAAAGGGTGGAAGTCTGTAACACTAGGGTTTTGCAATGGGGTTTAGGTGTGGTGTAGGGGCAAGTTTTAAACTCGAACGCAATTTTTTTTTTTTTGAAAAATCTGCCCCAGTTTGGGTCAATTTCTTCTTTTCCCTTTTTTTTTCAAAAATAAAAAAATTGCCCCAGTCTAGGGTTTGTGATTCTCAAGGGGGTTTGCTAAATAATTAACTGTTCTTTTATAGGCTCAAATAGGAGGTGAACTGGGGTTGAAGTGTTTAAGCGAAAAGGAAGAAGGTCGGCTTTTGAGACCACCTTTTTGCGACAATTTCTAAAGAAACCTTGCTCAATCATATAAAAAATCTTTCACACATGTCTGAATTGATTGGTTGAGGAAAAATCTGTCCGTTCATCTCCATGAGAACCAATGCTCCTCCAGGTAGCACCTTTTGAATAATGAACGGCCCTTGCCAATTCCGAGCGAATTTCCCCTTAGCCTCTTCTTGTATCGGAAGGATTCGCTTCAAAACCTTGTCCCCCACTTTGAACATGCGAGGTCTGATTTTCTTGTTATAAGCTCGAGCTATTCTCTGCTGATAACATTGCCCATGACAAATGGCATTCAACCTCCTTTCGTCGATCAAAGACAGTCGCTCGTGACGTTGCTTGGTCCATTCAGTTTCTTCCAACTGAGCTTTCATTAGAATGAGCAAAGATGAGATTTCAACTTCAGTGGTAACACGCTTCCATCCCATACATGAGAGTAAGATGTTGCCCCAAAGTAGAAACCTCGATTGCAATTCTACATGCCAAAAAAGTAGTTTCTTATGCCAATCTCGGTGTGTTTCGATCATCTCACAAATGATGACATCCAAGTTCATGAGATATCAGAATTTTCGTCTATCAAATTCCAAAATGGTGACGTCCAAAGGTCAAAGGTTTTTATTTGTGGTCATCTAAGAGCAAATAAAATAAATGTGTGAAAGTAAAATGAGTGGAACATAACTGAAGGACAAAAGAGAAATTTTATTTCATTTGGCAAAGAGCAAGATGACAGATAATACCATGGAAGCATAATTAAAGGCATAATTTTAAACAAGCAAAAAGTAAAATAACAAGTGCATTGTTTTTGAAGACATGATTGATATTAAAACATGATTCATTTTTTTTTAAGGACAATCCCCTCAGATTTACCGAAACCTCCTCCAAGCAGGCAGACAATCGGTAGCCCAATTTTACATGGTCTCTTGAGGAATCAAAGGAAACTCTACATTCTTTGTAGGATCAGTGTCAAGGGTGGCCCCGACAAATAGTTGAGATAACCCCGTCTCTATATCATCATCAAACTTTTCCTTAAATGGTCCACTACCATCACCTCATCTTGTTCCTTAATGAACTGAGCATGGTCAACAAATTCCTCCTCCACACTGATCATTCCAGCGTTTTATGTTACGGGAGAGGGTTTCTATTTTCGCCTTGCTCATTCTTTTTCTCGGAACTATGTCCCAGCATCCACCATGTCTTGAATTTTTATCGTCAAGACCCAACAAATTCGAAATGTCCGAGCTTCCGAATGGTAGTAGATAATGAGGATCACCGTGAGGGAGTCCCTGGGGGATACAATTTGGGAGGGGCAGTGCCGATTTTTCCAGCCGACCTTTTACTTATACAACGGGTCAATGGGGCGGCCAAATTCGATGAAAGTTGAAAGGTTTTCGATTTTGCATTTCATTATCTTTGAAAAGAATTTTGGACAGATTTTGTGGGGCGAGTCTAGGAGTATGGAGTTTTGAGGGTGGGGAGATAGGTTGGGAAGTTGAAAACAAAGGTGGGGGGTCCAAATGAATAGGTTGGGTGTGAGGCGTCTGGGCGACAGTGTGATAAACAGGTTGATGGTAGGGATAAGGTAAGTATGAGTTTGAATTGGTGGGGTGACTCCGAACTCTAGACCTGAAAGATGGGCTCTGATCCCACACAAAAGCAGCTTCTCCTTCATTCTTTCTAAAGCGGGAGTTTCCTTCCCACGCCATTTGCCTTGCAATGCTTCCAATTGTTGTTTGAGGCGGTCACATTGACAATTTTCCCAACTTTAACAAACTCATCATACTCTTCTAACTTATTGACAATTGCAGCAAAGAACTCCCAGGTCATTGAAAAATCTCCTCAAAATAAAGGCGGATCATGAGCCTTAATGAAAGTATGCGTACAATCTCTCTTACGTCATGGAGGCTCAACTTTATGACCAACTTTCTCCGCTTGGCATATGACTTGTGATCTTAGAGGGTCTCCCTTTTGATTCCTTCCAATGTTGTTGGTGTGGTTGCCAACTCACAATTGAATTCATAATACTTCACAAAAGGCGTTGACAAATCCAACAAGTTTTGATCTCTTGAGATTTCAGGTTGAGTACCAATCCAAAGCATCCCCTTCTAGGCTCTCGGGAAGCAGATGCATGAGGCAAGTTCTCATCATCCACCGGTTTACCAAGATTGTTGTAAACATTTTAAGGTGCGTCTTAGGGTTCCCGGTGCCATCATACTTGCTGAACTTGGGGGTCTTGAAACCCATAGGTAGTTGGATGTCAGGAAATAAGCACAGATCATCGTAATCCAATCCACCATGTCGGTTCAGACCTTGGTTCTTCTTTATAAACTCCTCAAACCTGTCCAATCTGTTCATCAGATCTTTGTCGACTAGCATGACAGACTCATCTATCTCTAGTTTTCCTTGAGAGGCAATGTCCCATACAAAGGGTTCCGTGGTATGAAGATGAGACTTGGTATGACTGGAAGGTATGTTTAAGGTGATCTGGGGTTGAGTATGAGGTTTTTCGTTTAGTAGGATGCAATTAGGATAGAATGTGGAAGATTGGTGTTATGATGAAAAGGTAACATCATATGGGTTGGAAGTAGGTGGGACAAAAGTAGTTTGAATATTGGTCGAGGAAGGGAGTTGACTATCATGTCAGGGGTTCTAACAACGGGTCCATGTACTCATTGAGCACCTCCTCTATTGTTATTTGCCATCCGATCAATTACTCACGCCTTTGTGCGACCATCTCGCTCATCTCATTAAACCTTCCCCGATTTCGCTTAATGGCCGGGCTCTCAAGCGGCGAGAAAGTCGGGTCGGTAGTGACCAAAGCATTCCTATCTAAGCCTTGGTCTGGTAACTCATGCTTATGGGTGCACCTTTGAGCTTTTGCTTTTAGATCAGATGCTTGATTGGGTTCTAGCGTGTCAAGCTATTTTAAAAGTACCTGAGTGGGAAAAGAAACACACTTTAGGAGCTTATTTCCAAAGGGGAGCTGCGGAGATTTATTTGAAAGGAAAAAAGGAAAAAGAACGAAGTTAGTGATTGCTTATATAATTCGGATGCATGTCCTAGAGGGTGCCACTTGCCATATGCCAAGGGTAGGCTAGCATGAAAAATGCAATCCTCTGGGGTATGCACCATACAATACCTGATGGGTCCGATCACTCCGTTGATATGCGATTAGTAATCGATCCACAAGGTTGACCAAAAGAATATGCGCTGTTTGGCGCATTATGAGGACGAAGTTCGAATGGATTCATTACTTTAATTGATATATGAAGAGATGTTAAAGGTTAAAAAGGACTATTCTTGAAATAATCGTAGGGTCTTGACTTGTTTTGAGTGAAACATGGATCGAGTTCAAATGGATTGGACGGGATTGATGGTTTACCCAAAAGTTAGTTGGGTTCATTGCTTACCTGTAACTTCACATCTCAATTTTATTTGCAACACACTAGCTCATAAGCCTTCTAAAATCAAGATTTGGCCTTTATAAAATCATTATCTCAACAATGAGAAATTATTTGTGCATTTTTCGATTTAGTGTCCTTATGCATGGGATTTTACCAACTTTGGTAAAATGGCCAAAAAATGATTACTAGAGGTTTATATTCTAACATGTGAAGGTCACTCCACATCTTTGTGCCATCATAGAAGGGATCGGACCCTACCTTACCTTGTACACTACCCCTTTGGATGTTACTGAAAACATAAATATGCAAGTCTCATTGGATTATATATTCGAGACACAATGGTGGTTTATTCCTAACATGGGATTCCTTATGCGACATTCCCTCTATGGCTTATGCATGATGCCAGTTTATTAAAACAAGTAAGGGTGCAAAATGAAACATGGCCTATAGGAGCCCCATTTGAATGCCGGAGTAAGCCTAAAAGTGATATGCAATTACAACTTAAATGCAATAGATATAAATTCAAACGTGCAATAGCCTATCTAGAAGGATGGCTTGTCTTAAAAGAGTGTCAAGACTCTTATTTTCTAGAGTTTGTGAAATGCATGAAAAGGGAAGACAACAAAATGTTAGTTTAATCAACAGATATCACATAACACATTGGAGCAACAAATTGCACAAAAATAAAGAGGGGTGGAATCCCTCCTCTAGGTGTCTAGTGATCCTTAATAGGGTAAAGACTCTCCCTAGGTAATTCTAACATGGATGCATGAGGTTGGGCTCACTAATCCATCTAGACTTGACAAAGGTTACAGGGCTCCCAAACCTTCTCGCGGACCAAAGCAAAGAAAGGTCATCAATCCGAATGCCTCAAGTCGGTGGTTGAGTGATCCCCTGACATTGCTACGTGCGATGATGAACAAACGACCACATGTCAAGTGGATCGATCCTAATCCTAATAGGGAAGAATGGTGACAAACCACTAAAGTAAAAAAAAATAGTGTCAAAGTAAAATATATATGCGGTTGAAAGTGATTCCCTGAGGGGAGGGATTAAAATACCAAACATTCTCGAGGCTCTAGGATAGATGCACACCCACCCCAAATGCAAGTAGCGGTACAAGTAAATATCAATACAAATAAATAAACAATAATTCATTCATCATGTATGCAGCGATGTGTAAGGAGTGATTGCGCGGGAAAACCCTAAAAGAGAAAAGAAAAAGGAATGCCACCTAAAACATCAAAATGTGATATATAAGAAAGTTAGAAAAATGAAATAGTCAACTAAATCAAGTGCTCGGACCCTCTTAGGAAAATTCCGTGGAGTGCCAAAGCATATGGCCCATTTTTGGAAGGAAAGAGGGAATGAAAACCCTCGTCGTTTCGGGTTTTTAGTTGGAAAATGCTTTTTTGGTTAAAAATTGATTTTTTGATTTTGGAAAAAGAAATGGGTCATGGGACTACAAAAATGCGACGATTTGGACCCAAAAACAAAAGTCTAGAAAAGGGTTTTTAGAAAAGTATGGAGTCCACTTGGTATGGAGTTTAGGTATACCAATTCACTAAAAAATTTTAATTAATGAAAATAAACTAAGAAAAACCCTTTTTTAGACTACTCCAGGTCTTTGAAAAACTAGAAAAAAAGGTTTGGGAGTCACAGTTGAAAGAAAGGAAGGCAAAGATTTGATGTTACTCGTCTCTAAGGCACCCTTCTAACCTAACCAAAGTTAGTTGCGTGATTTAGTTAAACATTTCCTAATTCTAACTTTAAAATTTATCACATTTGGATGTTATCTATATGGATGCAAAACCTAAATCTAATGTTGGATCGAGAGGGGCAAAATGTCTCCTTGAGGTTTGATTGGAATTGATCACATTAGTTGTGTCATCCGAATTTGATCCCTCGAGAGGTCACGAAAAAATGCAAATGATGAGACTGAACAAAAGCGGGAAAATAGGGTTTTCAAAAGAAATGCAATTTTATAAAATCTCAGGGAAAGAAATTGGATTTTGAAAGATCAATTTTAAGTCAAAGAGGAACTTGAATTTTCAAAGATGCAATTTTAAGAAAAATGGTTTTGACTTTGAATTACTAAAACATGAAGAAGAAACTTGACTTTTAAAGAATGATTTTGATAAATTTAAAATAATGCACATGTATGTCCCTAAAGAGGGATAATGCAACATAATGGGTGCAGGGACTAAATTTGTGACTTCAAATCTTCCTTTTCATAGAAGAGAAAATAAAAGCGTGCTAAAGCTAGGAAATACTATACTCTTTTCCTAATTCAAGGTAATGCCCTAAAAAGAACTAATCTATTTTTAACAAAAAAAGAAAACTAAATGACATGTTTATCTGGGATGGGAGAATAGTAACATGCAAAAATGGAAAGAAAGAAACTCTAAAAGTGAAAAGTGTGTGAAATTTGTATCTAATGCATGAGCGGCATTGGGGTCTAGCATTGGATTAGCCCTAGTCTAAAGTTCTCACTAACATTGGATTAGTGAGAAATCGAAGAAGAGACCACAACTAGCGTTGGACTAGTGTGTGGTGATGTCAATACATTTACACAATAAACATGTAGACATGATAATAAAACAAGTAAACACATAAAACACATAAACACACATAACACATAGGCATAATATCTAGATGCAAGACCCTAGAAGAAACAAGTAAACACATAAACATGCAAGCATGCAAAATAAGCATATAAAACCTAATTATTACATTGGGAACCTAAATACATTCTAAAGGGAAAAAATTGAATAATAATCTAACTATTACATTTTCTAGAATAAATACACTTTTCAAAATTAAATCATCTATTACAACTTGGCATCCAAGGCCTCCAAATGATTTACCCAAAATTAAATGACATAAATAAAGACTAGACATGAATAAAAAGCAAAGGAAAACTTAATTTAAAACATACAAGATCATGCAAAAACACATAAGAGCACATAATAGGGGAAAGAAGTTACCATCCCTTGATGTGATGCCTTGCTTGGATCCTTAAATGAGGAATGGTTATCTAAGACTCAATGTCAACAAAGGGATCAAGGTACCAATTTAAAGGAAAAATCAATCAAAATTCAAAGAAAGGTATCAAAACAGATTCATGCAAGCAACATGGACAAGACTAGGAATACGAATAATAGAGTAAGATTACGGAACAAAAGCGGGGAAATAGAACAAAGCGGAGCAGAGGGTTACTGGAGTGAGTAAGCTCTGAGGACGGAAACCGCCATAACTCGTCACACATTACATGCAAAATGTAAAATTCGAGGAATCATGGGGACGGAAGCTCTGGGCTGACAGCGTAACAGTCAGCGTCTCTTCATCTTCAAAATATCAGGAAGATTGCTTCCAGTTTTGCAGACAATAACACAAACAAAATCTTCAGAGGCAAGGGGATCTATTTAAAGCATTAAACATCATCATTCAGATCATGTCAAACAAGCTAAAACCGAAAAAGGCCAAATCTTAAGCATCAACATCATCAAATAGACAAAACAGGGGAAAGGGAAGAACTGTCAGGCTAGAAACGCGGGAAGTTACGCGGACTGGCCTGCGTAATAACCACGCGTTTCTTCACATCTTCAAATATTCAAGCAGAAACGCGGAGATTCTCAAGCCAGCGCAAGAACTCCGCGTTTCTTCACATCTTCAAACATTCAAGAGGAAACGGAGAGTTACGCGAGGATGCTGTAAACCAGCAGCGTTCTTCACATCTTCAAAACGTGAAGAACATTTTTCCAGAAATTTTTCAGAAATCACAACAAAATCAACACAGAAGCATCAAACGTCTGATTTTAAACGTCAGAACAAGACTATGAGCCTTACCAAGGCTTTATAAACACAACATGCTCATATAACAACCAATAATCATCATCAAATGTCATAAAACTTAAAAAAACACATTTAAGACCTTGGTTCCACCAAAAGGTCTGATTTTCAACAATTTTCGACCAGAAAAATAATAGATAGAGTAAAGGAAGACTACCTGATTCGGAGGCTTGAAAAGAACGAAAAGGAATCACCAAAATTCAAGAAATCTTCACTAAAAAAAGGAAACCCTAGTTTTTATCTTTTCTCTCTTTTCTTTTCTCTTTGATTTTCAATCGTTTTTCTTTTTCTTCTAATTTCTTTCTTCTCTCTTTCTGCTCACTCTCAGCCTCTCTCTCCTTTTCTTTTCTTCTTCTCTCTTTGAAAACCCTAACATGGGTGATTTATAGGCATTAAAACCTACAACCAAAGGCTTGGATGCATTTAGGGTTTGTTGGTTGATTTTTGATCATTAGATGGGGTGTTAGGGATTAAGGGTGAGTTAGGGATTAACTAAATAGGTTTCTTGATGTTCAAGTCCACCAGAAAATACAGGTTGGAAATGAGGACAAAAGGCTGGAAAAATGTGGCGCGTATTTTTTTAACCTCGTCAGTTCTGGCGGACCACTCTGGCGTAGGGTCAGCCGTTCAGTTCTAAAGCCTTTTTTTTTGAAACCTACAAAAATAAGAAAAATGTGTTAGAATATTCAAAAAATAAATAACTAAACATTAATAGATAAAAACATAAGAAAACAATTGAAATAGTCAAAATTTGGTGTCTACAACAAATAAAGTCAACAAAGAATGCTGAAGTGCGATTGAGGAATCACAAAGACTAAAAGAAAGCGGTGAAATAGTTTAATACACTTTATCATTATTAAAAGAACAAAAGAAATTTGTGCATTCTAATGGTGAAGTGCAGGTTATGCATCTTAGAGTGCCTAAAGTGTAAATGTGGATCTTGTTCAATTAGTCTTACGATAAGCTGGGGTAGCTGAGAATCATCCTCTTCTTGGTCTCTTCACGTATTTTCTCTTACACCCTCCCTTCACAACAAGCGGTTCTTTCCTTTTGGATGATGGGGATCCTTATTGTGGGGTTGGTGATTGATCACCTCTTGGGCCTCTAACAGGATGAAATTGGCTCTTTGGCTTGAGAAGGATTTTTTCCATCAAGGGAGGAGGAAATATGATTTCTTTTTTGTCAAAAAATCAGATTTTTTGGTGGGATGTCATGGTTAACATAAGACCATGTTAGAGAGAAGAACATGACTCTTGAGCTTCATGGCGGTTCCATGACTTGATTGAGGAGAATTCTAGATCTTGACTTCCCTAGGATGAATAGATGGTCACAGGTGAACACTGAGGGATTACGGTGATACTAGGAGACAAGGAGTATCATGTGTTTTAGAGCATATGACTTCGGATGTAGCATCCTTGGTGCACCAAGCACCATCAAAAAATTTCAAATTCTTTCTTTCAAAATATGATTTTGAAAGAGCGAAGTGATTGAGTCCTTAGGGACAAAACACCACTTATAGGAACTTTAAAATATTGAAAATGGGGTTAAAACTTGCCGTAGGATGAGTTTTCTTCTTGTATCGGTCACATAGTTTCGCCAATTTGGACATGACAAAGCGAAATCAATCTAATTTTCTCCAACAAAACAATAAACAGCAGACTCCATTTTATTTACATAGATATGCGGTGACCATGGAGTTGGAACAAGTAGATTTGAAATAATTGAAAAAATTGATCAGATTTTTTGGATTCAAATCTTCCAACTTAGCATCCATAGGGGGTTTGAAAGGATTGAAAGTATGTCTTAACTTTTCAGCATTGAAATAGTTTATGCTAGATTTTCCTCATAAGAAAGAAGTTTGCAATCTTGCTTTTGCAACCAAACTCAATGGTAGTTTTCAAGATTTCATTAACCACATCGAGTCAAATACTAAATCAACACCATTGACATGAGATTTCGGAGTTCATCACGAGAATCACCCTTACCTAAGGTTTGCAAAGAAACTCACATCATATCGGATAATGAATGTTTGGTAACAATGATGTGAGACCATTTTTGGGTCACAAATAGCCTAAGGACGACTTTAGATCGATTTTCTTGAACTCGGCGGTCAATGGACCTTTGAATAATGAAACCTTTTTGGCAGAGAATGGAAAATCTAGATTCAGCGGAATCAATAAGCTTGGAGAGGAATGGGTTACGTGTGATAACCTGAGAGTAGCTTAGTAGAAGCGAACTGTTGGGCAGTTCGCAGAGCCATTTTGGTAGATTAATGAGCTCCGTTGCTTAAGGAAGCAGAGTATCTTCATCTCTCAGTGTCCTCTGCGTCCGTGAATGATGATGAAATACGAGTCTCTTACCATTTACTTGTGTGTGTGATATGGTGATGATAAGGTGTCTATGTGAGATGCAAAGAGATGAACTAGCAAATAGGTGATAATGTGCTCGATTTTGCAATCCGAAATAAGAAAAGAAACTTAGGTTTTGGATGGGATTTGGGAGTGAAAAGAAAAGTGTTTTATAGGGAGGAAAGATTGATGAAATTTTGACCTAATAGATGAGATGATGAAGTGCAGAAATTTCAATTTTGAGAAATGGTGAAAATTTAGTTTGGAATTTGGAATTTTGAATTTGGGTAGTTGGGAAGGTCGTCCAAGATGTGTGTTTGATTGATGGAACTGAAATAAGTGACTTGATGCAATGTGACTATTAGAGTGCCGGACGTCCGACGTCGTGAGAGTCAATATATCCGTCCGATAATTTTACGGAAAAGACCAAGAACAACTTCCGGACGTCAGTTCATGCTCGAGAATTGGCGAATGTCCGATAGTTTTCGACGAGGAAAGTTTAAGGTTCCTTCTAAAATGCCATTTGAATGAAGATATACAAAATTGTTCTAAGGCGAGTGCTGAAAATGTCGCAATTTGGTCATTTGAACAAACATAATTTACTCAAATTTCACCTTTTCGAACAAGATCACGAATGAAATAATGCTTAATGTCTATGTGTTTTGTCCTAAAATGTTGAATGGGATTTTTTGTCGAATTTACTGCACTAGCATTATCACAAAATATAGGCATATTATCATATATCAAACCAAAATCATTCAGGTATGTTTCATCCATGAGCAATTGAGCACAAACATGCACTAGCGGCAACATATTCCGCCTTTGGTTGTTGACAAGGAAATAGCATTTTGTTTCTTACTAAACCAAGAGACTAAGCAATTTCAAGAAAATGATAAGAACCACTAATACTTTTCTATCAATCCTGTAAAATCAAAATCCCAAGTATATATCCGTAAAAGCAAATTCATGACATTTGATTACCAAAGACCAAATTAATAGTTCCTTTTAGATATGAAAAATTCTTTAGCGACATTCAAATGAGATTCTTTTGGACAAGATTGAAAATGAGGCACATAACGCTCACGGCTTACCGTGATATCCGGTCTACACTTGGTTAAATAAAGAGAAGGCTTTCGATCACATACCTCTATACTTTTCTCATCTACGTTAGTACCTTCTTCATCTTTTCAAGCTTGGTATTTGGTGACCCCTACTTGCTTTACAGATCTTAAATACTGCAGACCTTTGGAGAAGTTCTTTGGTGTATTTAATTTGATTGATAAAGGTTCCTTCACTTGTTACTTTGGAGTCAGAAGCGGTTCAATTCTTTCCGTATCATCTCAAACTCATTTTGCATAATGGTGGAAAAATT